>VXBB01022082.1:121037-151486 GCA_013399915.1 Illadopsis cleaveri | reverse complement strand
GACTTGGGACAAGGGATGGAGGGACAGGACACAGGGAATGGCTTCCCACTGCCAGAGGGCAGGGATGGATGGGATATTGGGAAGGAATTGTTCCTGTGAGGGTGGTGAGGCCCTGGAATAGAATTCCCAGAGAAGCTGTGGCTGCCCCTGGATCCCTGGCAGTGTCCAAGGCCAGACTGGACAGGGCTTGGATCAACCTGGGATAGTAGAAAGTGGCAGGGAATCAATTTTTAAGAGTCTTTGACAAGGTGATCTTTCAGGTCCCTTCAGCCCAGACCGTTCTGCGAGGACTTGAAGTGTCAGAAAAGTGTGTCAAGTGTGGGTCCTTTGTAGTCTCTGTGGCCACATTTTGCAGAGGACACAGCGTGGAGCAAACAGCACACGTGGCTCCAGGTGTGTTCCCTGTGAGAGGGATGGATCTGTTCCTCTGGTGCAGGGAATTCTCTATCATGCAGCAGGTGGAGTGTGCTGCTTCTCACCCAGAACTTGATGATTTTTCCTTTCCTTATTTTCCTCTGAATTCTCGGCTGCCAAGCTTGGGTGGGCTCAGGAGCTTTGTCATAAAAAGCTTCCTGCTCTAATCCCTGAGTGTACCATCAAAATACAGATTAAAAAATACTACAGGTCCTCCTTGGTGTGCGTGTGTGGAGGCAGAGAGGGGCTGGGAGGTGGATTTTTGGAGGAAGGAATGTGTGGAAACCTTTCTGTTTCCAGAACAGTTCTGTTCCTGTAATCAGGGCTTAACATTCTTGTTCTGTGCTTCAGCCCCTCACCTTTGAGTGCTCTGAGATTGCTTATCTAAAAGAGATGGAGGTTCCTTATGTTAATTGGCTCTGAAATGTCTGCATCAAATATCAGTAATTGGTGTTATTATTCTGGTCTTGTTGTGTCCTGGGGTTTTCAGGGAGCAGAAATTAATATGGGAACCTGCGCTTTGTGCTGTGGCTGCCGGCGGAACCTCACGTGAGGTTGGGGTTTCAAGAGGCTGTTGGGTGATTCTGGTAGCAAAGGGTGGGACTGGTGACATGGGCAGGGGAAAGATCCCTGCTCAGAGATGTCTGTGTTTAATCCCAGCTCCAGGGAGGGCTCCCTGCTCTGACTGAGGGCACTCAGAGCTGTGATTGCAGCAAAGACACGGCCACTTGGCAGATGAACTATGGATGTGCAGCCGGAAAATTGATTTTAGGAGGGAGCAAGCGTGGAATAAGCTGGTGTTGCCACTCCTGACTGCTCTGCCTAAAATTGTTTGGAGAAGGGATAACTCCTTCTGGCATGGTGTGTCTGGCTGCTGCTGACAGCACTATTTCTACCCAGTTATGAGATCATTTTTCAATCAAAACTTTTCCCTCCCAGCTCTCCAATTTATCCAGAATGGTTTTGTCCCTCATGAGGCAGAGTGGAGCTTTCCTGATGGTACTGACAGGAGTGAGCTGGGGCATAACTCGATCCTCTCTAAGCTGCAAAGCAGAGCAACATTCTGCTAATTTGCTGTAATGGGATCTCTGTGCTCAGCAGAATTTGTAATGTAGGTTGGGATTTGGTGTGGATGGGAGGACATCAAAAAGAAGGGACGGTGGCTGGATAATTCCTCCTGAGGGGCAACAGTGGGGCAGCTCTGATCTCTCTGTGAGCAGGGACACGACCCAGGGAGCTGTGTCAGGAAGGTTTAGGTTGGATATCAGGAAAAGGTTCTTCCCCCAGAGGGTGGTGGGGCACTGGAACAGCTCCCCAGGGAATGGGGAGCTTCTGGCACAGCCCAGAAGCTGCCAAAGCTCCAGGAGTGTTTGGACAATGCTCTCAGGGATGCACAGGGGGGGATTGTTGGGGTGTCTGTGCCGGGCCAGGGGTTGGATTGAGATCCTCGTGGGTCCAACTCTGGATATTCCATAGTGGAATATGGAATTCTGTAGTGGATGAGGAATTTAAGAAGGTTGGGGTAGGAGCCAGAAGCTGGAGTAAGGACAGCATTAGCAGGTGGGAGATCAGGTCCACAGAGAGGAAATGAGAGTAAAGGAAATGTGAATCTGCTTTTAGTTCCTCACAAGCATTTCTTTCTAAGTACATCTATTTGTTTCCACTCTTGTTTCCTGGTGATCCCTAGGGATCTGGCTCTGGCAGAGGGCTGGAGGGTGACATGCTGAGGAATGCTGGGCTGCTGTTGATCCATGGATAAGCCATGGTTTCTGGACTGGGATATGGCCAGGACACCCAGGAGGTGTTTGGGAAAGGTGTGTGGCCATCCTGACTGGGGGGAGAGGAAGACCAAGCCATGCTGAGTGTGTAGGGCACAGGAGTTACTCCTTCTGCATTGTGGAAGAGCAGGTGTTTGTAATGATTCCCCTCCTGTTCCTTCCTGTCCTGTAGCAGCCAGGCTGGAAGTTGCCAAGGGAGTTGCTTTTTCCATCCCTGGGGTGCTGTAATCAAACCCCTCCTACGTTTGTCCAGACCAAATTACAAATCCGTGGGAGTTGTAAATCAAGCCAGGTGCTGATTGCACTTTCACCCTCATCTACAGCTCCCAAGCATCCTGGTTTCATCTGCAGCTCCCTGCTTTTCCAAGTATTAGTTTGCTTGGCAAAATCAGAGGGGTCTGCATCACCTGTCCAGCCCTGGAATCAGAGATGAGCTGGACCATCGTTGCTGATGCTCATGAAAAGCTGAGTTCCAGCTTTGGAGGTGCTGTGAGTTGGGAAGAGTGTTAGAGCCATGTTATAGCTGTATGTTATTATTAAAAATAATGGAATATATTGATTTGCAGAAAGAGAGCTGCTTGGAGGCAGTGGATGAGAGCACGGTGGGCAAGGGAATCCTTCTTTCTCTCCAGCTGCCTCGTGGGTGCCTGGAGCTTTGCAAAGGAATTTGCCACAGTCTGATGCACTCGTTGTGGAATTAAGGACAAACTTTGATGCTACTGTTTTAGGACTGTTTCCTTATTATTTGAATCTTTGTTCAGAAAAAAGTCTTAAGGTTTTCTTCACCATGTCTCTGTGTCCTCTCTGAGCAGCACAAGACACTGTTGGCCTTTCAGTGGAGTCAGATTTTCACCTCTTTTGTTGTAATTTTTTTTTATTATTATTTTTTAAAATAAAATATTCCTGAGATTGAAGTTGGAATGATACAGCTTCCATCTGGGAACTATTTTAGATTTAATTTGAAAAAACAGACTGTAAAACACACACTCGTAAAAACAGTTTGTCCTTTCCAATGTACTAGAAAATGATTCTCAGCAGCCTCTTAATGCCCTCTGCTCGCCTGTATTTAAGCTCCATGACATGCTCAGAGACACAGTTACAGTGGATTTTAATACTGAGTCATACATAAATTCCCAGTATGGATCATTTGGGGAAGATTAATATGGAGAATATGTTAATGGTAAAGAATCTGAAGCCGTTGCAGATTTTGCAGCACTGAGTGTGCATGAGGAACTTGGTGGCTGTAAAGTTGCTGTCCGGTTTGGCTTGAAAATGAGATTACTCCAAAAAAAAAAGTGCTTTTAACTTTGGAAATGGTGTGCCCCGTGGATGTGCACAAGTACTCCTGCCTTAGAACCATGGAATCCCAGAAAGATTTGGGTTGGAAGGGACTTTAGAGATCATCTCATCCCACCCCCTGCCATGGGCAGGGACACCTCCCACTATCCCAGGTTGCTCTAAGCCCCGTCCAGCCAGGCCTTGGACACTTCCAGGGATCCAGGGGCAGCCACAGCTTCTCTGGGCACCCTGTGCCAGGGCCTCTCCCACCTCCCCAGTCAAGAATTCCTTCCCAATATCCCACCTAACCCTGCCCTGTGTCCGTGGGAAGCCAATCCCCCTTGTCCTGTCCCTTGTGGCACTATCCAAAAGTGTGGATCAGTTTTCTGCAGACTTCTGGAACCCAGCTCCCCGCTTTTGGCTTTTTAGCATTCCTTGTGCTTCCAGCTCTAGTCAGGGCAATTTTTTGGTATGAGACAGGAGCAAGGCATCACTTAATGGCGTAAGGATTTACCAGCTGATCCCATCAATTTTCCATAGGGTGCCACTGATTTTCCAGGCTCTGATTTGATGCTGATATTCATGAGCATCTCCCTCAGCCCCAGGGAGGTCCCTTGATTAAGTCATTAATGCTCCGTGGGACCTCATGGGGAGCCCAGGCTGCCTCAAATAATGAGCTGACGAGAGTGGCAGCATCAGATGTATCAGCATCCTGCCCCATCCCTTCCCCTTCTGATTCCTTATTATTCATGGTGGGCTTGCTTATGGTGCCATCTGATTTTTGTGAGAGGGAATTTTTTGTTGCTTGGCTGTGGAGAAATAGAATTGGGCAAGGATCATGTAAAAACAGCATCTAGCCATGTTTGACCTGCCCTTCCTTTCCTTCATCCCCAGCTTCAGGCTTTGCTGGAGACTTAAAAAAAAAACAACAACCCAAACCAGACATCAAATTGCTTTTGAGTAATGTGAAATCCTGATTATGGAAATGTGAATTGTGTATCACAGCACACACATTCATGTTCTGCCTGCTCAGAAATCCTGCTGGTGGCCTGGGCTTGGGCATCTAAAGGGAATTTTTAAAAACTTGTTGGGGCAGCTGTGTGAAACCAATACCTTCATGGCTGAAGTGGATGGTTTTGGATGCAAAGCAGCACTGATGTGTATTTTAATGGACAAATAAACTGTTGAGGTCTTTTCCAAAGGACCAGGCAGCCTAAATTGGGTATTGCAGCAAAGCAAACCAGCAGAGAAGGGTGGGTGAAGAGCCCTGAGAGGGGATTGATGGATGTTCTTAATCTGGGAGAGGGCAATGTTGGCATTCCTAAGCTTTTTCTGTGTTTGAAAATCCTGTTTTCAGTTGTTCATATTATGCCAAACTTCAGCTAGAACATTCCAGCTAGTTGCTTGCTGGTGCTTTTTGGGAAGGCTGTAGTGAAAACTGTTCAGCTGTTTTGGAGGATGGGACTGAGAAAATACATTTCCTTACAATTAAAAATAAATACAAATAAAGGCAGGGTGACCAATTCAAGTCACGGTGCCTCTGCACTTGGGAGCAATGACTGGATGGTTGGCAAATACCTCCTTTGCAGTTCCCATAAAAATCCACCAAAGCTGGGCCAATTTGGAAACACTGAGGGAATAAAGGCAGGGAATTAAGAGGGAGAGGAGGGAGAAAAGCTGTGTTGCTTAATCATCACTGAATACCACCCTTGAGCTAGATGCTGTTCCCATAGACTGTGTCACTCTGGGGAAGCTTGCTGGAAACAATCTCTTCAGAAATACTCTTCCCAGAGCACTGGTTTTGAACACCCTGCATTTAGTTTTGCAGGGATGATGGAATTCAGTGGGACCTGCCCTCTCTGTGTGTGAAAATACATGTGTGTATATAGGTATATGATGGTGAAGATGATAAAATATAAATGTATATAAATGTGGAAGTGTTTCAGACTGGCCTGGATGGGGTTTGGGGCAACCTGGGATAGTGGAAAATGTCTCTGCCTGTGGCAGGGCGATGAGCTGGATGAGCTTTTGGGTCCCTTTCAACCCAAACAATTCTGTCGTATATTAAAATCTGAGGCACCCCCTCATGGGCAGATGCTGCTGGTCCTTGCCCATCCTCTGAGGCTCCTGTCCTTGTGGAAGGACAACGTTGGTGCCTTAAGAGCTTCATCCTGGGCCAAATTTGGGTTGACACAGCTTCAGAAGATTTCAGAAGAGGTGTCAGAAAACACAGTTGTACAAATTGTATTTCTGTAAGAGTCCAGGCTGGAGGTGGGATGGTGCATTGGGCTCTTGGCTTGGAGCCTCATGGGGGACAGTGGGGATAAAAACCCTTCTTTTCCTTTTGGTGGAAGTGGTGGTGACCTGCAAGAAAAATAAACATGGTGAGGCATTGCAGAGTATTTTGGACCTGCCTTCCTGATACAGGACATTTTTCCTTGCACAGTGGCTGAGATGACCACGTACCTCCCCCATGCTCGGTTAACCCAGCAGGAATCAGTGCAGGAGATGTTCTTGTGTAACAAACCAAACCAGCCAACAGCCTGTTTGTCTTTGAGATGGAAGCCTGTGACAAAATGCAGCAGAGCTCTGCACTTCACAGCCTTCTAATAAAGCTTTTGCACCTGTTGAAGTTTAGAGAATTAAACACCACTGCTGGTGGCACCACGCATCGTTCCTGTGGTGACAAAGGCCTGCAGGAGTTCCAGGTAGCAGGAGGAAAATGTTTTGTCCTGTCTGCTGGGCAAACACTTAGATTTGCCAGTTTTCCAGGTTATTTTTGTTTGGTAGAGAGCAGATAAGCAGATTCACTTTTTAAGGACCGCTTCTGGTGCTTAATCAATTTTCTCTTGTCCACAGTGAAAAGAAATTGAGTGTAAAATGTGTGCTTTTAGGGAGGAGTGGGTTCTCCGTGAGCTGCTCTGAATAAATCCATCTTTGTGTGACCAGGCAGCATCAGAGCTGTCTAGAAGATCGTGTGAGCCCCTGTTTCTGCTCTTTTTTCACCAGGACAGGAAATAAAAGTAATGGAAAGGCTGTGATAAAGCTGTAAGTGTGATCATGGGAGTTCTTAGGAATAGCTGCATCCTGGCCCTTGTGATTTTCATCAAGTACAGAGAACAAGAAAATCTGTGGAGTTCACAACACCAGTGGAGTAAGAAATTGTTCCAAGAATATGAAAAATGACTTGGAGCAATCCAGATGATTTTTAAACTGGAGGATGGAATGAGCAGAGTGGGCTGTGCCTGGGGCATAGGGCTCAGCCCTCCAGGAACAGCTGCTGTGCAAACGTACTTGTGGTTGGACTGAGCAGCCAAATCTGCTTCAGTTCCCAGAATGAGAAGTATTTAATGCCATCTATGGACATGTGAGCTGGGGAATAGGAACAAAGGATGTTTTTACTCCAAAAACTGAATTTCTGAAAATACTGTTCAAGTAGCTTATTTAGCTCCGATATCTGTGTGTTAAAATAGATGTGGGAAAAGCTGGAGATCCTGCAGCTGGAACAGCAGGGCAGCTTTTGGATCAGGGTGAAAATATCCAGAGTTAAACTTTTAAACTCTCTCACTGTATTTGAGGGTCAGGAGAGAGACCCAAACTTGAGTCCCTTCTCTGGGGAGAGGCTGCTGGGTACTGCTGAGTCCCAGAGAGGATGGGGAGAAGCTGTTTGGAAGGTGACATTGTAAGGTGGACATGGGCTGGGATTAATCACTGGAGCAAATTCCCAGGAAGGGATGGATTTGCTGCCTCTCAAATTTATCTTTGGAGGTTGAACTTGCTTTTTCTTTATCTGTAGGAATGCTGAGATGCAGAGAGGGTGACACCAGTTTGGTGCCAGTGAGCAAAGGAAGTTTCCCTTGCTTTTCTTGAAGACAAAATCTCAAGGCACCTTTTCTGCTGTGAAAGCAAAATGCATTCGTGGAACAGAGGGTGGCTTTGCACCATAAAATCCTGGAAGTTCTTCCTTGGACTAGTTCCTTTCAAATGAATTTTGGCAGTGGACTGGGAGCTTAGGACAATTTTCTGGAAGGGGATTGTTGCCACTTCTGTGTGTTCTTCCTGCTGGAGAAGGAAGAACTGTGCCAAGACAGATTCTGATGTGCCTCACTTATTCTTTGCAGCAGTTCATTTACCCCTGCTGAGCATCCCTCACTTTCATGCTAATTCTCTGTGCCACTCAGCTGGTTTAAGGTGAAAAGGATTTGTAATATCCCCAGCTGTTGGGTCAGGTGAAGAGGAACACTAAGAACCTTAATTTGAAAGTCCAGTTTTTATACCTGAATGTCTTGAGCCTCTGAGGTGTGTGCAAAGTGATTTCTTTAATAAATTTTTTCTGAGTTAGATAAAGGTGGGAAAAAATCCTTTCCTCTCGAAAGTAACTCCTAATCTTGGAATCATTTAGGTTGGAAATTCCTCTAAGATTATTGAGTCCAACTGTTCCCCCAGCACTGCCAAAGCCACCACTGCCCCATGTCCCCAAGTGCCACATGCACACAGCTTCTAAATCCCTCCAGGGATGAGGGCTCCACCACAACTCTTCTGGGGATGAAATTATTCCTAATACCCAATTAAAATATTGTCTTTTGTCTTGTTACTCCTTGTTGATAAATGTTAGGAGTAACAGTTCCACAGTAAATGTCCTTTTTTCCTTATCCACCCTAATTTCCACATGGGAAATCTCTGTGCATTCCTCCTTTTCCTATGCAAAGCCCTCTCCATCAGCTCGATTTACAGACTTGAGCTTGCTGAGGGAATTCAGGGATTTTTATAGGGAATCTTTGTCCCTTTGGGATTCCAGTGGTCACTTGGCCATCCAAAGGTCAAGGAAATCCCTTGTGTCTCCTGCAAGAGGGCATGAAAGCGGAATTGTGCATCTGGGGTGGGTGATTGGGAACACAGAGCTCTCAGTGGAGTATTTCCAGCCTGAGTTACACTCTGCCTTGTGTGCAGGCAGGCTCCTGCTCAGCTGGAAGGTAAATTATTAGCTTAAATCCCTTTCCCTTCTGGTGATTCAGCAGCTTTTAGGGCACCTCCAGCCTGCCTGAATTTGGATCATGAGTCTGAACCCAGCCCTGCAAAGTCTGTGAAGGTACAGGATAAGGGAAAGGTAGCAGAAACTTTGGTGGCAGGTTTGGACTTGACTCTTGGGGCCAGGGGAGATAATTTCCCAATTTGTTTCTGGGAAATCAGTTGGTTTTGTTGAGGTTTATGGAAGAAACTAACAGTTTATCCTTCACCAGCCTGTTAAAATTCCTTTCTCACAGTGGGATCATAAAACCTTTCACTTTCTCTCTGCTTGCAACAACAGGTTTTAATTTCCCTGTTTGTGGGATTTTGTTTGCTGAAGTGGAAGGTAAACAGGGCCCCTCTGGAGTTTTCATGTGGGGATTTCTCTCCCCACAGACCCCTCCTGTGTTATCCCACTCATAATAACAGGATTCCCAAGCACTCCTTCATTTCCAGCTCTGTTTTACACGTTCTTTTCTGGAGGATTAAAGTGCTGGGTAACCCCTGTGCATAAACAATTCAGGAGCAGATGCTGGAGAGCAAATGCAGTTAATGGACCCTGATGGGTTTTTTTGCCAGTTTTATGGGACATGTTGCCTCAATTAGCCTGGGAAACTTTTCTGCTCTTAAATATCAGAGCTCGATTTAATGTTTCGTGTCGTCCAAACATCTGCTGGACTTTGGCATCTCCTTAATGGCAATTGGAATGAGAGTGCCAGGAATGCTTTCCAGAGCAGTGGATCTGGGCTTCTGTTGCTCTGTCTCCATCTTGTTGGCCTTCAGCTCAGGTTGCAGCATCCCAGGAATGATTTCCTGGGCATATTTCTGTATTAGGTTGCAATATTTATCTGCCTTAGTGCAGGAGAATGAGCTGAAGTAACTGTATTGAAACCAAATTTTTGATTGACAGTGGGAAAAATAATGGTGGTGCAGGCAGGTGAGGGAAAGAAAAAAACAGTCTGGATAAGAGCCTTGAAAAACGAGAAAATAGGGAAGCAAGTGGAGATAATTGTCAGGGAAGAGTGAGATGGAAGCAGATTGGGATGCTTTTGTGACCAGGAGTAAAGGAAAAAGCTTTTTGGTGAACGCTGTGAGGATGAGCAGAGGAGAATGGACAAATTTCTCTGGCTGGTGAAGAGATGAGGTCAGAAAAGAAAAGTGAGAGTGTTAAATATCCCAAGGTGCCATTTAGTGCTGTGTGTTCCACTCCTGGTCTTCCCCAGCCCCCACGGAAGGGGATTGCTCCAGACCACCTGGGGCTGTGAGTTCTCCATCCCTGTTTCCTGCAGGGCAGAAGGAGATCTGTGTACATATCTGAGAGGTTGGGTTTCATTTCCAGGAGGATATAGGTCTAACTTGTTTATGTTGGAGCAGCGAGCAGGAGAGGCCAGGAGGAGGCCATGTGTGTAAGAGCAGGGCTGGATTCCCCATGGAGCAGAGGAGCCTTCCTGGGCATCTCTCCACATCTGCTCTCTGCATCAGGCATGGGGGAAAAAAAAATAATTTAAAAGTTTTTTAAAAAAAGATAACAACAGCAAAGTTCTGTTTCAAAGGATGGAAGGCTCCTTATCCACTACATCCCATCACGTAGATTCCTGTGATCTCCAGAGACTTTGAGGAGCTGCAGCTCACCACATCAAAGGAGTGTCCATGGGGCTTGGAGTACAAACACGGAATATTCAGGTGCCATAGGGGGTTCACAAGGCTCTGGGTCCGTGCCCAGGGAACAGATATTCCCTTGCTAAGACACCATCTGACAGCATCTCCCTTCCAGACAACTCTGCATCAAAGGTGACCTGAAAAACTTCTTTTAATACATTAAAACATGTCCCAAACTTAAAAAATTTGACTATCCTGCCGAAGTCTGGGTTTAAGAACTTTCTGCTTAAAAGATGTTTCTTTGCAGAGTTAAGTTTTGCTTGTCCTCACTGGTTTTAAGCTCTAGGAACCATGGACCACCTCTCCTGGCCCAGTGTCTACATGTGCTGAAGGGGGACAGGAAGGGACCCAAAGCAGGGGGACAATTGAGAATGATCCATGCTCCAATACTGGTGTGGTACCATCTAATAATCTGCTGGATTCCCACTGCCAGAGGGCCGGGCTGGATGGGTTTTTGGGAAGAAATTCTTGGTTGTGAGGGTGGGGATGCCCTGGTTTCCCCAGAGAAGCTGTGGCTGCTCCTGGATCCCTGGCAGTATCCAAGGAGTGAGGATGAGGATTTCTCTCCTCTGCCCATGGCACAGAGTGACAGGGGTCCAGTAGTGTCCCCTCCATGCAGACTCAGGATCAGTGCAGGTGACCCCATGGCCCTGGGAGCCCTTCCAGGATTGTCAGCCTTGGATCTCCCTCTCTGCAAGCACCCCAGGAGGTGGGATAAGGTGACCCACGTGTGTTTCATGGCTTGCTGTTTGTGGGTGGGAGATGAGCACCTGAGGAAAGCTCAGCACCCTGGGGAGCAATGGGGACACCAGGCTCAGTCACACCATTTGTCTGCTGCCCAGAGTACTGCAGTGCTCTGACCAGGAATGGTTCCACCTTCCCACAAAGTAACATTTCCCTGGTTTTCTGGGATAGTTTCCCTAATGGGATCTGGAGTGGAGTCCTGTGCCAGGCAAGCAGCCAGCAGACATCTCAGCAGTGGGATGTTCTTCCCCTCCAGCCCTGCAGTGGCTGGGGCAGCTGGATGGGGATGAAAACCAACATCTCCCACCAGCTTGGGGTGGTGAGGAGAAGGGGTTGGTCCCTGAGTTGAAGGAATTAATTTGCTTTTTGATCATCTGTCGGGAAGAATCCAGCAGAACCCCGGGGTGCTGCTGGGATGGAAAGCAGGCGCCTGCTGTCTCAGAAATCTTCAAAACATTTCTCTTCTGGCCAGCACTGCTGGAGGCTTTCCTAGATTGGGTCTGTGCCAGCCACGTTGTGCTCCTGTCCTCAGCTTGTCACCTGCCTTGCTGTGTCCCAGCAGATGTGACAGAGCACTGCTGGCTCCTGATGGTGGGGAGAGTCACGACGTGTTTCTGTGTGTTCCTGTGGTTTGGCAGAGCTGCAGAAATCAGCATTCCCCCCTGGTTTATGGATCCCCCTCCCCTTCTGCCAAGTGGGAATAACATTGCAGAAAGTGCCTGTCCCCGTGAGGGAACAATTTGGTGGCATTCAGGAGTTGCTGAGTCTTGAACAGCTTCTGCTGGTCCAGCCAGTTCTTTGAAAGTTGGAGTTTCTGGGTACTTTTTTTTTTTTGTTCAAATAGCTTGCGATGGACCAGAAACTGTTGTGACAGTGCCTCTAAAATCCTTAAGCTGCTTGAATCACTCCGAGGAGCTAGGCAATAAAAGAGCTGGAATAAAATGTATCCCACAATGACCTTCACTTCTGCTGACAACTGCAGTTTAAATTACTGGTGCAACCTTTTAGCATAGCTGGCTTGTAAAAACTAATAAAATATAAAATGAAGTTAGAACAGCGACTTGCCACCACTTCTCTGGTGGAGAGTAGGAAGAGGCCACCCTTTTTTTTGGGGGTGAGCCTGTGCTGGGGTGCTGTTACTGCTTTAATGACAGTGATCAGAATGAAATATTAATATATGCTGGAATTTTTACATCATATTAATTATATAGTGTTTATTATACATGGGCTTTCACTTTAATCATAAAGTGGCATTTATTCTAGGTTTTTGCCTTATGTTTTCCAGAACTTACATTCAAATTATGCTTTTTAAAAAAACTCCTAAGCTCTCTTCTAGTGGAAGGTGTCCCTGCCCATGGCAGGGGGTTGAAATGAGATTATTTGAGGTTCCTTCTAACCCAGACAATTCTGGGACTCTCAGGAGAGTGGTTTGTTTGACTGATAAGATTTGAGCATCCCATTGCCAGATGCTCTGATTCCTTGGCTCCATTGTCCCAAGCAGCCGAAGTTTCAGAGACTCAAAATAATGGGTAGCTTTGAAGAAAAAAAAAAAATGCAGCTTTCAATTTTGTAAACTGTCAGCATTCCAAGCTTGCCATAAAACATCTCCAGACCTGGGAGAGGCAGCGAGGGCTGTGCAGATGCCGGGCTCGTGCAGTGTGGGTGAGGTTGGAGGTGGATATTTCACAGGTCACGCTGAAATAAAACCCTCAGCCGTGGCTGTTGAGTAACATCTTCACTCGTGATTTCTGGAGAACTCTGGGGAGAACTTTGCAATCAGGGAAGGAAGCAGGGGTGGAAGGGTCGTGGCTGCTCTTGGTTCTGCAAACATTTTGTAGCCGTGTGCGGATGGAACCGTGCCAGGACCCGCAGCCTGCCAGGAGAGACAAGCTCCCATCACGATGTGTTTCCTTCTTTGTATCCCGAAGATGTGGGCACTCGGGAGGTGTTTTGCCAGCTGAAGTGAAAGGGATGGAAGGGGATGGAAGCAGCCTTTATAAGCAGCACCAGCCTGCAAGGACCAGCCCTGACTCCCTGCCGGGAACTGGGACTGGGCAGAGGCTGCGAGTATGGAACACATTAGTGAGAGTCAGGGTGGGGAGAGGGAGGTTGAGAGGCTCTGCTGTCCCAAAGGCTGTGTAGGAGGATGAAGGCAGGATGTGGATGGTCCTTTTTGTTTTAAAACAAAGGGAAATACCACTGACAGCCAAGGCTTGCCTGCCGAAGGATAATCCTGGAGCCTCGGGCTTTTCTTAACAAAAGGTATTTTATTTTTCTCTTAATTTTTTATCTGTTTGTCTGCTGAGATCAGACGGGTTGTTTGCAGCAGAGGCGTGGCTGAGAGAGGATTTGAGCTAGGGAAAAAGCTGGATGAAGAATTGGTGAGAATTGCTGGGCTTGAGGCTGGACTTGGTGGGTGGAACTCGTGGTGTGTCATGGAACAGGTCGGGCTGGGTGGCTTGCAATGATCCTCTTGGACCTTGACACTCATGGAACAATGGAGATAATGATTTTATTTAATATATTCATGGGAAATGATCTCATGGATGTAACCTGAGAGCTGTCAATTATCAGGTGTTGTACAGGAAGATTTTTGTGTGAAGTGAGCTGAGAAATCTGAGAATGCCTGGGAAAGGACTCAGAACTGATGGAGCAGGGAGCTGATGACCCACTTCTGATCCCTTTTAGATTTGCAATATCCCTTCTCCAGGTGGTCTCATTTGTGCCTGATTCCCCCTTTAGTGTCCTTCAACCTCCTTTACTCCCCAGCAGCTCAAATTGTCAAACTTGTGAGAACTTCCAGGCTTAAGACCATGTCATAAATCACAAAATCCCAGAATGTTTTGGGAGGGAAGGGACCTTAAAGCTCATCTCATTTCATGCCCTGCCATGGGCATGGCAACCTTCTACTCTCCCAGGTTGCTCAATCCCTGTTTGGAGAGATCCACAGGGAATGTTTGTGTCAGAGTGCTTCTCTTGTACGATGCCTCGAGGCCATGCATAACTTATTTCTTGAGTCCATGTGGTTTTTTCTGTGGTTTTTTTTCTGTTAAACAGGAGGGAAACCCTTGAGATCTTTGCTGGGAGAAAGAAGAGAGGTGGTGAAGGAGCCAGTGTGGGATGTTGGACAGGTCTGAGCCAAGGAGCTGAGGGACAACAGGTAAAGCACAAAGGAGCACTGCAATGCCAGGCTGCCCCATGCCTGGGGTTAAGCTGCTTCTTCCCTTGCTGGATTTTAACATAATTTACCAAAACATCTCACACCCTTCTAACAACTCTCTCCTCCTCCCCGTAGTCCAGCTGAAATAATGGTGAGATGAGGAAAGCTTGTAAAAATAGGGCAGGACCAGTGCAGTGTCACCCCCCAGAGCTTTAATCAAGCCCCTTACATACTTTTTGGCCATCAGCTCTTTCATTTAATCACCCGTTAATTGCTGAAAGTTTTAGCCAACTTCATTTGGCAGAACTGCAGGAGAAGAAGCAGCATTTCCCAATATTCTGGTTTCAGCAGTTTTCAATTCTGATTTTGAAAGCAGTGTTGAATGTCACTAATGGTCTGAGCTCAGTGTCTGGGTGCCTTGGGATCCAAATCCCTGCACACAGCTCAGGGGGAAGCTGGGCTCTGAACATTTTTCTTCTTTAGCATCATTCTCTGGGCACATTCTTGTCCCCAAACTCTTTGTAATCGAGGTGTGAGGATGGGTCCATGGGTGCTGATCACAGCTCTTGCGGGGGTGTGTGGCTGCCTGGGAGCCTTCCAATCTCACTGCAGAGGCTGGAATTGCTGCCAGCAGCACATTTCTCCTTCCTCAGTTTTCTTCTCACTCCTGTAAGGGAGCCAGAGGATGAGATTGTGTGCCCTGTGCTGAGCTCCTTCAGGCAAACTCAGGCCCTGGAGTATTGTCAAAGCTGCTGATGAGTTTGGGCTCCAGCAGAGGTGTCGGGAGTGAAGCAAAGGAGTCACTCCTGCCTGTTCCAGGGAATGGCACTTCTGGCACAGGGACACAAGGACACCACGAGGCAGTAGCATCCTGCACAAAGCTTCTCTGTCAGCCCAAGTTTTGGAGTGGAAGCAGCATGTGGATTGTGACTGGGAGCCACCAGAGTTACTCAAGCCTGGCTGCTAAATCCGACTCCTGCTCTTAGGAAAACTTGGAAGAAGCGTGAGGGGCTGTGGTACAGCTCAAAGCACATTAGGTGCTCTCAAAGTCCCTTTTGGCCATGAACTCTGCTCTGTGAAGAGATCACAGCCACATCTCTAAGGACACAGGGCCAGTTTAAGGCCCTGTTCTGACTCCCTGTCAGAGGATTCCTCCAGGAGCTCTGTGTCCTTGTGAGCCGTGCTTGCAGCATCTGCTCCGTGTATTCTTGGGCTGAACTGCTTCCAGCAGGCTTAGCAAGTGTGCCTGTGATTTCCTGCAGGAAATCCAACCATGCCAGGATGGTGTTTAACTTATGGGACTGTGACTATCAAACCATCATGGCATTCTTAAGTTGCCTTTTTTTATTATTATTTTTAAACCTGTTAGCTGTCTCCCCACCCCCAACCCCATATCTGTGCATCTATGGAGTTTTTTTTCCCTGCTTTATTCAAGTGAAAGAGTAAATCCTTTTTGATTTATTCCAGAGCAGCCCTCGAGCTCAGCTCTTGTGAGAGCCTGCTGACTTGGAGTTCAAAAGATCTCACATCTTTGAGGCCAGGCTGTGGTCTTCCATCTTGCCTCAAAGTTAAACTGAAGGAGAAAATTCCTTTTCTTCTTACAAAGGAAATCATCATGCTGTGTAAGGGAATCAGACTTACCTGGAGCAGCAGAGAATGCCAACATGCAGAATTCCAGGTTAAAATCTGGGTGTTTAGCAAGGCTTTATTTTCAGGCACTTGAGCACGTTGTTTAGGAAGTGTTTTATGGAGATAAATACTCCTTTAAAAGCAGTGCTGTTGCCTGGCTGGGATCCAGCCTGTGATCCTACATTAAAGCATTTTTTGGATGTTTAAACCACTACATTACCACGGTGGCTAGAAATGGTAGTTCTTATCCCTAACTTCCCGCAGATCTGCAGGGTTTGATGAGGTATCAGGAAGAAATTCTTTACTATAAGAGTGGTGGTGAAGCCCTGGAATAGAATTCCCAGGGCAGCTGTGGCTGTCCCTTGGATCCCTGGAAGTGTCCAAGGCCAGGTTGAACAGGGTTTGGAGCACCCTGGGATAGTGGAAGGTGTCCCTTCCCATGGCAGGGGGTGGAATGGGACGATCTTTAAAGTCCTTTCCAGCCCAAATCATTCCATGATTCAATGAGGTGCAGACATATCTGGCATATATATGTGTGTGTATGATTTATACACACACACAGAGCAAAATAAACCTGTAAGAACTATTTATATCCTATTTCACTTCCACAGGGCCCTGCTTAGTCCAGATTTATGCAGTTGTGGTTGCAGCTGTGAGCTTGGAAGGGCAGAGGTAATGGATGGAAGACTTTTAATAACTGTAGGGACCCTCCTCTTAAAATCCAGCTCCTCTGAGCAAGGTGACCTTGGCTCTGCTTCTGCCTTGGGAATCCAGCCCTGCAGGGGGAAGGAGATGCTGATCCATGGAGCAAAGGCTTGGCCAGACAGCAGCAGAAGAGAAAGCACAGGTTGGGCTGATGGAGTTTTCAGCACACCTGAGGTTGTCAGGCTTGCAGTTAAAGCAATGGGTGCTCTCCCAAATTTGAATTTGCACCTGGGAGTGGTGTATTTCTCTTTTTTAAAACGCTCCAGTTCTGGTATGGCATTCTGGGGAGAGAACCAGCTTTTTTACCTGCCTCCCAGCAGCACAAAGGACTGGCAGCATAAGTGAGAGCTCAGGTAGCCCTCAAAGGTGTGAGGAAAATCTCATGTGGTGTTTTGCCAGCCCTTCTCAGCATAACTCTTCCAGAATTCCTTTCTTTCAAAGTTTTTGGGCCTGTGGAGAGTGTGCATGGGAGCACCTTGGTGTTTTACCCCCCTTCTAGGAAAAAAATGTGTAGAAAGCTGAAACTGCAGTAATTCTGTGGCATGTGTGGGTACAGTAAAGGCACACAGCTCAGGTGACAATAAAGGACAGGTAGCAGACTGGCTCTTCTGCCGTTCTGTCCCCACTGTTCCTGCTCTTTCTTCAGCAGAAAAAACCCACATCCCAACCTTCTCCTGTATTCTGAGCCAGCAATAAAGTAGGAAAACGTTTTTTTTTCCCCCAAACCTAATTTGAAACATGATGACTGGACTGTTCTTAAACAGCTTCCAACTTAACAATAAAGAAACAGAGTGCTTGGCAGGAGCCTCTGTACATAATTTAGATCATAATCAGATGCATTAACACATTTTATATGGATCTCATGGGGGCCAGGAAGACGAGGTGTGCTGGGTAATTTCTTTCCAGATTTCTTTACCTGATTGTTTATTACTCTTGGGGACTTCATTTGTGGTCCAAATGTCACCGGCAGAATCCTGCTGCTTCATGTGCCTGCATTCAGAGTAGCTGCTAGCGAGGCTTCAAATTCCTTAATTGTTGCGTTCCCCTCAGTCTTTCCATCTGTAGTTGTCAAAGGGAGGATGGGGAGGGAGAGAGGGAAGGGAGACAAAAGCAAGAACCCAAATCCTGCAAATTGCTGAGCTTCCCCCGTGCCTGGAGCTTGATGGTGCTGAGACTGCTCCGTGTTTCCCACTGAGTACAATCAGGAGCTGCTGCTGGAGAGCTGTATGGGGGAAAGACTTCCTCTGCCTGCCTTTCCCTTTGAGATGTTCAGCATAAGCAGCTCTAATTTTATAAATCTGAAAGCTTTTCAACACTCAGAGAAGAGAAATGATCGTGTGTCTCTCGCGTTGCTTGATTGTTTTGCCATGAATCCACCCATTCCCAAGACGTCCTTGTGAAATCTCTCCTTTGACAGAAAAATCTGTTGCTGCTTTGAAAAGTGATGTTTTGGAATGTCTTTCTGCTCTGCTGGTTTGTATTATCCCCACAGAAGGTGGGAAGTTCCCTGTCACTTCAACATCTCCTTTATACACTCTGGAGTAATAACCCTCCCCAGGTTCATGGGATTTACTTGTTACTGAATGCCAGGAGCAGGTGTAAAACTGGGATTCCCAATCCTTCCCCAGCCAGGGGCCAGGCTCTGCTCCCAGATGAGTGCACAGCTCAGGTTTGGGACATGAGGGGCCACTCTGTTCACTCATCCAGGCTGGAACCACCCAATGGTGGCCTCAGCCAGCTGCCATTGATCCACAGGTTGGCACAACCAGAAATCAAACTTCCAAGGCAGGTCAGATGTGGCCTGGGTGTTTGGGCAGGTGGGAAAGCTCAAGAGCATGAAAGTGGCTGGCTTACACCCCTGGATTTGGGCCAGAGAACAGGCCCTGGGACCACAGCAGCCCATCCCATAAACACAGAGCTCCTTCTTCCCCTTTTTCACTGATAATGGTACTGAAAACCACCCCAGGCTGGAGGAGAAGCATGGATTTGTTTGCTTCTTCTTTTTTTTTTTTTCCCTCTTCAATAATGTTTCTCAACATCAGGTGGTGATGCAACAGATCCCAGATTAGCTGAGGTGAAGTGGCTTTTACCACAGAGCATAATGATGATGGAGAAATGAGTATTCTTAAAAATCAGCGTTGATGGGGTTGCTGAATTTCCATTTCGTGAACTGAGTGAATCCCTGTGTCTCACCCTGTAACTCCAGTGCCTTGTGCTTTTGAAACGTCCACAGGGAGAGGGGAGAGGGTGAAGAGCTGAGCTGGGGCCTCTCCCACAAACTCCCGCCCTTCCCTGGGTTTTCCAGCTAAGTACTGAGGAGTGGTGTTACTTGCAGGATATTCTCCCTCAAGATATAAAAGTTAAGGTTGTTTTGCTCTCCTGAGCAAACCTTTTCATGTCCATCTCGTGATTCAAAATTGGCAGGAGAGCATCAGAGCAGCCTGATCCAGGCCCTGAAGGGTTTGTGTGAGCAGGACAGGCAGGAGTACATGAGAGGGAGAAAATATCCCCAGTCCCTTTGCTATTTATAGCCATGTCACCAGCAGTTTCCTTGCTCCCAGTGCCCAAATTCCCAGCTGAGATTGATGAATTCTCCTTAGGTCAGTGGCACACACAGTTTGGACAAGTTTGATGACTTTGGGGTCTGGCTGCCAGAACTGCTGCTGAACAGGAGGAATGAGAAATTCAGGTTCTCTTCAGCGTGGGAATATACTCTGCTACTTTAAACTGACGCAGAGCAGAGTTAGGTTGGATTTTAGGATGAAATTCTTCACTCAGAAAGTGGTGGGGCCCTGGCACAGGTTGCCCAGAGAAGCTGTGGCTGCCCCTGGATCCCTGGAAGTGTCCAAGGCACAGCTGGATGGGGTTTGGAGCAACCTGGGATAGTGGGATGTGTCCCTGCCCATGGCAGGGGTTAGAACTGGATGATTTTTAAAGTCCCTTCCAACCCAGACCATTCCATAACTCTGTGATTCTGTATGGGGAGCGCTCTTTACATATCACAAGGAAGGGAATAGACATAAATAAGGCAGAATGGGAAAGAGGAAACAACTCTTCTGGTGGTCGGGAGTGGGAATAAAGTGCATCTTTCTGTACCAGGCAGAAGGATGCTGCCTGTTTGTGAACATGTGTGGTTGCCCTCCTCTGGTTGAAAATAGAAAGACCTCCCAAGACCGGAGACTTTTTTGGGGGCAGAATTGTTGTGTTTCTTCAGAGTGACTTGGAAAAGAGTCAGGATCAACTTAGATGGTGGGAATTGAGCAGTGCAACGTCTCACCCTTCATCTGCAAAGCCACCCTGGGGCAAGGAGTGACGTCTGAGCTGCTGGAGGAGGATGAGTTGTGCAGAGCCAAGGGATGCACCAAAGCAAGAATGTGTCACTAAACATGGACAAACTCTGCAGAGGTGGGTGCAGGGTGGGCAGGGCTTGGAGAGGCTGCCAAAACACAGCTTGGCTGCAAGATGTGGCTCTGAGGAATCTGTCACCAAGGCCTGGGGACCCCACAGCCCTGTCACACTTCAGAACAGGCAGCTGACCTCTGCCTGCCATTCTACTCAGTGGAGCTGGCTTGAGTTATGCATCAGGCTGAGAATTATGTGACAGATTTAATTAGCAAATCATTTGCTGACCTTCTGTTTTATGAAAATAGTCTGAAAGTGAGTTTATCAGCAGTTAGCTGTTCCAGCAGAGAAGCAGAGGCTTAGAGGATTTAAGAGAACTGCATCCAGCACTGGTGATTTCTACTCGGGTGTGTTAGACCATGTCCTTGAAGGCTGCTGATACTAAGTCAGGTAATCCTGGTCAGCAGAAAAACTGGCTTGTGCTTTGGGATTTTTTTTTTTTCCATCTGGATCAGGACCAGCAAAGTCAGGGAGATAGCTGTGTGCCTTGCAAGAGTGTCTTTAAGGTGAAACCTCTGCTCTGCATTTGGAGCAGTTTCAAAATGTGAATCCTAGGAACTATAGATTGTGTCTTCTATGGATTTTGGCAAGACAGTTGTTGGAGCAGCAGGAAGGGAGATGAACCTGAGAGGAGCTTTTGACTTTGGTGTGAAACTCAATAGTTACTTTCCAGTAACAGGGAGGCATTAAAAAAAATGCCAAACCTGGTGACATCTGCAATTCAGACAGCATCTAATCCATGTGTTTTCTCTGCCACTACAGCAGCCAGACAGGATCCAGGGTGGGATGTGCACACCTTGTGTATCTCTCTGTGTGTTGGATACCTGGAAGGATTTGGGGAAATGATTGTGTAGTGGTTGTGCAGAGAGCAGATCCTTACCAGGCTGTCCCTTAAACACCAGCCCAACCCATTTAATCTCACAGCGTTGCACTCATGAATGTTTTATCACCTCCTACAAGTATTAAGTCCTACAATGCCCCTAAAACACGTTGAATTTTAGTGTGAAAGTGATGAAAGTGTCTTAACTGAGGAGATGTATTCCTGTGTCCAGAGGTAAATGTTGGAGAGAGGGAAGCACAGTGAGCTGGGAGGATCCTTGCTGCCACCAGCTCACACATCCAATGAAAAGCTTACAAAGAGTTATTTTTATTATCCATTACAGCTGTATTGAGTTCAGATATCTCCAGGAAAGGCTTCCACCTTCTCTCTGACATTTCTTTGAATTGTAGAACAGACAAGTTTGGAAGGGATCTTTGGAAGTCTTTAATTCAATGTCCTGCTTAGAGCAAAGGTAGATGAGATTGCTGGAGGCTTTGTCCAGTTGAGGTGTGGCTGTGCTAGGCTGGAGGGTCCAGCAGCTCTCCAGGCTCCTGTTCCAGTCACTGGTTTTCCTACTGAATATCCACACAGGGACACTACATCAGAAACCTTGCTGCTGTCAAGGTGATCAACATCTGCCAAGGGTGGTTTCAGAAGATAAATCAAAGAGGTTCAGTTTGCTTACAGCACATCTTCTTACTCTTCATGGCCGTGGGAATGGATTCCAGGAGGATTTGCTCCATCCATCCCTGCCCACAGACTTCAGCTGGCAGCAAGGTGCTGCTGTCCTCTTTATTCCAGGGACAAACCCTCTGCAGTGAGTTTGTGCTGTCAAAGTTAATACTTGAAAAGTGAGCGCAGGTAACCTTGGCTTCCTCTTGACTTGGCTGCTCACGAGCTTTCATTGCCTTCTCTAATAAAGCCTTTACAATTGCTTAGAGACACTTAAAGTTGTTAATGTTTAAATAAAGGGATTAATTTCAGGCCTCCTGCTGCTAAACTTGTACATTTGAATTTTGAGGAAGTGCCTTTTCCCTGCGAGGCGCGAACGGGCTCGGCAAAGCGGCTCCCTTTGATCAGCTAAATGGACTGGAACTTGTCATGAGGAGCCACTGAACTCCTCAGCATCGATCTGCACTTGCCAGGCAATGGAAACGATTAAAATGGCTCCAGGAAGGATAAATACAGTGGATCTTAGGGCATGGATATAGGCAGGTGCCTCAACAACTCCTGCCCTTTAAACCTGTTCCTGCCGTTGATTTTATTGATGATTGAATTGGTATTTTGATATTTCCATGCCTTTGTTTCCCCACCTATAAATTACTTGTGCCTTCATTTTGGGTTATTGAGCTTGGCTGACACATATAAAAATTGTCAAGGTAGGGTGCCAAGCACACACAAACCATTTTATTTTTAGCGTCTTTTGAAATCTTGCACTTTTTGTTCTCCCTTTTATCTGTCTCTTTCTTTTTAATCACACCAAATGGAAATAAATTCAATCACAGCTGGTGCTGGAGAAGAATCATTAGGCCCATCCAGCTGGCTGTCTCGGGGCCAGAGCGGGATTGTTCCCTACGCTGCATTTCCAAAGTATTTTATCTCCTTTAGTCCTGTGTTTGTGGAGTGATGAGCTCCTTTCACTTCTCTCGGCTCCCGTCATCGATCCCAACGGCGAGGGCTATTTTTAGGTGGCTGTAAGTAAATGGCCATCAGGCACCGTGGAAAGGGGACTGAGTTATTTTTGGAAACCCATCAGCAGCCGTTCTGGCAGGTCCTGCTGAGGGATTTGTCTTCGGCCGGGCTGTCTCAGGTTGTGGTATCGGTTCCCGAGGTTGTGAACCTGGTTTCTTGGATGTGATCTGCACTCTGAATGTGGAATTAGCAGCTGCTGGAGATTGTGTTGATGGCATCAGTTTCTGGGATTGAATTCCCCCTAGGCCAGGTTGGATGGGGCCCTGAGCAACCTGATCTAGTGAGTGGCATCCCCACCCATGGCAGGAGCTGTAATGAGACGAGCCTTAAGGTTCTTTCCAACTCAAACCAGTCTGAGATTCTGGGATTCTAAACCAGCCTGGCTGGGAGGGATGCAGGGTGGTGGTTGAGCTGGAGATTTGGGGGCAGAAGATGAGGTTGACCTCAGGGGCAACGTGGGAAATGCACCTGGAGTGGAGCCAAACCATGGAGATGATGTCACAGTTGGAGCCCCTGATGAGTGTGCAGACTTGGCATCTGTCAGTGGCCACACAGCAGGTTTTAGGGTGCACTTGGGAGTTTGGGATTGTTCTGCTTCAGTGGATTGCAGGAGGGTGATGTTTTCTTGGTTTTGCTTAGTCCTTTTAAAGAATTTTGTCGTGTGGGGACGTGGTTTAGGGTGGGCTTGACAGCGCTGGGTTGTTAGTTGGACTCAGTGATCTCAGAGGGCTTTTCCAGCCTTAATGATTCTGTGATTCCAGGATTCCATCAGCATTTTGGGACAGCTGTGCCACAGTTTTTGTGTGGAGCTGATGTTGCTTGCAGCCACTGGGCTCTCCAGTTACTCGGCTGTGATTGTGCAGGTTGGAATCTGGGGGCAATGACCAAATCAACACCACTGCTGTGGTGAGCTCGGAAAGCCCGAGCAGAAAACCTCCTGTGGGGGATATAGCTGCACATTATCTTCTCTTTCTGCCTCGGCAAAGACCCAAATCTAATTTCAAAGGTCAGAACATGCTCTCACCTGGGTGTTCCCAGCCTTTTATAGAGTGGTTGAAGGCCATTTCCTAAAATTAGCTGCTGCAGGGGAAAGCTGATACTGGCTCCATATCAGATCCTTTCCAAAGCTCTGGGTGATCATTTACTTGATGGGCTCCTATTGAAACTCATGGGTAAAAGGTAGAGAATGGAAGAAAACCAGAACCTGATGCTGCTTCCTAACTGAGAATTAAAATAACGTGGGGTTTTGGGCAGAATTCCTCTTCCTGGTTGTTTTTGGAGGTGTTCTTTTGTTTTCCTGAAGCCTGCCTTTACAATGAGACTTATTTTTGTTTTCCTCAAACTTCCTGGTGATCCAAACATTCTGGGGAGCTCTGGGAAGGGGAACATGTGACTCTGAAGGAGGCTGAAATGGTGAAGCACAGTCAGATCTGCTAAGCAACAGCATTGACACGTTTAAATAAATCTGCTGTTGACTAATATAGAGTGACATATTGAGAGCAATTAAAAAAAAAAAAAAAAGGAAACTAGGCACAAATTTGGGAAATGAGTGGAATGGGAACAGAACAAAGATGTTAGAGAGGACGCTGGATAAAAGAGAGGGAGGGCTGCTCCACAAAAGGAGTTTGCTGGAGAACCAGGGTGTCCATCAGGAAGGGGGAGACAATAGCAGAAGTGCAGATTTGTGCTGAAATTATCCCTTGGCAGAAGGATCTTTGTATTTCTGCTTCCCTGCCAACTCTGCTGGCTGCCAGGATTGAAAAGATTTGTACTGCCTGGTGCAGAGAGGAGCATGTGGTGGGATGTCAGCTTAGAGAAGGTAAGGTGGCACTTCTTGTTCCCATGGTGGCTTTGGGACTGTTGTTCCTTTGGATCTGCTGTGATTTGGGTGTGAGTCCTGTCATTCCCATCCCTCTGGATGTGTGTAATGCTGGAGAAGGGAGCAGAGACTGAATCAGGAGAGATTGGGTTTGAAGCTGGTGAGAGGAAATCCCTTAAAATCACAGAATGGTTTGTATGGGAAAGAACCTTAAAGCTCATCCCATTCCACCCCCCTGCCATGGGCAGGGACATCTCCCACTATCCCAGGCTGCTCCAAACCCTGTCCAGCCTGGCCTTGGACACTTCCAGGGATCCAGGGGCAGCCACAGCTTCTCTGGGCAACTTGCAGAGCTCCTCTGTGGAAGTTGCTGTTGCAGGAAGCTGTGAAACTGAGTGCTTGGTGCGTTTTTCCTTTCCTTTTTCCCTCCCCTTTTTTTTAACAGTTCAGACTCTGTACTATTGAGAATGTCTGTGATTGATTGCTTCAGAAAAAGATATTTTGGTGGACAGCTGCTGTTCTTCAAGGGCTCCTACAACTCCTATTTCTTAATGGTTCAGGGGAAATTATCTTGAATTGAGTGTTCCATGACTATGATGTATGTTTATTTTACACCAAAGCAGCTGGAAATGAGGAGTGAGGGGCTGAAGTGAACGGATCATTGACTTGATCTAATACAACCATCCTAGTGCTTCCTTAATATTTTTTTTGGATTCTCTACAGAGGCCAAATTGAGTTGTGAATTTTGTGCCCATCCTAATGACTTTGTTCCAGGCCGATGCCCTCGTGTCCATCCGTGTGGCACGTTCACAGTGGAGCTGTGTTTGCCAGCAGCTTTCCCAGCCTCTGGGAATGGCTCCCCTTTTCCTGGCTGGCCATCAGGTATTTACTCTGGCCATGAGCAGCCTTTGTTCAGTGGGTGGCAATAGAAAACTCACACACTGTCCAGCGTGGGATGGTGTGAGGCTGAAAGAGAGAGAGAGAGAGAGAGCTCTGCTGTCCCTCAGGGAAATTTTGTGCAATCAAAACCATTTGTAGCTCCAGCCACTGAGATGAGAGTGAGATAGCACAGCTTGAGATGCTGGGGCTGGCTCTTCTGTCCATAATGACTGCTGTGAATGGCCAGAAGAGGCGTTTGTGGATTGCTCAGCCATTAGCACCTCTCAGCATCTATTTTCCAAACGTCCCTGAAGTGAGCTGGAACAGGTTCCGTGAGTTGGAACCAGTCTGATCTTTGGGATGATGGCTGGGAGGCAGCAGCTTGTGTTGGAAGCAGTTCCTTCATCTGCATGAGCCTTGTGCTGGCACTGTGACCCATTTTTCAAGCTGCTCCGAGGACATTTGGCCCCTCTTCCCTACAAAAATAGCTGCTGTGTGTCGGAGATTCCTGCCTGGAGGATTTGGGAGCCAGAAGAGCTCCAGCCTTCCCAAATGTGCCCTCTCTGTTAACATTTGGATTCCCTTCACCCTATGCTGTGGGCAGGCAAGGAGGGATTGCATGGTGAGGGTTATTTGGGTGATCTCTGGAGTACAGGGTGTATCCACAATATCCATGGTTTCTCTGGGAATTTTCCCTCCTGGCCATGGAATCACATTTGTGGTGGGAACTATTCAAAGCCCTACAAACAAGCTCTGTCCTGAACATCCTGCTGCCAGTCCAGGGAAGCTGTTAAACCATTAACTCTGCAAAAACTTGGCTGCTTTGAGGTGCTCAGTGACAGCACCAGTCTCACCACTCGTGGCTGAAGCATTTGGACTTGGTGTGATTGCAGCAGACAGATTGTCTCAAAGTCACAAGGTATTCACTGGCTTTCATGTTCGTTACCAGTTAATAAAAATTTCCTTAAAAAGACACATTGCTTAGCATTAGATGCTTTTTAATAGTTGTCAGAGGTTTCTGATAAAACAGGGCTTTGGCATCTGCTCTTACCTGTTAGTCTTCCAATAACTGTTGAATCCATCAGCTGTTTGCACTCAAATTTGAGAGATGGAGCTCACCAGACCAGTAACTGTATAAATGGTCTGAAAATAGGGAACTGAGGCTCTTCATGGGGTACTGGAGAACCCCATGGAAAACTGAAAGAATCAAACAGTAAGAATTCAGCTTCATTTGTGCTGCTGTTCCCAGAACTCATGGGGGCACGTTGACGCCACAGATACTTTCCTCAAAATACCACGCTGAGCATTGCAGGGCCATTACAAGCACTTGACTAAATTAATAATCATTCCAGCTTTTTCTCCAGCTAAGAGGACACCATTAGGTTTGGGAGAGCAGATGGGAGGTGCACTTGGACCAGGCTTTGACAGGTTTTGGGTTGCAAAGGCATTTTAAAAGTGCTCCCCCAGCTCACACCAGGAGTCATGCTTGGCTGTGTTGGCCTGGAAGGCAGCGTGGAAGCTAAAAAATCTATTAGTGAGTTTCAATTTACTCAGGATAAATCCTTCCCTGAGGATTGCTCTTGTTCTCTGGAATTACAGGGTTTGGCATGATAACGTTTTTCTCCTTAATTTGTCCCTTTTGCACTTCCTTGGTGCGAGCAGGGAAAGCAGCAGCAAAACTCCAGCAGGAGGGAGGTCGAGGGTCCTTTTGGACCAGGAGATGTGTGGAGGGTGCAGAAGGAACAGTGAGGCAGCAGAGCTGTGGGAGAGGGAGGACAGGAGAGACCCAAATGGGTGGAAATGGGATTTGGACAGCAGGGAAAAGCTGGTGAGAGAGCGGGGCAAAGAAAACGATCTCAGCAGCTGCATTTTGTGCGGCCACTCCTGGATCCTGCAGCTGTTCATTAGAAATTCTGTTTATGCCATAGGGAGTTTTGGAGTCTCTGAAGCTGACACAGTTTTAATAGACAAAGACATTTTGAGTGCAGCACATCTGCTCTGGGATGCTGAGGAAGAGGCTCCATGCAGTAGTGCCATTGGTTGAAGCATTTCATCGTGCCTTTTTTCTTTTTTTTTAATTTTAAGGCCTCTCTTTTATCCTAAAAAGCAATTTTTGAGGTCAAAAGAAGTGCTGTGTTTGCTCATTAAGTTTGCAGCCCTTAAACTGAGAGTCCTGCTGTATTCTTCCTAATATCCCCGAGTTCCCAGCCCTTGGAGCAGGCAGAATCACCTCTGACTTGGAAGGATCCTAAAGCATTTCCCAGAAGTGGCCATCACAGAGGTCTGAAGCACAAGTATAGGCCTGGGGCAGGAGGGTGCTGCTCCAGAGCAGAGACCTCCTTTGGTCAATGCTGCATTACTGAATATTTGGTGAGGAGGTCTTAAATGGATCAATTTATTTCTCGGCAGGCTCAATCTAACCCTGAGCTTAACTTTTGTAACCTGTGGCTTTCCAAAACCCATCTCATCTCGCTCGGTGATTGAATCCACCTTGTGCAGCTGAAAAGTTAATTCCTTCCTTCACCTCCAGCTCTGGTCAAGTTCCTTGGATCCCTCCTTGCCTGACCTCTCTCTTAGCCCTCCAATAAACAGAACAGTGTCACTTTGCCCTTCCTAACTGCTGTTATTGCTACATCTGCCCCGCAGCGTCTTCTGGATATTTTCCACCTTCCCATTTTGGCAGGAGCATTCTCCACACTGGATGCATGTGCTGAATGGAGTTTGCCCATCTCCCATCCTGCCTTTTCCAAGGACTGGCTGTGTCAATCTTCTCCAGCCAGAAACAGCTTGAGAAGAGCTTGGTTGGTTGTGTTTCTTTCTGATCTCTTGGAAGGGAAGCACTGGGCACCAGTGACAAGACAGAGCACAGCGGGTGTCGAATGATCCGTGATCCAGCATCCCAAATCCAAGCAGCAGCAGCACTTTATAGGAATTTAATTACCATGGATTGTGCTGCTGCTTATCTCCTATCATCCACTCTGCTGCTGGTTAATGACTTCCTTTGACACACACACAAACCTCATGTGCCGTGTTCGGTCTTCTCGGTGTGTTTGGAAGTATTTGGCCACGTCCACTCCTGTGAGTCCTGGGTAGTGGAGTGTCCTGCAGGGACCCTTGTTGGGTGTCACANNGTCCAAGGCCAGGCTGGACAGGGCTTGGATCAACCTGGGATTGTGGAAGGTGTCCCTGCCCATGGCAGGGAGTGGGATGAGATGGGTTTTGATCTTTAAGGTTCCTTCCAACCCAAACCATTCTGGGATTTGAATTTCCAGCTTGCTTTGCAGTAAACTGTGTGGGATAAAACCCCACCTGCTGTATAAATATAGGTGATCCAACACATCAGGTAATTTAATTTTTTTGGTGTGATTGATCAGGCTGTCTGGAACAGAACAGCTCCCATTTAGGTGGTGATGAAGCATCTCCAAAAAGTGCTGAAGGCCCTCAGCTTGAGACTGTGGGTAGATGCCCACCCCGTGTATCCAAGAGAGGAGGGAGGAGCTGGAGTTGGACACAGCAAGGATAACATGGGAGCAGGTGAAGGAGCTGTTACAGGGAGGGAAGGTACATTTGGAGTTGGTTAATTTGGCTGTGTGGCACTGATGAATGTCACTGAAGCTTGCTCAGATGCAGCAGCCACTGCTCCCAGGTTTCTGTTGAACGTCCTGGTGTCCCTGGGTTGTGAGGACTCAGTGCTGAGCTGCTTCCTTGCTCCCTGAGGTGCACAAGAAGCCATCTGTGTGATTTCATGTTTGTTAGAGGAGGTGGAGGTGCTCAGTCTCCAGAGCTGGTTTATTCCCTGTGTACAAGAAAGGGGCAAACTTCCATAAACCCCACAGAGATGGATTATTTTCCATAGAGACCCACCCTGCTGAGCAAGATGCTGTTAAACACTCTGTGTGTTTCTGTGCTTTTCAAGCAGTATTTCCTTCTCCTTATAACTTACCCAGGACAATGAAACGTTTAAATTTGTGCTTAATTATGACCTGAAGCTTCTGTCAGAGAGCAGGAGCCTGAACTTGCCACGTGGTTATTTCCTGCTGTGGAAGCAGCAACCGAGAGGTTTTTAGGGAGGTGAGAGAGGCTTGTGGTTTTGCCTTGGGGAAAATAACGTGCCTGAGCTACCTGGAAACCACAAAGAATACCAAGGATTCGAGCTGTCTCATGGAGTCAGTGTTTGGGAAACCAGCCTGGAGTTGACCTCCTCATGCTTCTCTCATGTGACGGGGAGCGCCCGGATCTTGGCTGTGGTTTAACCTCAAGAGAGTTCTTGTTCATTAATTACTTCAAGGTAAAAAGCAAAGAGAGGCTTTGCTTCCTCCCACGCCTAATTTATCCCTTTTAGAAGTGAGTAAAAGCTTGTGCCACTGCATCCTGGAGCATCCTTGGTTTGCTTCCCGCTTCCCAGAATATCTTCAGCACTTTGTAACCGGGAATGTGGTGAGCGCTACAACATCAGCCACAGTGGTTGTAGGGATTTTCCAGCTTTCTTGGAAAACTCTGCCCTGTGATCCCTTGCTCTGAGCTTTGGAGAGGAGAGGGGTGAACTTTGCATCCAGGATTTTCTGCCACTCCATCCCACAGGACACAGAAGGATTTGCTCCTAAGCTGCATGTTCCTTTGAGCGGAGGAGTGCTTGTGTACAGCCTGGAAGAATAAATAAAACGCTGTGACTGGTTTATTACCAGAAAACAACACTAAATAATAAATTCAAGAGCTAAAAGCTCTATATGTAAAGTAGATTTCACAATGCATTATGCAAAAAGCAGAAAGGCACTGGAGAAGGAAACCACTGGAAGAAGGCAGGCTGGGAAGATGGATGATCTTGTGGACAGGACGAGGAGATGTGGACTGAATCCCAAGCTGGCACAGCTTCTCAAGTGACCTTGAGCAAGTTGTTTCTCCACAGCTCCATTACCTGCTCTCTAAAAAACAGGATGTGGTTTTCCTGTCTCCGGGATTTCATCAGAATAAATGAGTGTTTGTGAAGCACTGAGCTTGGCCGAGGAGCGGGGACAGCCCGTGAGCCTTTGGCAGAGCTTGGGTACCTGTGAGCACCTGGGGGAGAGGTTTCTGTGTTTTCTCAACACTGAGCATCTCCTGGAGCACAGCCTTGTCCCAGTGCCCAGATGAGAACGCAAAGCTGAGAGCCAGACTCAGTTTTTCACTCATCTGCCTTGAAGGGTTTGAGGTCACCTTTGCTTTGTGGAGAGAGAGATGGAGGCCTGGGGAGTGCCTGATTTCCCCTGGGTGCTGGAGAGAGGCAGTGTTGGAGCTGGTGGCAGGCCCAGAGCATCTTAACTCCAGGTTTCTCCTCACATTTCTGAATTGCTGCCACCTGGGAGCCTGGACACAGAACCATAGGGACCTCGGGATGTCTCTGAACCTGAGCATTGTCCAGTGAGTTTTGGGCATCTGTTGGCCTCTTATATCCTCCTTTAAATCCTCTTTAAAGATCTTTCCCTG
>VXBB01022082.1:103110-120981 GCA_013399915.1 Illadopsis cleaveri | reverse complement strand
AACAGCAAGGGGCCCACTTTAGGTATACAACACTAAACTAAACTTACAAGGAAAACTGCTAAACAAAATCTGCAACCCCACATCCCTTGAAACAGCTGAACCCTGTCTGTTGCCACCAGACCTGGTGTGGTGTAAACCAGTCCCTGACTCAAAGCCCCAAAATTCTACCTGTATTCATCTGTTGGCTCTTCCTGCTTTTTCCCTCATCATTCCCTGCAGCTGGGAAGACAGAGGAGATCATCACTTGTGTGCCGTGGTGACAGTAGTGAGCACTCTTCTTCCCCAAGAACTTGGGGTGGAAAACTCAAAGTTCCTCAAATGCCACTTCTAAAGCCACTGCCTTCTTCAGCACATGTGGTTTTTTACTTTTCCAGAGTGAGCACATGGAGGGGCTCTTGGAGCACTTTTCCAGGATCCCTTTATCCCACACATGCCCACGTGGATGAGGAACATGGCTGGCAGCAAGTTTGGCTTTGCTTGGAGCTGCAAACGTGCAGAATGTTTCTTGGTTTGGATAAAACTCCCTAAAGCCAGGGATGCAGTTTATCCCTGGAATTTCCAGATTACAGGACCTTTTACCTGTGCATATAACAGCATTGATCTCAGCCTGGGAGAATTGCTCTGTGCCTCTGAGCTCTGGAGATGGTACAAATCCCACAGGATGATCCCTAAGGCTGCTGCATGCAAAGCGTTTCAGGGTGAATTTTCCATCTGCACCTTTGAAGGATCTGCTCCCAACCAACTGTACCTTAAAGCAGACACCTGATAGATTTATTCTCCTTGTTCAACTGCACCTGTTCCCAAAGTGATTGGGAGATTTGGGATGTAATCCTTCCCTTTGAGAGCATTAGGAAATAGAAAGCTATCATTGCTGAAGGGTTGTTTGGAGTTCGTTTTCTTTTCACTATAGCCTGTTCTGAAGGGGAGAATAACCTGTATTTTTATTTTTTTCTCTCTGATTTCATTCCTAGTGCTGATGGAAGAGAGAATTGGCAATAGAAGGTGTCTCTCCAAGCCCAGATAAAGCGGAGGAGCCATTTCTGCTCTCCCTGAGGTCCTTGTCCATTTGCCAGGAGGGAGTGGGTGTGGCAGGCGTGGGTTTCTTCTCCATGGAGAGCAGCACAACAGAACTTTGTGGATAATAACACTGTAGACCCCTCATTTCATAAGGGAAGAGAGTAAGGATGAAGATGGATGCATGCAAGAGAGAGTTTGGGAACTCTGATTTAGCAGGTGCAGGAGGATCCCTGTGGATTTTCCTCCCCACAGTTGTGCATTGCTCTGCTGAGCTCTGAAGGACCCTAAGTTTAAACTTCCCAGGCTCTGTTCACAAATATGCTGAGAAAGGAGCAGTATATCCCTAATTTTCTAGGGAGATGGATAACAGAGGTGTAAGCAGGGAGGAGTAGGTGCGCTCAAGTCTTTGGACATTTGCAGAATAATGAGTCCACAAACACTCACAGATCAGAGCAGCTGGGTTATTTCTAGAAATGCAAAATGAGGGAGAACCTCAGGTATTCCCATAACTTCACTGGCACATGGAGTGCCTGCTGTGGAGTTGAGGAAAGCTGGGAATGCAACCTGAGCTTTGACAATGTGCTCTGAGCAGCTGAGTTTCGTGGGAGAAGGAACTGCAGTGTGCAAACCTGTCGTGCCTGAGAATTCAGTCAGGTTGGCATTTGGGAAAAGGCTCTGGTGGTTATTGATCTTCTGATCTCCTAAGAGATCTTCCCTGCCTCTTTCTCTATGTATGTGTAATTAGCTCCATCAGGCAGCAATGTTGTGCTGTAACATCAACAAGACTTTTCAGTGTGGAGCGTGGTAAGTTTAAAGAACTGAATAGTCCTTGGGAGTGAGAGGGATGAGTTGGCTGGAAAGCCCAGCAGCTATCCTGCTTCTCCTCCTCCCAGATTTCTTTCTGGGAATGATGGGAATCAGCAGCCGTTTTCCTCAGGGCTGATAAACACAGCCCTGAAGTCTCTCTTGATAAAACCACAGATTGGGTTTTTACTTAGTCTTTTTTTTATAAGTCCTAATGGCAATGTGTGACAACCTCAGGCTCTATTGAGTTGATGAGGAATAAACTCTTAATAGTGAAGAAGAGTCCAGGAGTGTATCTAAAGTGCTCATTTTATCACCAGCACATATTTCATACTGACAGTCCATACTTTTAACTAATCCCAAGCCACGTGTGGTGCATTTTAAATCCCTCCTCAGCCTGCTCTGGTCTTTCCCATGTGGTGTTTTCCAGGAGAGCAACGGAGTCACATTGGCAACCTCAGACTTCTGAGCATATGGATATTTTTAATTTGCAACCCACGTTTTGAGGTGAGGAGGATGAATTTGGTTCTGTGTCAAGGAAGGGAAGGAGCAGAGGAGCCACTGGAAGCATTAGGTGGCAGAACAGCTGCTGAGGATCAGGCGTGGGGTGATGGATTTGGCTTTTCAAGGACCCCAATTGCCATTTTAGGAAGTCCAGTTTGCCATTTCATTACCATTTATGGCTTATAAATGGGCAAAGTAACCATAAAGGAATAAAATTTTGATGCAGTCTTACCTTTGGGACTGCAGTTTTTTCTGGCCAGCCCAAAGCAACACGTCCATGTGTGCACATTTATGGTCCCTCATTTCTGTGTCGCCTCAACACCCTGCAGCATTTGACCCTACTTACCCCATGGCACCCCCAAACAAAAAAACTCCAGCAAAGCTTGTTTTCCCCACGTGTGTCTTGCCTTGAAGTTAAGCTGATTTTTAGATTCTGTGGTATTTAAATGAGTGTGTGCTTTGGCATTTCCCTCAGGAAAAGCGTTATTAGGGCAGCTCATCTCCTGGCCAGCTGTTTGCAGAAAACGTGGCCACTGGAGGATCTTTGCAGCCCCCGTGGGACCAGGTTGAAATAGCAGGGACTGGCACACACACAGCATGAACTTCACTTCCTGCAGAGGGCCTGAAAGGTTGGGAGAAGGAAGAAAAATAAAAGAAAAGCTTTTTTAAAATTAATACTATTATTATTTTTGCCTTCAGTTGCCTGTTTGCGCCTGCTAAAATCCTGCTGCTGGGCAGAGCAGTCCCAGAAGCTGGAGCCTCCCATCTGCCCACAGCCATGTGCTGCCAAGATCCAAGAAAGCTGATTTAGCCTTTTGCTGACTTTTCAGCCCCTTTATCCTCCTGGCTTTTCGAGGTTTACGCCACTGCTGTTTGCCAATGTCATGAATTCAAAATCTGCCTTAGTATGAAGCGTTCATTCCGCTGTGCAACTGGGTTGTGGGTCACATTTGTGGGGGGGATGGAAATCCCATTTAATCATGGGGTGTTAAGTTAGTGACAACAAATGGCTGTGTAACAATCGATCTGGGCATTGTGCTTTATTACCTGACATATTTCCCCTCTTCATGATGATTTTTCATGGTTAAAATCAAATCTCCCCTTTATTTTCTCTGATGTGCACTTGAGTACAACACTGGAAATTCCTCCTAACTTCTCTCTGCTGCTTTAAGGTGAACTTTTTTGCTTTGGCCCATTTCCAGATCTCTATTTCAGCAGAGATTTGCTTCCTTACCTTCTTTCTGGGAATTCTTGATGAGTAGATGAGAAGGGCATTAAATAGATTTAGTGAAAAATGACCGTCACCAGCGTGGATGACTTTTTTCTAATTAAAAATTGAAACGGAAATGAATGAGCTTCTCTTCAGGCCGTGCAGGAGCTGTTGCTAAGCCCAGCTCTATATTCATCAGCGATGTGAGAAGTCCAGTGTATGAAAGAATATCCCAGAAACTTCAGTACCTTGGAGGATGCCAATAAAAGGGGAGATTTGCTAGTGATAGCATATTGATGTGGCCTAGATTTGAATCTGTTGGCCTAGAGCCGAGTCAGAGCTGAATTTAATAGAATCACAGAATGGTTTGGGTGGGAAGGGACCTTAAATCTCATCCAGTTCCACCTGCCGTGGGCAGTGACACCTTCCACTATCCCAGGTTGCTCCAAGCCCTGTCCAGCCTGGCCTGGGACACTTGCAGGGATCTGGGGGCAGCCACAGCTTCTCTGGGCATCCTGTGCCAGGGCTTCCCCATCCTCACAGGGAAGAACTTCTCCCAACAGATCCTAACTTTAGCATCCTTGCTTTGATGTACGGTGTAGACTTTTCCAGCGTTGACCAGAAGTTCCCCACATGCAGCCAGCCAGTTAATCGTAACCAACACAAGTACGTCCCCTTTAAACTTTCTCATGCAATGAATCAAAATTTTCCAGCAGGAAATGAAAGCAAAACACTTCATCTAAAAATTCCTCATCAGCTCTAGTCACCAGAGCAGAACAATGGTGATTACACTCAGTTATGCAGTCCAAATTCCCAGCGCTGCTGCGTCCCGGGATCACAGCAGGGCAGGCAGGGAGAGCAGGTGTACGTCAACACCTCTGGTTAGGATATGAGGAGAAGGGGCCTTGCAGGTGGGAAAAACAGCGATCCAGGTTCAGGGTTGAGGACACTGTGTGGTCTGGAGCAACCCTACACAACCCTAATGAAGAGCAGAGTGCCTGGAGAAAGCTGTGTGTCCACATCTCATGGATCTCATCACCGTCTCAGGTGACACCCCAGAGGTTGTTCTTTTGAGAGAGGACAATTGCTATTAAATCTAACCATGTCTTAGGTCACTGATGGGTCATTTTGGTTGTGTTGCCTGACTGTGTGATTGCTCTCTTGCAGGAATGGCAGAGCTTCACCCTCCCAGCAGCGATGAGAGAGACTGACAGTGCTACGAGTCCCTTCTGGCTCCTTCTGCGCGACGGCTGCTGCCTCTGCATATTCATTGGATGGTAATGCAGGATGTCGGCAGCAGCGGTAGAGTTTGGCTCGGTCCCACTGCGTTTTCCTTCTGCCGGTTGCGACTCTGCATCGCCATGACAACGCTGTGACACTTCCAGCAGAGGTTGCCTGCGGACCAAGGGTGGGCTGGGGGCGGGTGAGAAGGTCAATGATCGACTCTAACGGGATCAGAAGTTGCGCCTGCAGCAAAACGACCGTGGAGGAGCCGCCGGCACGGCAAGAAGATGAAATTCCCCTTCCACTGGCTTCTCGTTGAGCAGGCACAATAACATTTCGCTTCGAGACGCTCGCTGTAAAAACTCCTTTGGTTATGGCTACTGATCCAACGTGATTGCGCGCGCAGCGGCTTTGGAACTCATGACTGGCTATACGATGTTGCGCAATGGGGGAGTGGGGAACGGAGGCCAGCCGTGGGTGTTGAGGTGGTCCAGTCGGATCCGGCTCACCTGGCTCAGCTTCACCCTTTTCGTCATCCTCGTTTTCTTCCCCCTCATTGCCCACTACTACCTGACCACCATCGACGACGCGGACGATGCCGGCAAGCGCATCTTCGGGCCCCGCACCGGCAACGAGCTGTGCGAGGTGAAGCACGTGCAGGACCTGTGCCGCATCCGCGAGTCGGTCAGCGAGGAGCTGCTCCAGCTCGAGGCCAAGCGGCAGGAGCTCAACAGCGAGATCGCCAAGCTCAACCTGAAGATCGAGGCCTGCAAGAAGAGCATTGAAAATGCCAAGCAGGACCTGCTGCAGCTGAAGAACGTCATCAGTCAGACTGAGCATTCCTACAAGGAGCTGATGGCTCAGAACCAGCCCAAGCTCTCCTTGCCCATACGGCTGCTGCCAGACAAGGACGATGCGACCTTCCCCCTGCCAAAATCCAACAGGAACTGCAGGCTGCACAACTGCTTTGACTACTCACGCTGCCCGCTGACGTCTGGCTTTCCAGTCTATGTCTACAACAGTGACGATTACCCTTTTGGTAGCTCCTTAGACCCTTTAATTAAACAGGCCTTTGAGGCGACTGTCAGAACTAATGTTTATGTTACCGAAAATGCAAATATTGCTTGTGTGTATATAATTTTAGTGGGGGAAATGCAAGAGCCCATAATGCCAAAACCTACTGAACTAGAGCAACAGTTGCACTCTTTGCCATATTGGAGGACTGATGGACACAACCATCTCATCATCAATCTCTCGAGGAGGTCGGAAACTCAGAACTTCATTTACAACATCAGCACGGGGCGTGCCATGATCGCCCAGTCCACCTTTTACGACGCCCAGTATCGACCGGGGTTTGACATCGTGGTATCACCTTTGGTCCACGCCATGTCCGAGCCCAACTTCCTAGAAATCCCTCCCCAGGTGCCGGTCAAGCGTAAGTACCTGTTCAGTTTCCAGGGGGAGAAAATCGAGTCTCTCCGCTCCAGCTTGCAGGAGGTTCGCTCTTTCGAAGAGGAGATCGAAGGCAACGCCCCGGCCGACTACGACGACCGGATCATCACCACCTTGAAGGCTGTTCAGGACAGCAAGCTGGACTTTGTTCTGGTGGAGTTTACGTGTAAGAACCAGCCTAAGGCGAGTCTGCCCACTGAGTGGGCTCTGTGTGGAGAAAGGGACGACAGACTAGAGCTACTGAAGCTTTCTACTTTTGCACTGATCATCACCCCCGGGGACACCCACTTAGTGATCTCCGCCGGGTGTACCATGAGACTGTTTGAGGCTCTGGAAGTCGGGGCCATCCCGGTGGTTCTCGGAGAGCAAGTTCAGCTACCCTACAACGATGTGATCCGGTGGAACGAGGCAGCCTTAATTATACCAAAGCCACGTATCACAGAAGTGCACTTTCTTCTGAGAAGCATTTCTGACAACGATCTCCTTGCCATGAGGAGGCAGGGCCGCTTCTTGTGGGAGACCTACTTCTCCACCTCCGACAACGTCTTCAGCACAGTCTTAGCTATCATAAGGACTCGAATCCAAATCCCGGCTGCTCCTATCCGAGAAGAACCCGCCGTGGAGATCCCCCATCGGTCTGGTAAAGCTGCTGGTACAGACCCCAATATGGCAGACAATGGTGACCTGGACTTGGGGCCTGTGGAAACAGAACCACCCTACGCCTCTCCCAAATATCTCCGCAATTTCACCCTCACCGCAATGGATATCTACAGGAATTGGAATTCTGCCCCGGGGCCTTTCCACCTCTTCCCCTACACCCCCTTTGACCCCGTTTTACCATCAGAAGCAAAATTTTTGGGGTCTGGGACTGGCTTTCGACCAATTGGTGGAGGAGCAGGTGGCTCTGGGAAGGAGTTCCAGGCTGCTTTGGGTGGCAACGTCCCGCGGGAGCAGTTCACGGTGGTGATGTTGACTTACGAGCGGGAGGAGGTGTTGATGAACTCCCTAGAAAGGCTCAATGGTCTCCCCTACTTAAATAAAGTTGTGGTGGTGTGGAACTCTCCCAAACTTCCCTCCGAGGATCTCTTGTGGCCAGACATTGGCGTCCCAATCATGGTAAGACAGATGTAGCAACAGTCGGCTTCTTCATGGTGGGGTTTGCGTGTTGGACTTGGCTGTGTCGGCTCAGCTGCAGTCCTGGGGGATGGTTGAAGGTGTCTGTACCTCATTTGGATACTTTTATCAGTGGAGAAAAAACAAGAGATGCCTGGTGTTTAGCACTCACAGAATGTGAATTGCATTTGAGGAGCCTAATGTGAATTTTGGTGCTTAAAACTAAAGATCCTTGCTCGTTGGAAATCTTTGCTTAGGCTCTTTAAGTGCCTCCCTGTGGGGACAGTTGACACCTTATAAATACCTAAGCAGTAACTGTTTCTGCACTTTGCCAGATGAATTTTTTATTAAAACAAAAGAGGGACCCACTGAATTAGTGTCAACTGCAAAGACCTCAAAACTCATCTCTCACTTTATATTACAAGCCAAGGCTGACATGTCTGTGAGAGCTTCCATGCTCCCAAGGTTGTAGCTGACTTTTGCATATATTTGGGTTGATTATTATTTTTCCCCCAGCCAAACTGAAGAAGTGACACCTTCAAAAGCCAACATTCATTTTCAGACCCATGAAAATGTACTCACTTGGACATTGACTTGTAAGGAGTGAATTCTCCCCAGTTTTTGTTTATTTTAGGACTTCCTTGTCATCCCAGCATAACTTTCTTCACTGGCCATTCTTAACAATTAAAATTAAATACAAATCTCCCCTCATAAAGAGAGCAAGGGCGCCTAGCCACTAACAAGAACCAACACTGAGCGCTCTGAATCTGGTTGTGTTTAGAGGACAAATGGAAAGATAATGCCTTACAAATTAGGGAAGGGAAAAATAAAAGAGGGAGATGGTACTTAAATACACAAACTGCGTGTGGTTTATGTGACAGGACGCTACTGAGCTTAATAGCAATGCGAGCTTTATGCTGCATGCAAAGAGATTCATTGATTTAATATTTCGTTTTATTATTATTGTGATGAATAAATCCTTCTGCTCACATTTAAAAACCCTTATGGTCCGGGAACAATGAGGAGAGAAAATTGCTTGGATAATTGCGAAATAATCTTTCACATTAGTCCTTTTGAACCTGCGAATTCTACAAAAAAAATCTTTGCATTGTGTGTGCCGAAAAACTGCGTCCTCCTTTGGAGCGGGGATTGTTCTCCTTGGAGCTGCTAATGGGTGTTATTTGTGAAAGAAAAATGCATTTCTGTTGATGGAAGATAATGGCTTTTTGTACCTGGCTCTCATCTGCACATCTGTTGTGCTGGAGCCCTGCTGGTTTTTTGGGGACTTGACACACACGAGTTGCTTTGTGTCACCTTCGAGTCGCATGCTGTGGGGGGATGTGCTGGGGGGAATGTTGGGAACTGTGTGGTTCCAGAGGAGGGAATTGTCGTGTGCCTGCTTTGGGGTGGTGGATGGTGACACTGTGGGGTGGCTGGATCACAGAGAGCTTCTGCCAGGTCCTTTCTGAAGGGACATCTTGGTCTGATAATAGCTCTGCTTTCTTCCTGTTTTTCTACATCCCAGTTTTTAAAAGAGCCCAAATCTGGGATTTCTCCCAGGAGGGTTAACCCTGAGCAGCCTCCAGGCATCCATCCCCTGACGTGCCTATTGCTAAGCCCATCTCCAGACTGGGTGTTTAATCCTGTCGGGAGTTTGTACCATTCATCTACAAGGATGGTTTGGTGTGGCAGTGATAGAAAACTTCCCTGGGCTTCATCAGACAGTGAGAAATCCCAAGCTGTGCTCTGGAAGAGGGTCACAAGAACATTGGAAGCAGAGGTGAGGCTCTTTTTGAGCCTTGCTGGCTGAGATGTGGGATGTGCTGGCCAGGGGAAGAGGCAGGTGGGGATATGGGATTGGCAGGAGACACAAGCCGGTGTGTGCCAGTGTCAAAAAGAAAGTGAGGAGCTGTGATTCTGATTTCCTTATGAGGAAAAAAAGAGCTCTTTTGATGGGGAATATCCAATTCTCTCAGATCTGGCAGTGCTGCTGTATCTCTTGTGTTAACAAACACGTTCCCAGTAACTTTGGGATGCAAGGAATTGCTCCGTGTTCAGGTCCCAAAGCACAGAGCTTTGTGGGGAAACTTTGAGGGCAGAAGAGAAGGGGATGAGGGTGGATTTGGGTTGTGATTGAAGTGGGTCCAGGCAGCCAAGGAGCAGCACAGCAGCAGCACATGTGTGCCAGCATGATCCAGGATCAAAGCACCTGAAGCCAGAAGGTTATTGAAGAGAATCCAGCATCACAGGGATGTGAACCTGTTGCAGTGAGTCCAGAGGAGGCCACAGAGCTACTCTGAGGGCTGGAGCCCCTCTGGAGCCAGGCTGGGAGAGCTGGGGGTGTTCACCTGGAGAAGAGAAGACTCCAGGGAGAGCTCAGAGCCCCTTCCAGAGCCTAAAGGGGCTCCAGGAGAGCTGGAGAGGGACTTGGGACAAGGCATGGAGGGACAGGACACAGGGAATGGTTTCCCACTGCCAGAGGGCAGGGTTAGATGGGATGTTGGGAAGGAATTGTTGGCTGTGAGGGTGGTGAGGCCCTGGCACATGTTTCCCAGAGAAGCTGTGGTTGCCCCTGGATCCCTGGAAGTGTCCAAGGCCAGGTTAGATGGGGCTTGGAGCAACCTGGGCTAGTGGGAGATGTCCCTGCCCATGGCAGGGGTTGGCATGGGATGATCTTTCAGGTCCCTTCCAACCCAAACCATTTCATCATTTTATGTAACTTACAAGCTAATGAGACAAAGCAACGTGTGTTGCCCATTAAAGAGCCTTTGGAAGCAAAATAGAGTCCTAAACCTCACCAGGGCCTGCTGGTGGCAAGAGATGTGTGGCTCTGTGCTAGCAGAATTCCCCAAAGGAGAGTTGGACTTCTCCTTACTCCATGTGTTGACCTTATTTATTGACGAGTTCCTTGAAACGTCGCTTGCAAACTGCTCTGCTTGGTTGTGATTTGGGGGTTGTCCTCCCAAGCAGATTTCTTTTCCCTGGTGGGCTGGGAATTAATCTAGAGCCAAGCTCAAATCTGCATTGGAACTTTGAATCTTTCATGGATAACGAGATAAAAAGGGCTACAGAATATATTTGATTTAAAAAAAAACCAAACCCTTTGACTTAAATATAGATGGCATAATTTACTAAAACATCAGTAAGATTCGTAAGCAGCGCAAGAGTCTGATCAAATATTCTGTCTCCATCACCCAGCCTGAAGTGAGTAGGTGGAAATCCAATGTAATGTGAAGTTGTTTGTAGTCACTCAGGGCTGCCCCTGGAATATTTGATTTAACTTTACCCTCACATTTAAAACCCTCGCATTTAAAGCTGTAAAAATTCTTCCCATCTCACGTTAATCGGTATTGCAGCAAAACCCAAAGGCTGTGAATGAGAAACTTCATTTGTGCAAGCTCAAAACCTCACTTTTCCCCAAGTGTTTGTATCTCTAGCACTGCCTTAGGAGAACTCCCCCGGATAGGAGTGTGTGACTGTTCCAGCTCCAGCAGCCACATCACAGCCACTGGTGAACTTCTTTATTGCCCAGAGAAGCTGTGGCTGCCCCATCCCTGGAAATGTTCCAGGCCAGGCTGGACAAGGCTTCGAGCAGTCTGGGACAGTGGAGGGTGTCCCTGCCCATGGCAGGGGCTGGAATTGGGTGAGCTTTAAGGTCCTTTCCCACCCAAACCATTCTGGGATTCTGTGATTTGGGACTAAACCTTATTCGGCCCAAAGCATTATTTTCACAACCTCTGTTCACATTCTAAGAAGTGACAGCCAGACCTTGCAACTCCTCTCCCTCTGCTGCGTTTGTGAGGGCCCTCAGTGGCTGGAAAAGCCCTGCAGCAATTTGGTTTCTCATCCTGCTTAGGGCTGAGGTGGGCTGGGAATGCTGGAGGTGTCTCTGAGCACTTAGGCTGGGTTCAGTGCCAGCTCCTGTGGCTGCCAGCAGTGACTAATCCCTTCCTCCAGCTTTGTTCCAGAAAAAGTCGCTGCCTTTGATCCCTGCAGCCACTTCCAGTGGCGTAAAGTCCTTTGCTGCTGGCGTGGTGGCTGCCTGAGAGGGCTCATTCCGTTTAGCTGCTTGTTTAAAAAGGAATAATCTGTGGAAAATGGCAAATCCGGAAGCGCTGCCGGGTCTGCAGACCTGTTTGGCTGCACACGGGTCCCTTGACATGGCATTTATTAATCAGGAGCTGGCTGGGCAGGGAATGCTGTCCTGACTTTCCTTTCTCTTTGGGCTGTGTAAATGTGCTGTGCTGAGCTGGCTCTGAAGCTCAGATGCCTGAGGTTTGCACGTCCTTTCCAGCAGAAGGACTCAAAGGGTTTTTTGTATCTCCATTTTAAGGAGCACAGCGGGATCTGTAGGTGATGCTTCTGGCTAAGAGGAGGAGGAGGACAGAACCTGGTCAGGCTGGTGGCCATGGTGGCAGAGTGAGCTTCTCTGCTTGTCCTTCAGCAAGCAGCTGGATCCTCAAGCTTGTTTTCTGATGAGAGCAGCACGAGCCTTCCAAACTAACCAGCAGCTCGAGATAAGCTGCAGTGGTGTGTGTGATCCAGAGTGAGATAATCACGCTGCCCATGCTGATCAACACCACCAGTTCAGTCAATTCTTTTCCTTCCTGGGAGCTTTGCCTAATTACCAGCTCAGGGTCTGGTTCAGCTTGGTAATTCAGCATTTGCCAAACTCTTGCTTGGTGATGTGACTTGTGCTTTTCTGGGCCAACCCACCTGCAGAAACTCTTTGGTGAGTCCCACCTTTATCCTGCTTTTCTCTTGCCTTGCTTTGACTCACAGCTCTTGTGTTCCAAATCAGGAAAAAGCCAACTTTGCTTTGAGGTCCTGGATTGCATATGGGAGTGGGGAGCTCCAGGTTTACTTCCAGAAGGAACAATTCACACAAAATCAGCTGAGAAAATCCCTCTTTCTTAGCGCTGAGTCACTTCCCACAGGAGATTTGCCCCATCCCTTGGTCGAACAGTCCCTATTCAGTGCAGCAGCATTACCAGCAGTGTGTCCCAGGTTTGTGAGCTCAGTTTCTCCACGAGGGCAGTTGTAGAAGGCAGGGAGATGTTCCACAGGAGTGCCTGGGTGCTGCTGTCGGGTTTGCAGCACCACCTGCTGCCCGCGGAGCCGGTGCTGCCGGGGGCGGCAGCCGAGTTCTGAAATCCCCGTGAGTTTTGCCATCTCCATATGCGTTTCTTCTGTTGTGTAGCAGCAGAGGAAGGAACAAATTTGCTGCTTAGTTTACCTGCGAATCCTAAAATCCAGATGCTTGTCACTGCGGGGCCCGAGCAAAGGTGCAGCGATGCGTGAAGGCGGGCTGATAATGGAACGAGCCGTGCCGACTCCTCGGAATTTGCACTTGGAATATTAACTCCAACACGCTCATATTCCTCCCTGCCACTGCCTAGACCCAGCCCTTCATTCTCCTCTGTGCCATGGGCTGGTTTGTGGTGGCTTTTCCACAGAGAAAACCTTCCTGTGGCCCCAGCTCTCCGCATCCCCTTAGCTCAGGATGCAGCTAATGGGGTCGGTGACCAGAAGGAAGTGTGTTTGGGGCATTGGAAAGGAAAAGCAAGGGAGGGAAGCGTTCCTTGCATGCTGCTGGGGACATAATTGGGTGGGTTTTGTCACATGTGAAAGCCTGAAGGTGTCCCAGGGGCCAGTCCCTTGTGCTGAAGCCATTAAACATCACCAAGAAAGCTGCCTGTGCATCTCAAACACTCCGTTTGGAGCAGGCTCTGTCACAACTGCTGGGGGACAAAAGCAGCATGACAGGACTTGGCACCAGGGGCAGGACAGCAAAACCCACACTGATTTTCCAGGGCTGCATTCCTGCTACTTTTAGGGTTTGTATTGTGACCTGTTTAAATACCAACAGAATACCAAATGTCCCCAAATTATTCCATGCACTGGAACAAGCATGGGGGGAACAGAGAGTGTGGGTGCATTTTCTCTCTTTTTTCCCTTTTGTTTTCACTGACTTTTCATCCTCTATGTCTTTGTTGTGATGGAACTGAGTGTTGACATCCACTTCACTGCAAGCTACTCCCTTCTTCCCATAAAGTCCCAGAGCCTGGATATCTGCATTTCCTTTCTTCCCAGGCTTTTATCTGTCCTGGTGGAGCAGTTGTGCTGTGCAAAGCCATTTGATTGTGCATTCTGCACAGGCTGCCTTATTTGTGAAGACAGCCATGTCTCCCAGAGTGGCCATAACTTGATGCTGTGCCACAAGACACAGATGGATCCCCTGGCACAGGTGGGAAGGAGCGAGCAGGACTCGCTGAGGTCAGGAATTTGGGTATTAAATAGATGGGAAAAAAGAAAAACCTGTGTTTGCTGAAACAGGAGGGACCTTGTGGGGCATTGAGGTATCAGAGAGGCAGATCTGAGGGACATGAGGAGGTTACAAAGAGGAAGGTACCCCTTGGATATGAGGTTAGAGAAAGAGATGAGAAGCAGGAGAGAGGTTTTAATCACTGCTTGTTGCTGCGTGTCTGATGTAGCTCCCAGATGCCTCCCCAAGCTCTGTGGATCGATCAGCAAAGACCTTGCAGCTCTCAAGGAGAAGGTGATGATTTACTCTGAAGTTTTGGGGTGGGCTGGCAGCAGCAGCCACCCCCTGGACAGTCTCCTACCCCTTTCCCCCACAGTCCCTTCCCCTTTCCTCACCTGTGTCTGGTGAGGAAGCAGATGCTGCTCTCTTATCAAACTCATGGATGCCTTTTTTCCCATTTTCATAAAATCCAACTGTGGTTGGTGGTAAAGCCTGATGGGTCTCCCTGCCCTGCTGGGCATATGGAGCACTCCCCTCTCCAAAAAGCAGCACCTGGCTTTTCCTGGACTTTTGGAAAAAAAAGCCATTGACAACAGGTGATGGAGTAGCTGGATTCAGAACCAAGGGTTGCAGTCTGTTTTCCCCTTGTCCTGTCTCCAGAATCCCTGGAATCAGTTGTTTCACTGCAAGCACCCAGAAAGGATGGAGCTTCTTCTCCTGATGACAGTGAGGGGATGTCTCATAGAGCCTATGAGAAAATCAGGGGGAAAATCAGTAATAAATCCATTTATTTAAAGCCTTCAGCTAATTAATGAAAATCTGTGTTAGTCCTGTCAAGAAAAGTGAGGATTTTTTTTCCTTCTCCTGAGATTGGCCAAAGGACCATCAGCAAGGAGCTAAGGGCACTAGAGGGAAACTGAGGCACTGAGAAAGCCACACCTGGTCACTGAAACATCCACTTGTATGTCTCCATATAAGTTAACAGAAATGCTGTTTTCACCTATTCCCAGAGTTTCTAACAGCAGAAAGATGGGAAACTGGTGAAGCTTCTGTCTTCCCAGATCACACTCTCAGATCCAAATAGTTCAGCAAAGTCTTCAGCTTCCTGAATGCTCATTTGGACTGAACTCTGAGGGGTTTGAGCTTCGTGGAGGGAAGAGAAATGGGTTTTGTTCTTGACATTGAAAGCGTTCGGGGCAGGGAAGTTCCATCTCCAGCCTGATCATGGCTTTGATCTCTGAGCTGCTCCTGGCCTGTGGGAGCCTGGCTTATCTCTGTGACAAGGGACAGCCCCATCTTGGGCTGTGACAGGAAGGAGGTGAGAGGGAATAAGAAAAGCTTTAGAACAGCCATAAACTGGATAATTTTTTCCAACAGGGCTCATTTTCCTCTTGCTCTCATTGCAGGTGACAACGCAAATTGGTTTCAAAACACTGATATTAATTAGATTGATTTTATTGGGAATTTATGAACGGAATTATTTTGAATTGTGACTCATTTATGTGATCTCTGTAATTTCTAACACATGCTGGTCCTTAATTCCCAGCCCATACTGGGGTTTGTGGGAGGTGGTTCTGGGAATCTGGATTCATCCCAGCCATGTGTTTGGCAGTAATTATTAACTGCCTCTTGATGGAAGTGTTTATTCCTCCTGGATTTTGTGGAACCAAGTATGAAAAGCCTTGGGATAAATCAAGCTTTGAAGGACATGACACTGCCCATGGCTTGAGTTCTCTGCTCCTCTGGGTAGAAGAATGATGGGCTGGTGTGACCAGGTAAAGTAGGATTTAGCCAAGGATTCCAGCAATTAGGATCCAGAAATTGAAGTCTATGAGCAAAGGGAAATTCCTTTTAGAAACCCATCTAGACCTCATATCCAGATTTGTCACTGGCTGGCTCTGCCACCTGGAGGGGAAATGGTGTGTTTGGGGAAGATGCCACTCCCTCCACATTCAGGAGGACATCCCAACTCTGTCCTCTGCTGTTGGAGCTGATGGAAATTGCAGTTCTCAATGAGTTGTGCTCCTGGAACACCAGGAACAACGAGGGATAAAATGCCAATTTGGGGATTGTGGTGTGGGTACTGGGACAGTTCTTTTCTTCTAACATTCCATAAGGGAGCTCTCATCCCTCCATGATGGATTTGAGGGCAGGCATGCTGGCAGCAAGCTGTCTTCATTTCAACCCAGAACTTCCCCAGTGAGATCTCAGCCTCCTCATCTCAGAAGTCCCCGGAAGGCTTCCGGTCTGGAATCAACCTGGAAGCCAAAAGTGAGTTTATGTGCCTGAGTGCTTTATGGTTGCTGCTCCCAGCCACATAAACATTAATAAATCCACTGTCCTCTTCCCATCAAAACAATAACCTGCCTGCAAACTTGATGGCTTCTTGGCTCTGCTTGTATCAGAGTTTATATTCGAGGTTTTTTAGTAGCTGCTCAGTGAGTTATAGTCTGACTCCAATTCCCTCCTCCCTTTGTTGGGCTGTGATGTTCATTTGGATGCCCTCAGATACAAATGTTTGCACTGAAGCTCTTGTAGGGTGGGTCAGAGCAGCTTTTAAATGCTGGAAACATCTCTGAGCATCCTTGGGTGTGATGTATTCCAAAGAGCGAGATGCAGCAATGTGAACAAATTCACAAATAATGGCACCTGCTCTGCCAGGTGTTTTGTTTTCCTGCTGTGGTGGAAATCCTGTCTGACAGATCCCGAGGAGGAACCTGCTGAAGAAGTAATTGCACAACAATACAGAGGATTTGCACTGACGAAAGCCTCTGGTAATTAAAGCAGCTGGGCTATCAGCCAAAGAGCAAAGTGTGGAAAGATAAGCTCTGCTTCACTTAGTGAGCAGAAAGGAGGTATTTCCAATAATCCCCTGGGATCACAGCCCTTGGATTTCCAGCACTTTGCTCTTCTCTGCCTCTCTGCTGTGCATTTCTGTCTCTCCAGGACGGGAGTTGCTGGGTTTCCTCCCATGCCATGACCTGGAGCTGCATGGCTCTCATGGCTTGGCAAGGGGAGGAGACCTCAGGGGTTCTCCTGAGCCCCCTCCTGACTTTTCCATCTCCTGTCTCACAGATGAGATGTGACAGCCCCTCTCAGATCCACCCCTGAGCTCCCAGTCCATTTGCTGCCAGACTTCTCGGCACGGATCAGGGGACTGGCAATGTGCCTTTTCCAGGGAAATCAGAAGTGCAGGAATTAGCTGGTATGGGGCTGAGGGAGATCTGGGCTTTCATACTTTAGAAGTTTTGGGGTTTTGCTTGTTTACTGAAATCAGGTCAGGGAGTTGCAGTCTGTGAGTGGTTCTTGGGCTCTTGTGTGGCTGTTCTGGGCTCTCATTTGGTTCTTCCAAGGATAATGAGGAGCTTGTACCTGTCCTGACAGCTCTGAATGCTCCACTGGGAGCACAGCTGGGAAAGTGAGGGAGGCAGGGAAACTGAGTATTTTTGCCAAGAAAAGGCCAGGCTTTCCCAGTCAGTTCCTTGTGCAGCTCTGCCCTGCCTGGTGCAGTGGCAGCTTCCCTGTGATTCCCAAAACAGATCCAGGAGATGGGAGCCAGTTCAGAGCCGTGGTCACTCCAACCTGATGTGCTCCTCAGGCTCTCTCTGCTCCAGGGATCTGCAGCTGGCTCAGCCAAGCTCCTGCTGAATCCCAGGGGAGGGTGGGATCTGTTCACTGACTGCACACATCCATTCCTGAGCTGTTGGTGTTTACCAGTCTGGGAAGTTTTTGCTGCCCACAAGTGGTTTGAATGCCTCATCCCTGAGCTCCAGGCAGTAACAACTCCACCTTTTGGATGGAGTTAGAAGATGCTGCCTGCCCTCTTTCTGCCTCTTTGCATGTTCTCTTTCTCAATAGTGGTCCCAAATGGCATCTCCTGTGTTTTACCTAATATTACAAAGTGGGTTTGGTACAGGCAGTGTGAGGAAGGTGTCCCCATTTCATCAGAACAACCTTTTTGCTGTTGAAATTGCTACTAAAGCAGCCAAGGGGTATTTGGAGAGGAAGAAGAGGCACAGAGAATGTTCAGAGTTGACAAATAACAGTGAACAGACACCCTACTGGTGCTGAATCCATGCTGGGGACACTCCTGCTGCCATCCATCTGGGACTGTTTCTAGGCTGGGCAGAATTCCACTGGAATTTTCAGGCCTTGAATACCAAGAAAGGATTTGCCAGGTGGAAAACAGGTTCATCCAGCTGCTACTTGAGAGAGCATTGATAAAGAACTGTGACATCTGTCAGGACATCACACGTGGCACGTGCTGGGCACTGCTGGGGCA
>VXBB01022082.1:89071-103059 GCA_013399915.1 Illadopsis cleaveri | reverse complement strand
AGTGGTCCCAAATGGCATCTCCTGTGTTTTACCTAATATTACAAAGTGGGTTTGGTACAGGCAGTGTGAGGAAGGTGTCCCCATTTCATCAGAACAACCTTTTTGCTGTTGAAATTGCTACTAAAGCAGCCAAGGGGTATTTGGAGAGGAAGAAGAGGCACAGAGGATGTTCAGAGTTGAAAAATAACAGTGTACAGACACTCTACTGGTGCTGAATCCATGCTGGGGACACTCCTGCTGCCATCCATTGTCTCCCTGGGGTGTTTCAGCTCTGGCGTCTGGGACTGTTTCTAGGCTGGGCAGAATTCCACTGGAATTTTCAGGCCTTGAATACCAAGAAAGGATTTGCCAGGTGGAAAACAGGTTCATCCAGCTGCTACTTGAGAGAGCATTGATAAAGAACTGTGACATCTGTCAGGACATCACACGTGGCACGTGCTGGGCACTGCTGGGGCACCTCCAATCCCGGGTTCAGTTTGGGGCCCCTTGTGCAAGAGAGACCCTGAGGGGCTGGAGCGTGTCCAGGGAAAGGAACGGAGCTGGGGAAGGGGCTGGAGCATCAGGAGCAGCTGAGGGAGCTGGGAAAGGGGCTCAGCCTGGAGTAAAGGAGGCTCAGGGGGGACCTTGTGGCTCTGCACAACTCCCTGACAGGAGGGGACAGCCAGGGAGGGTCGGGCTCTGCTCTCAGGGAACAGGGACAGGAAAAGAGGGAATGGCGTCACGCTGTGTCAGGGGAGGTTCAGGTTGGACATCAGGAGGGATTTCTCCATGGAAAGGGTGGTCAGGCATTGGAACTGCCCAGGACAGTGCTGGAGTCTCCATCCCTGGAGGTGGTTTTAAAACATGTAAAATTTTCTGGGTGTGGATCGTGGGTTAATGATTGGATTTGATCACCTTCGATCTCTCCAGCCTTAACAATTCTGTGGTTCCATGATCATACCTTTGGGAATTGCCTATTCCACGGCAAAAAAACCCCCACCAAACTAAAAATTTGGGTTATCAGTATCAAAACTCTCAGAGAAGAGTCAGCTCTTTCTTCTTGAAATAACTTTTCTTGGCTTCACAGCAAACAGCAGCTCAAAAATCTGGCTTGTGATCCCAGACCTGCCAGTGGAAGTTGGATCATGAGCTTTGCACTCCGCAGTTTTTCCCTGTGAGCTTTCATGAAAAGCACACACAGGAATTTCAGGGAGTTGAGAAGGAAACGAGCTGCAGCAGTGGAAGTATTGGAACATGACAGCGTGTTGTCTCAGGGACCTTCTTTGAGCCAAATAATTACGATTAACTGTAAAATAAATCTAATTGGACAACCAGTTCCATGTGCATCTCTAATTGCACCGCCACTAACAGCAACACACAGAGAATAAAAATAAGGATCTGCATCCCTTTAATGTTAAAACGAGCATCCTTCTCCTTTCGTTTCTCCGGGAAGATGGGACAGCTGCTCCTGTATGAAAATGAATAAATAATCAGTTTATTTGTATCTCAAGCTGTTTGCTCCTCTCAGAGGCGAGCGAGCCACTGATCTCAGCTGAGGAGTTTAAAGGGAGACCAAGTGTTTGCACATTTTCTGTGCATGGACACAGCATCAGTTTTAAAAAAAGCTTTTTCATGGTATCTTCCTGTGTGGTTTTGTTCTCAGCGGGGGATAATTTATGCCGGGTTTTATGTTGCATTATTTAATTACACATATTTTTAAAATGCATCTGTTTTGCCAATTTATACTCGGCGCGCGCTGCCTTTGGATGGCTTTGGAGCTAAATACCCTTCTCATGCCTCTGGAGATGAGTCTTAAAATAGTCTATAAATCCTTTTAATTCAGATTTTGAGAACGCTTTAAGTCAGAGGTAGCAAAGCTGGAGGTTCAGGGCATAAAGGAGGGGCTGTGGCCGTTTCAAGGTGAAGAGGAAGGAGCAGGGAATAATTAATACACCAGAAAAGGGATAACAGTAACTTCCCGATCCATCTTCACAAGGGAGGATTAAAGGGAAAACAGGAAGGTGAAGAATTGCCAGGGGAAACCACTGTAAAAACCAGGGACAGCTCCTCAGGCAATGCCTGACTGAAGAAACATCCTGCTAAAAGTGTCAGGTTTGGGATGGATGCTCAGATAAATGGATATTTTTGGTGCCATCAAGTCAAACAAGGGAGCAGATTCCAGAGGATTTCTGTGGGATGGGTGAGGACTGATGTTCTTGGCTACCCACAGCTCCATCCAAGCATGTCCTGGGACTCATCCAGCCCTGGAACAAAGCTGGGAGCCAGCTGTGAATGCTGAGGATGGTTGGTGGGGAGAGACCAGTCACGAGAGGAGCACATTCCCTATGGCTTTGCCTGGATGCAGGAGGATCCAGGCATCTCCCTCAGGGTGGCTCTGGATGTGGTAACAGGGTTGCTTTAGGAGCTGAGGTCCCAGCCATTCCCATTTATTGACATATCAGGATCTGAGGGTGTTAACCCCAGAAAAAACCCCAAATATCATTGTCCTGACAAAGACCTCAAAGCTGCTTTTTGTGCACCTGCCATTTCGCCTCTGCACCCTAAGTTTTTTAAACATTCATTATCACAAACACGGCCAAAAGAACATCTATTTTTACTTTTTTTTTAACAAGTCAGATCTGGCAGGGTGTCTGGAAGGAGCTTTGACACCCTGATCACACAGTGTCAAAGTGCAGGGCAGCAATTCCTGCTGGATTTGCAGCTTCATCAGGAGCTGCCACGAACGCCCTGGAGTCCTGTCTTGTGCCAGACTCATTTCCTCGAGTTTTTGGGTCTGTGTTGGGAAAAAGAGCATGGTTTTGGGGAGGAAAGGCATCATCCCATGGGCTTGGCTCTGGTGGAAATGCCATGCTGCCATCCCATCCCCTCCCTGCCCGTGCAGCCCTGGCAGTGTGCCGGGAGGAGCCTCGTGTCGTATCGAGTGAGGCCAGATTATTTTAGTTCTCATGCAATGAAGAACTGCTGGCTGAGCCAAAGGCCTGCGTCTGTGCTTTTGGCTTTGGAAAGCAGGATGCTGGCCAGTAGGAGCTGGATGGATTTCTGTCCTCTTGAGGATTTTCTCGTGGTGGGAGTTGAGGTTGGCAGGAGGGAAGAGGTTCTGCGTGGGCAGGGCAGGACACCAGCGCTGCTGGGTGTGAGGCTGCTCTTGGAAATCTTCAATAAAGCACCACCATGGTTGTCCTTGGTAGGGGCAGCCAAGCAGATTTGAGGTCTGGGCTGAGAGCCATGGTGATCCTGCCAGATTTTGTGGAGCAGCTCAGCTTGCCCAGAACAGGTAGTGATAAAACACTGAGAAAATTGAGTTTAAAATGTGACTGTGGTCAGACTTGTGGGATTTACTCCAGTGTCATTTCCCTGGGAATGGGCTGCAGAAATTTTGGGTGGATGACAGCAGCTCCTTGGGCTTCTCCTTGGCACCTCTCCTGGCAGAGAGCTTGGCTGCTTGTCATGGAGCCAACGTGCCCAGGATCGGCCTCTTCTCTCCTTCCGTGAAATGAGGCAGAGCTCAGAGACATCAGGATCAAAGTCATCTTCAGCAAAGGGAACCTCAGGTGTGAGGTCTCCATATGGAGCCTTGCCCAGTGCCAGAATTCCTGCTGTAGCCAGGATGTTGAGAGAATGACAGAATCATTCAGGTTGGAAAAGTCCTTCAGGGCCATCGAGTCCAACCTGTGACCGATCCCCACATTGTCACCCAGCCCAGAGCACTGAGTGCCACATCCAGACATTCCTTGGACACCTCCAAGGATGGAGACTCCAAACCTCCCTGAGCAGCCCCTTCGAATGCCTGACAGCCCTATCCATGAAGAAATTCCTCCTCTTTGCCCAGCCTGAGGCTGTGTGCTTTGTCAGACAGTCCACATTCATTGTTTGGCTCAGTGCAAACTCCGTCTGACAGTTTCACTCCCAAAAAATTACCCAGCTTCCAGGAGGATGCTGTTAGGTGGGACCAGGCAGAGTTGTTGTCTTCCTCGTGCCCATCTCTGGTTGCTTTTGCAGAGCAGCAAATTCCAGTCTGATCTCACACCTCGGCCGCAGAGGGAGCGGGAATGGAGTTGGCCATGGTAATAAAGGATGTGATTTATTCTGTTTAGGGATCTGCACATCCTTCCCTCCTTCCAGGGAGTCTTGTAAATAATCCCAGCACGTGTGCTTGATGTGTAGAGGGAAGGGACCCTGGTGGTTCTCAGTCTGTGGGTCTCAAGTGCTGATCTGGTCAAGTTTCCTAATCAAAACATGTCTGGATTTGGTCAAACCAGGAGTTGAAATTAAATGTATTGTGACAGGGTGGCTTCAGGGATACTTGGAACTCATTGTTCCCTTTTCCTGGAGTTTGCCATCTCCCAAAGTCCTCCAACAGAGCCATCCCTGACCTCCATTAAGCCTAGATTGGCTGGTTTTTAATTGATTTCTCTCCCACACATGCACTTGGGAGAGCTGGAGAAGCCTTGGCTTCCTGTGTGCTTCTGCAGAAAGAAAAGAGGATGAGAGGTGACCTGCTCAGCTGAGAACGAGGATGTGGGCAGGGTGAACATCATCACCTCCCAGATGGGGCACTCCTTGATGGCTGGGGACAATGGTGGCACCTCTGGAGCCAAGTTCCAAGCCTGGGCAGGTCAGACTGGTCACTCCCGTGATCTGGGAGCTGTGTTATCCCTTTCCTGCATGGAGAGGACCTGAGTCCTGCCTGTTCTTCAGCGAAGCAAAGGCAGCACGTGGTGTCCCCACCCAACCCTGCTCTCTTCCACCAGCACATTTGGGTAGAATTTCTCATCTTTGGCCAAGATGGAAACGGTTCCTTTTCCCGAGAGCTCATTCTGTCTCCCCAGATTATCCAGCTCTCCTAAGGGCATCCTTCAGGCTATTTTCCCCTCACAGACACCTGATGTTCTTGCAGAGTTTGCTCTTTGCCCAGGAATCAGTCCAGTTCACTAAGCTGAGCTGTCAAAACTTCTCCAAGGGCACAGGCATTGCTCATGTTCTCACCATCAAATTATATGTGACACTTAATTTAAAGCTTAAGCATGAAGCCTCGCTAGCAGGGAGATTGCTGGAAGGTATTGATTTTGCAGTGGTTTTTTGTGTTTATGTATAAAAACATATTTTAAAGTATTGGTAAAAGGACATTGTTGTTGGGCAAGCTCTGGATTTATGCTCTGGTTTAGTTTTCCCTCAGGTTTTTAAAGATCCATCTGTCCAACATGTCTGTGAACAACAAAACAGTGGGAGGAAATGGACATCCTGGAGTTGTGGGGTTTTGTGCTCCTTGAGTCAAACAAATTCCATGTAGTGGCACTGAGTCACCTGGAACTGATCTTCCAAAAGAACAAGAAGCTTCTGGTGTGGTCTCTTGGGTGCTTGGAGGTATTTTAGGTGTCTCCAAACTTTGCAAACTGCCCCGGAGGTTCATGGTTTTGAGCTCTGGGCCATTTAGCTGATGGCAAAGCATTTTAAAGAGAATTAGTCCCGAACAAAAGTCAAAAATAACCAAAATAAGGCAAGCAGGGCACTGTTTGTGCTGGTTTTGAGTCTGGAGGGGTTGGTGGTTGGTGCAGCTCCCACCACTGGTGCTCTGCTTGGTGTTTGCTGTGAGGGGAGTTGGTGTTTTGGTGAGAGGCTGGGGTCTCTCTTGTTGTTCTCTGGCTGATTTTGTGTCCTCCTCAGTGTCTGAGTCTCCTTGGGAAGGAGAACTGCTGACTCCCCGTTCTGCCAGAGCCTTTCAGCTTTGCTGAGGGGGCGCCTTTCGTTGGGTTTTGACAGAGCTCTGGGCTCGAGACCATTAAGGAACAAAGTTGTGGCAAAAATGGTCATTAAAATGATGGGAGGGCGGGAGGAGCAGCGCTGGGGGAGAGACTGAGACCTCAGTGTCTGAAAAAGGACAGAGGGAGAACTGGTTATGGCACCTCTGGGCTCTTCTGGGGGGTGAGACCCACCCAGGGCAGGGGGTGGGAGCTGAAGGGAGACAATTCCCAAGGAGCAGGGTTGATGTTGGAGAAGGAACATGGCAGTGGAAAGGTGGATTCTCCCAGGAGGAGACAGGACACCCTCCTGGCAGAGATCTCCCAGTGACAGCTCCACTGCCCTGCAGCACATGGGAGGTTAATGTTGGTGACTTTGAGGATTCCAGAATGGTTTGGGTGGGAAGGAACCTTAAAGCCCATCNCTGGAAGGGGCTCTGAGCTCTCACTGGAGCCTTCTCTTCTCCAGCCTGGAGTCACTCCAGCAGATCCACGTCCTTCCTGTGCTGAGGACCCCACAGCTGAACACGGAATGTGGATGGAATTGCCTCCTCCTGCTTTCCTCCTCACCCCATTCCCACCCTGATTCCTGCATCCTCTTTTCCAGCAGTTCCCAGGCAGTGAAGAAACCCCTGGGAGCATCTGCTGGCTCTGGATAACCATTCAGCCAAGCCAAGCACTGAGCTGAGTTTTGTGATGCTTCTCCACCTTGGGAAGGTGCAGGATCAGAAATTCCTGTGCCAACATTGTCCCTGCTTTTCCATAGCCCAGAGCAGCCCAGTTTGCTCACCTGCAGTAAATTGTTGGTGCTTTTGATGGCTTCTCAGTGCAATATTCAACATTTTCGTGCCGAATATTCCATCCCCTCGGAGCTATCGGCAGATGAAAGCTCCAAGCCTGGCTTTCCATGGGAATTGAATCATCCCAGCTGTCACGCAGATCCTGATACAAATGTTTCCACTGTTAATGGTTTCAGCGTGGGCTTTTTTTGTGGGATCAAATGTAATCTTATTTAATGGAGTTCTATTGCCTCGATGCTTTGGTCTTTTCACCAGGCTGGGCTTAATTTTTAAATGGAGATTGCTCAGAGCAGAGGCAGGGAAACGACTGGGGGGATGGAGTGGGGTGGGAAATGTGGGATGGACGGAGTGACTTTGGATCAGCCAGGGGGGGGCTGGAAGTGTAAGAGCAGGGGAAAGGATCCAGGGTGCATGGGGCTGTCAGGAGTGGTGTGAAGCTGTGCCAGGGGAGAGTTAGGCTGGATATGGGGAAAAGGTTCTGCCCTGGAGGGTGTCGGGCACTGGAACAGCTCCCCAGGGAATGGTGACATTCCCAAGGCTGCCAGAGCTCCAGGAATGCACAACATTCCACAACAGGAATGCACAGGGTGGGATTGTTGGGGTGTCTGTGCAGGGCCCGGGGTTGGACTGGATGATCCTGGTGTGTTCCTTTCAACTCTACAATTCTGTTCTGTGATTCTTGGAAGAGGGAGAAATCCAGTAGGATTTTACAGGTGCATGGCTGGGGCTGAGGGGAATTGCTGGACCTGCTGCTGGACTGAGCCGATGCTTTGTGGCTTTGTTAGCATTGAAACACGTAATCACAGGATGATTATATGCAGGTGCTTTTATTGAAGAGCTCTGGGAATCAGGGGTACAGGGTACAGACCCAAATTTGACTCCGACATGGATTCAGGATGGAGATGTTTTTATACCCTCTCGTTATAGAACTACATATTAATTATTAAACTCATATTGTTCTGTTGTATACACTGATCTTATCCAAGCATGAATCCTTGTAGTTTCCATCAAGCCCCCCAAATATTGTTTCTCATGATTCTTGTTTAAGATAATAATCATATTCCATCACCAAACAATCATTACAATTAACAATCATATCACTGATCATATGATGATTATGCAGGTGCAGTTTCTTCTGTACATGATCTAGTAAAGACAAAACCTAACCTTTGTTTCCAGGGCCTGCCTAATTTTGGTTCCCTTCCCAAGCCTGTCCAGGCCCAACCTTTTCTCCACCTCCCCTGAATCTATTGTACACAGTTCCCATGATTTTAGAAACATTTTAACCCTGTGCTATCAGCTTCAGAGCCCTCCCCGATGTGGGGGCACCGCAGCTGGCACAGCCCCAGCCCCCAAACCCCCAGGCTGGGGCCGTGCAGCCCCACAAACGTCTCTCCCACCCCGCAGGTGGTGCGCACGGAGAAGAACAGCCTGAACAACCGTTTCCTGCCCTGGGACGAGATCGAGACCGAGGCCATCCTGTCCATCGACGACGACGCCCACCTGCGCCACGACGAGATCATGTTCGGCTTCAGGTGAGCGTCCTCCCCACGGCCAGGACCTGCCCAGGGGCACAGTTAGGGCTGCTCTTGGATTTTGAGTCCAAGATTCTCCTAATTAGGGTTTTTTTTTTCCTTTTTCAAAGTCCCGTGCCAGAGTTAGAAAGAGGAGCGGATCTCACAGCTCGGCCTTGAAAGGTGTTTATTAAGATTTTTGTCTGCACCACCCAACACCAGGCTTAGCACACTGAGAGACACCACTGCCAAGAGCATGAGACCTGGTGTCCAAAGTCTCTTAAGGACTTCTAAGCCAATTAACTCTTGAAACGTACTGTATTTACAATTTTGTACCAATAATTACTGCTAATTCTAGACACGCAATTTTCTACATCACACACATTCTACCAATGTCTCTGTGCCACTGTCACAGCAGAAGATGGAGTAGGAAGAACTTAAGACACCGCCCAAAATTCTCCATCCTGCCTCCATCTACCTCCATTCTAAAAACCCAAAACCACAAATCTTCACCCTGTGACAAACTAAACCACTATCTAATTTAAATTTTTGTTGTTCTCTTTTCCTCCAGAAGTGCTGGCAATTTTTCCTATGGGCTAAGGTCAAAGGCAATGCTTTCCTGGGGTCCTGGACCCCCCAGGGCAGGTTGAGGGGGTTTCCCTGTGCCCTGGACTCCAACAGGCTGGCACATCCCTTCCCAGGGCCTCCCAGCTCTGTTTCTTGGAGAAACAGTCATTAATGGTGTGGGGAACCTGATCCCAGGTTGTGCAGGAAACCCCATTTCCCCACACTTCTTAACCCAGCTCCTTCAGCTTCTGCTGTGCTGATAATGGTCCCTGGATGGTTTTAAGGTCTATGGCTTCCTAGGGTGGACAGAGCCTGGAAAACAAATCCAAGAGGCTTTTGCACTCCATCCATGAGCCAGAGGCAAGGAAGGGTGATGCTCACTTGCTGGTGGTGGCTGCCACCCTCTGCTCCGTGTGACACCGGGGTGTGACAGTTCTTTGGGCGTTTTCTCCTGCAGAGCAGGCAAAGGCAGATGTCACCCAGCAAAGGCAGCTGCTGGCTGCTCTCACTCCCACCCCTGCTCTTCTCCAGCACCCAGTTTTCCCTTGACTTTTCCCTGGCAAAAGCTTCCTGATCACGGGAATGAGGGGGCTCCGGCTGGGGGAGGTTTGTGCCAGCTGCTCCTGCAGCTCCTGCAGCCAAAGCTCCTTCCCTGCAGGGGAGTGAGGGTGGCACAAGGAGCAGGGACTGCAATTCCCAGGTGGAAAACACCCAGCAGCTGCCCAGGGATGGGAGATGGGGACCAAAACCTGCTTGGGAGGAGGATTAAAAGGCACAGAGTGCCTGGGAACCCACCAGGCTCCCTCAGAGAGATGAGAAATGAGGTGTGAGAGGGATTAAAGTGCAGGAGAAGGCGTCAGGATTCCTGCCTTCCCTTCCCTGCCCCATTCCAGGCTCTTTATCCCAACTGGGCAGTTTTCTCCCCTTTTTTGGTCTCTGTTTTCCTTTGCCTGGCCAAGGTTTTGCTGATTAGCCCTGGAGAGCATCAAATGAAGGTCGTAAGTGCCCTTTGTTATTCTCACTCATGTCTCTGCTTACAGACACCCTGTTCCCACAAAGCCTCCCTGTGTTAACACATTCCCAGGAACTGCTGGAGTCTTGGCACTGGAGTGAACCTCTGCCCACAACAACTGTGCTTTGTCAAAACTTTGCTCCAGGCTGTGATTCTTGGGGCCAAAACTGTCATTTTTCCCTGTTTGCCACTTAGAAAGGAGCTGGAGGCAGCTCTCTGAGCACCCCCAATACGATTCTCCAGAGAAATCCTGATTTTTGTGGCTCAGCTGGAAAGGGAAAAGCTCAGTCATGTTTGTAGGAAAGCAAAGATGTGGGAGAAGTGAAAGGGAGTAAGTGGTTTCGACTTCCAGCTTTTCTAAACAATCACCCTGGATTGACAGGAACTGGAGCAAACAAGTGCTGGGGGGTGGATAGAGCCAGGGAAGCTGCTGGTGGTATTAATTCCTTGGGATTATCTTGGGAGTTTCATTAATTGGAGTGGAGGACTGAACAACAAACATGTCTGTGCTCCATAAGGAAAGCTCAGGGAATCTCTGCTCTCCTCCTGTAGCTCTCCCAGAGCAGGGCTTGTGGGAAAACTCACATCCAAATGAGGGAAAAAAAACTCCAAAATGGCATTTTCTGCCCAGTTTTGTGCCTGGGAAGAAGGGAAAACCCTTCTGTGTCCACAGGGAGTTCTCTCATGCAGTCTGGAGTCACAGCTTGGGCACTGAGCAGCAGGGAGGGGGGATTGAACGATCCAAAGGAAGCCAGCACCCCTGCCTGTGGAAGCTGGATTTGTTTCCCAGCTGAGGCATCAGGCACTGACTTTTCCCTTAATTATTCCTGCCAGTGTTGCAGCTCTCCTGGGGGATTTCTCTGGAGGAGCGTGAGCTGCAGATGAGAGCAGAACATTAAGCAATCCCACGCTCCACATGCAGAGTGCAGGATTTCATTCCCGAGGCTGGACTGTGAACACGTGTCGGGGTGAGGGAGGCACGCAGGGCCCTGGAGGCTTTTCCTGTATGGCCAGAGCCCAGGAAGCTGCAGTTTGGGATGAGGAGCTGCAGTTTGGGAAGAGGAGCTGCAGTTTGGGATGAGGAGCTGCAGTTTGGGAAGAGGAGCTGCAGTTTGGGGTGAGGAGCTGCAGTTTGGGGTGAGGAGCTGCAGTTTGGGATGAGGAGCTGCAGTTTGGCAATCCAGGTCTTCCCCTTGGGAGACACCGAGGCCTTCAGCATCTCAGCAGCTTCTCACAGAATTACGGAATTATGGAATTTCCAGAGTCCTGGAATAGTTTGGGTGGGAAGGGACCTCAAAGCTCATCCAGTCCCACCCCTGCCATGGGCAGGGACACCTTCCACTATCCCAGGGCGCTCCAAGCCCCATCCAACCTGGCCTTGAAGCTTTCCTTAAGGGAGGTTGATGTTATCTTGGCTTTACTGAGCTGCTGGGAGATGGAAAGTCCCAGGGATTTGGGGAAAAGGCCAGGAGATGTTTGGCTCCTCCCAGGCTGAGCCTGGGCTGCTCTGGCCTTAGTTTTCTTTTAAACCTCCAGAACAACCCTTATGAGGTACAAAATCCCTAATTCATGGGTTAGGAGCCCTTTCCCTGTGCATGAGCAGCTCAGCTGTGCTCTAGGACAAGAGCACATTTTAACAGTTTTCCTTTTTGCCCTTTGGGCATTCCTTGGATAAGCAGCTGCCAAACTCCTTTATGCAGACCCCTCCATCCCTTGCAGCCCCTCAGGAGCCTCTGGGTGGGCTCCCAGGTCTGTGTCTCATGGGCAGTTCTGTGTTTGCAGGGTGTGGAGGGAGGCCAGGGATCGCATCGTGGGCTTCCCCGGGCGCTACCACGCCTGGGACATCCCCCACCAGTCCTGGCTCTACAACTCCAACTACTCCTGCGAGCTCTCCATGGTGCTCACTGGTGCTGCCTTCTTCCACAAGGTGAGACCTCCCCCGGGCTGCCCCTTCCTGCTCGCAGCCACCTCAGGCTGCAGCTTTGGGGGGGGTCGTGGTTTTTTAAGGACAAATGTGGGAGCTCTCTGCTCCTTTCCCCTCACTGTCTCCAGACTGAAACACAGCCAGACCCTGGTGCTGAGTGCATTGGGAAGGGTATCCAGTGGCTATTCCTGCTGGGCTGACCCCACAGCAGCAGAGAGCAGGATCTGAGAGGGCTGGAACCCCCATTCCTTGATTTCTGGGTTTCCAGGAAGGGTGGTGGCTGTGGGAGATTTGTGTGGCTGCAGCAGATCTTGGTGAGGGATTAACTCCGTTACGGGGAACGTCTCCACTGGGATCCTTGAGTTTTGAGTCAGACACATCCCAAATGTCCCACGTGTCCCTGTGTGTCATCCCAAATGTCACCTGTGGAGCCCCTGGAGAACGCTGTGCCTTTCCCCCTGCAGTACTACGCCTACCTGTACTCCTATGTGATGCCCCAGGCCATCCGGGACATGGTGGACGAGTACATCAACTGCGAGGACATTGCCATGAACTTCCTGGTGTCCCACCTGACCAGGAAACCTCCCATCAAGGTAAAGCCAGGGGCTTGTCCCAGGGCTGGCATTGCTGGAGAAGCTGTGGTTGGGAAGCAAGTGGTGTCTGCTCCAGGGAGATCCAGCTCCAGTGGGAAAGTTCAGCCTTTGGAATCAGCCAAATCCCTGCCACAGAGCAGGAGAATTGAGGTTTGACACTACAGGACTAAATCAGACTGAATTCCCTGTCTGGTGAAAGGTTCCCTGCCCATGGCAGAGATGATCTCTGCTCTGGAGCCAGGCTGGGACAGCTAGGGGTGTCCACCTGGAGAAGAGAAGGCTCCAGGGAGACCTCAGAGCCCCTTCCAGTGCCTAAAGGGGCTCCAGGAGAGCTGGAGATGGACTTGGAACAAGGGCTGGAGGGACAGGATACAGGGAATGGCTTCCCACTGCCAGAGGGCAAGGAATTGTTCGCTGTGAGGGGGGGGAGGTCCTGGTACAGGTTTCCCAGAGAAGGAAACTGGATCCCTGGAAGTGTTCAAGGCCAGGCTGGATCAGCCTGGGACAGTGGGTGGTGTCCCTGCTCATGGCAGGGGTGGGACTGGATAAGCTTTGAGCTCCTTTCCAACTCAATCCATGCTGAGGTTCCATCCATATCCGAGCCCCTCGCAGTGCCCCGGGCTGGGCTCTGTGTGGCACTGACCCCTCTGTCCCCCCTGGCAGGTGACCTCCCGCTGGACGTTCCGCTGCCCCGGCTGCCCCCAGGCGCTTTCCCACGACGATTCCCACTTCCACGAGCGGCACAAGTGCATCAACTTCTTTGTGAAGGTGTACGGGTACATGCCCCTGCTCTACACCCAGTTCCGCGTCGACTCGGTCCTCTTCAAGACCCGCCTGCCCCACGACAAGACCAAATGCTTCAAGTTCATCTAGGAATGGCAGCAGCTGGACATTCCCAGCTCCCAGCTGTGCCCGGAGGCGGGAGAGGCCGGCACGGGGCTGGTTTGTTGGGGCTGTGAGGGCAAAAGGCCCTTTGCTCTGGACTCTGGCCTCGCTCCCGCCGACAAACGGGACGGCCTGGATTGGGACGGGCACTTCCCTCCTTCCCTGCGCTCCCACAGCGGCTCACCCGGACAGGGAATGGGATCTTGTGTAAGGACTCACCCAGACAGGGAATGGGATCTCGTGTAAGGACTCACCCAGACAGGGAATGGGATCTCGTGTAAGGACTCACCCAGACAGGGAATGGGATCCCATGGCTCCTGCATGGACACTCCCACGGATTGTACACTGAGGAATGGCTCGCTGGCCACTGGCTCTGCCCCTTTGCCAGCCAAGGGCAGCCGTTCTTTTTAATTATAATTATTGTTATTTAAAATGAAAGTGTTTTAGATTTGCCGCGTGAGGCGCTTTTTTGTTTTCTTTTCTTTTCCCTCCCCTCTCCCCACCCCATTTCCCCCACTGGACCCTTCAGCCCATCCGAGGGGACCGTAGCAAGGCCAGGTTGGAGGTGTTTGGGTGCAGCTCCTGTCACCACTGCTGCCCCCATCCTTCCTCCCATGGCACAGCCCTTCCCACCCACCAGATCCTGGCTTCTCCTGCCCTGTGGCTGCTACTGAGGCCTCTCAGGTGTCACCTGGTGAGGAGCCCTTTGCTCTGCTCTGCTCTGCTCCCCACCCTGAGCCCCTGGAGAGGGGCAAGGTTGGCCTGGATGGTCCTTCCAGGCTCCAGCTCTGGCCCTGTGCTGTTCCCCTGCTGCAGCCCAGGGGTTCAGCTGCTGCTGTCTCAGTGTCTTTTCCCACCTTGTCCTGCTGATCCTCTAAAGCCAGGGAGTGTGTTTGGGGCTTTGGGAAGATCCACCTGCAGCACAGCCAGGGCTGGGGGTGCTCCAGGCTCTTGG
>VXBB01022082.1:23170-88503 GCA_013399915.1 Illadopsis cleaveri | reverse complement strand
CTGGCCACTGGCTCTGCCCCTTTGCCAGCCAAGGGCAGCCGTTCTTTTTAATTATAATTATTGTTATTTAAAATGAAAGTGTTTTAGATTTGCCGCGTGAGGCGCTTTTTTGTTTTCTTTTCTTTTCCCTCCCCTCTCCCCACCCCATTTCCCCCACTGGACCCTTCAGCCCATCCGAGGGGACCGTAGCAAGGCCAGGTTGGAGGTGTTTGGGTGCAGCTCCTGTCACCACTGCTGCCCCCATCCTTCCTCCCATGGCACAGCCCTTCCCACCCACCAGATCCTGGCTTCTCCTGCCCTGTGGCTGCTACTGAGGCCTCTCAGGTGTCACCTGGTGAGGAGCCCTTTGCTCTGCTCTGCTCTGCTCCCCACCCTGAGCCCCTGGAGAGGGGCAAGGTTGGCCTGGATGGTCCTTCCAGGCTCCAGCTCTGGCCCTGTGCTGTTCCCCTGCTGCAGCCCAGGGGTTCAGCTGCTGCTGTCTCAGTGTCTTTTCCCACCTTGTCCTGCTGATCCTCTAAAGCCAGGGAGTGTGTTTGGGGCTTTGGGAAGATCCACCTGCAGCACAGCCAGGGCTGGGGGTGCTCCAGGCTCTTGGAGGCTCCGACCCTTCTCACTTGGGTGAGTGCTCAGCCCAGCCTGGGTGTGCCAGAGCTGCAATTCCTGCTCTGCCTCATCCCCATCCTGTGCCCGTGTTGGGTTTGCTGTGGGCCTCAGCTGCCTTAACCCCAGCCCATCTTCACATCCTGGTGACACTTGTGTGGTCACCTCGATGTCCCTGGTTTTCCTGGATGTCACCCCTGGTGTGTCTCTGGTGTGTGGGAGCAGGGATGGTTCAGCAGCAGCTCCTGGGCTCATTCCCAAGGTCAGCCCTGTCCATGCTCCTCCTGCATCACGCTCTGGGGCCTCTCCAAACTCCTCTCCCCATGTTTTCCTATCAGCACTGACACTTCCTCCGTGGGAATGGGAGGGAAGGAGCAGCCTGTTCCCAGCAGAGCCCATGGCTCCTGCCTTCACCAGCACCACTGACCACAGCAAAACACAGATCAAGGAATCTTTTCCCCTTTTTTGTTCCCCTTTCCATTCCCTTTTTGTTTCAACATCAGATGCCCAAAAAGCAGCACATGAAGTCTCACAGTCTACGTAGAAATGCCATGGGAGACTCCTGCGAGGCCCTGGAACAGCTGGAAGGATTCTCTGCCCGTGCCCAGAGTGGAAATGTGGCACTTGTCAGGAGCTGTGTCAGCTCCAGAATTCCCCAGGGGCCTGAGCTCCTGTGCCACAGCTTTAATTCCGCCCTCATTAGTGGGGGTTCATTAGCAGCAATGCCTGGCTCAGGTACAGCCCAGGGCAGGGTCAGCTCTGCCTTCCCAGCAGCACGGGGTGATGTGGGCAGGGACTGCATTAATCCAAACACAGGCAGTGCTCAGCAGCCTTCAGGCTCTCCAAAATCCGAAGGGAAATGTTACTGCATTGAGAGCCTGGGGGAACATGGATGGGATGGGAAGTGTTGGCATTGCTGAGTGCATTATGGGGTTCAGGATGCTCAGGGGGTTGGAGCCCCAGGCTGGGAATTCTGCTTTCCTTTGCTGTGTTTCCATTTGAGGCCTGTTGAGATCAGGGATCAGCAGAGCAAATATAACTGTTCTTCCTCCCAGGCTCTTTGGCCTTTTTCCCAAGNTGTGCTGGAGCAGGGACAGGATGAGCAGTGGGATCTCTCTGTGTGTTGTGGGATGAATTTCTCCTTGCTGAGCACCCCTAAAGGGGAAGGATTTGGGGGTGAAGAGGTAAAGAGGCTGCTCCTGGGAGATACCTGGGCAGCAGCAGTTGGGAGAGATGGAATTCTGTGAGGAAATGAAATGCCGGCAGGAACATCCTCCCCACCCACAGAGCGGGTGCTGCCCCTCCCGATCCTACTGCTGCAGCTCTTTCCCAAATCATCCTAAACACCACCGAACCCCCTGGAGTACAGGATTGGGATTCACAGCCCAGCTTTCTGCTCCTGAGACACGCCAGGACCTGACCTGTCCTGAGGCCCCTCCAGCAGGGAGGAGAGGGGCTTTTCCAGAGAGTGCTCCCGCCCGTGCCACCATCCCAAACATCCTTCCTTGCTACCACCCATCGTTCTCCCGGGATTTTCAGGGCATCCCAGGGTCACTCCGAAGCTCAGGTTTGGTTGTACGACCCATCCCAGCTCCTGGGGCAGGCGGCCTCCACCACCCCAGCCCTGAGGAGACGGGAAGGGCTCTTGGCAGCTGCACCTTTTCCCCGTTGCAGTTTCTGCTGCTTCCCCCGGGCACGGAGCGAGGCCTTTCCCGCTGTAAATAGCAACGACCGAGGTGAGGCGGCCCCGGCCCCGCCCGTGTCACACGGCCCCTGCCCTCCCCTTGTGCCCACGGTGAGCACCAGGATTTCAAATCCAACAGGAACTGAGAGACAAGGAACACTCCTTCGACACGAGCACAATGTTGAGATTCTTTTTGTAAAAGGTTCCAATAAATGGAGAGTTTAACTTGGGAGCGTCTCGGTGCCTCTTTGCTGGAGCTGGGAGAGGGGCTGGACCAGGATGGGGCTCCTGCTGCTCCTGGCCTTGGGACACCCCCAAATCAGGCATCTCCTGGGCTTGGATTCCCACGGGGCAGCTGAGCTGGTCTGGAATGCTGGAAACTCCTCAGGGATGGCAGTGCCTGAGCTAAACCCCATCGTGTCCCCCGGTGAGCTCATGGATGAGCCAGGAGAGCTCCTTGGAGGGGTTGGACCCTGAGAGGCTTCCAGGGACATCCCATCCCATTTCTGGGGCTGCTGCTTGTGTGGGTGTTTGTAGGAAATCAAAGCAGCAGCTGAGCCAGCGCTGGGATTGCAAACCTGTCCATCCCTACCCGGAGATCCAGAGCCAACGACCTTTAGGGGACAGTTCCCATGGGATTGCTGGCTCAGGAGGCTCCCAGTCCCTCTCCTGTGCAGGAGGTGGAAAAACTAAACGGATCCACGAGGTTTGTAAACAGATTCCCAGCTTCAAACCTGCAGGGAGGGGCAGAGGGGAGGAGTGGAGCCAGCTGGGCCATGAGCCATGGGATCCCCTCCACACTGGGCTGGGAATCCCCCAGGATTTCCTGTATGTGGCTGGATTTCCTCTCTTCCTTCCTGCTGCCTTTGGTTTTTTGCCCTCCCTCCTCAGCAGCTGCTTCCTCCGTGGTCACTTTTCACCTCTGTTGTCACTTTTCACCTCTGTGTCTCCTGCCCTTGCTGCTGCTCCCACTGGGAATCGTGTCCTTTCTCTTCCCTTCTGCCTCGGAGTAAGGCTTGGTTTGTGCTTGGGTTTGTTTCCAGGAGAGGTTTCAAGGAAACTCTAAAAGATTTTAGTCCTGGAGGGAGGAGGTGAGCCTCCCAAATGCCTGTGATCCCTCCCAAAATGTTGCAGGGAGGCAGGGCCATCACTGGCAGGGAAGGGCACAGAATTCCTCACTCCAGGATCCCAGCCTGGCAGCAACAGTGGGATGGATGCTGGTTTGGGATCTGGCTCTCAAACGAGCCCAGCAGTATCTTGGGCACAGACTCAGCTGGAGACGATCTTCTCCTGAGGCTTTTCCTGAGATAAAAATCTCCTGATCAATAATTTTTCCTCTGTAACTGCTGTGTTTGGTGAGAGGAGCCACAGCTCCAATTCCACTTCCCCGTTTCCCTGTGTGAGGGTTTGTACCCTGGCATAAGGAAACAGAGGAGATAAATCCTGTTAATAATTCATTCCCTGCTCCCAGGAGGAGGGCAGGGTGAAGTGCTTTACACTCCACTCCTCTGCACTACAAAGTGCCCTCGATTTTCTCTTCTGGATGATGCACTCCTTGATGAAAAGCAATTTCACTGGAATTGCTCCTGCTCTGCCCAGCAGTGCCAGAAAAGCCACCAGCTCCTGCTGGAGCCCAGGAAAGGACCTGCTGCCACCCTTCCCTGGTCATCAGCCCCAGGTGATGGGGCCTTCAGGGAGGACCTGACCCCTTCATGGTCTTCAAGGGATGGGGTCACAGTCCATGGATCCTCAAGGGATGGGGTCACAGTCCATGGATCCTTGAGGGATTGGGGTCACAATCCGTGAATCCTTCAGGGATTGGGCCACAGTCCATGGATCCTCAAGGGATGGNTCGTGGATCCTTGAGGGATGAGCTCACAGACCATGGATCCTCAAGGGATGGTGTCACAGTCCATGGACCCTTGAGGGATGGGGGTCACAATCTGTGAATCCTTCAGGGATTGGGTCACACTTCATGGATCCTTGAGGGATGAGCTCACAGTCCACGGACCCTTGAGGGATGGGGGTCACAGTCCATGGGTCCTCAAGGGATGAGCTCACAGTCCACGGACCCTTGAGGGATGGGGGTCACAATCTGTGAATCTTTCAAGGGATTGGGCCACAGTCCATGGATCCTTAAGGGATGAGGTCACAGTTCATGGATCCTTGAGGGACTGGGTCACAATTCATGGATCCCCAAACAATGAGTTCATTGTTCATGGATTCTGGAGGGATGAGTTCACAATCCATGGATCCTCAAGGGATGGGGTCACAATCTGTGGATCCTTGAGGGATGAGCTCAGTCCATGGATCCTCAAGGGATGAGGTCACAGTCCATGAATCCTTGAGGGATGGGGGTCAGTCCATGGATCCTTCAGGGATGTGTTCACGGTTAATGGATCCTTGAGGAATTGGGGCCACTGTCTGTGGCTCCCAGGTGCCAGCTCACCTGTGACAGGTGAATGGGACCTGTCAGATCCCACCTTTCCCACCACGAGCCTGCCCAGGCCATGATGTGCAGCCAATCCCAAATCCCTCTGCTCTCATTCCCACTCCTCCCAAAGGCTGGGCTGCTGGCAGGGCTCCAGTTTCCCTCTGCTCCCCATGTCCAGGTGCCCATGGAGGTGACAGATCCCAGTGACAGTGACTGAGCCTGGGCAGTGGCATTAACTGACCTGGTCCTGTTGTTTTCATTGGGTCTCACATGAATGGAGAGAAAACACAATAAACTCCTCTCCACCCAGGAACAGCTGTTCCCTAAAAACCATCCAAGAGCAGAAATTTGATTTTAACCTTTCCTCCCCATTATTCCTGTGGGAGCACAGGGTTGGGAAGTCACTGGGGATTAATCACTTGCCACACACCCCACTAATTGTATTTAATGAGGGGGGCAGTGGAGAGAGGCCAGAGCAGCTCAGGGAGGGATGTGGGATCCAGGGAATGGGGATGGCCACGGCACAAGGGACCACATGGGGGCCAAGGGGATTTATTTTCCCTTCTGGAAGAAGGAGAGTGAAACCAGGAACTGGTTTTTTGCTGTTCTTTGGCCACTAAATTGGGAACTTCTGGATAAAGCCTGGATTGCATCCATGGTATTCTTCCCCTGGGCTGCCACGGTTCCCTCTGCAGGACTGACCCAGCCTGAAGAAATGCTGTTTGTTTTTCTCTCTCTGTGCAGAAGGAACAAGCACTTCTTTTTCCAGTTTAATTAGGGTTTCTCATTAAAGAATTCCCCTCCCAGCATGTTTGTTTTTCCAGCAGGCACAACCTGAATATAACGAAATCCACTCTCAGCTGCTGGACTGATGGAACAATGAGAAGTTTTCCTGCTCAAAATGACAGGAAGAAAAATGTAAAAGCTTTTAATTTCTACTTTCTCCCCTTGAGGAGGGTGGAAAAGCCTTGGGAATGTGAAAAGGAAGGAGCAGTGGGATCAGTGCTGGAGCTGAGGTAACCAGCAGAAAGATGAGTTCATCCCACAGCCTCTCTGGGTTAGGAATAGTCCCTTTGGAGTTTATTAAAGTGAAATTATCCCAGTTCTTTTCCTCTGTTTTTAAGTGAAGCAGCAAACCTGCAAACCCTGATGAGGATTTAATTCCACTGCCCTGAGTTTTTCACCACTGTTGATGACAGCACTCCTCACACAGAGAATAAAGGTGTGGGTGCTGGGACCTGCACACCCAACCCAACAGAAATCCTTCATGGGAATGAAATGGGATGTGGACACTGCAGTGGCAAAGAGATTTTATTACAGAGCTGCTTCCATTGCCTCCACTTCCCGAAAGGGATGAACTGGAGGAGCAGCTTTATTTCCCAAAGGTGTCAGGACAAGGATGTGGAATGATCTTGGAGAAGCTTTTATAAACCACAGGATGTGCTCCCTCCTGGGCAGGCTCACTTTGCCTTTTATTTTTTAACACCAAATAAATACAAAACAATCCAATAAAAAATGAAGAGCAGTAAATCTGAGAAATGGGTCACCTTTAAAAGCAATACTGTTGACTGAGGTGAGGCCCCAAATAGGTGATTTGGGGAGGGAAAAGCCTCCCCAGGTCTGCAGTACAGATGGCTTTGGATAAACGACTCAGAATTCCATCCAGGATTTGGGATGGGGGAGCTTCAAGGACAAGCTTTTGGAAGGTAGAAACAAGAGGCACTTAAATCTCAAAAGGTTTTTTATGAGCATCAGGAATTTTCCTACTTTATGGACTTCCCCAAGTGCCTTCCTGAGGTTTTTCCTCCACTGCTGATGGAGGAACTCAGGAGGAACCAGCTTTATTGAAGAGCCTGGAGCTCCATGGACAGATCTGGATGTAACAGGTGAGGCTGCAGCATCAGTAAACACTTGAATTTCTAAAGGATAAAGTTTTTCCAAAGTGTCTCTGCTTGTGCAGGGAATGGCCAGGCTCTTCCCACTATTCTCCATGTCCATCAGACCCCCTTTTTCCATTTTTATTTGTACCAGCTCTCCCCTCCTCATGGCAGCAGAGAACACACAGGGAGGAGAGGCAGTGAGTGGGATCTGGGGACTGGGAAGAAGCAGTGGGAGGAACAAGTTCATTGTTTCAATATTCCTATGGAGTTCTGTCAGCTGAAGGACAGGGACAGACACTGCTGAGGGACACAGAGGAGCAGCAGTTCACCCTGATGTTGTCAATAAACACTCCAGTTATTTGCTCTGCAGCTCCTATCTCCTGTAAGATTCCCAGCTCCCAGTTTTACACAACAGGAATCTCCTCCAAAGTATCCCAGGTTAAAATAAAGATTTAAAAAACAGACATTAAAAATACTCCCTTGCTCCTCCATGAAGGGGAAGGTGGTTTCTGGTCTCTCTGAATCACAGAATTCTCTCTCTCTCTCCTTGGACAGCTCCAAGTTCTGCTGCTCCAGGTTCCTCTCTCCTTGCAGACCCTCCTGATGTCCTGGAGCTAAAATTTCTGCAGGAATTTGAGCACCAGATCCCTCAGTTTGACCCTCAGGGGCTCGTCATTGTCACAGATGATGTGGGTGGAGTCCTCCTCCAGCTGGATCAGGGTCTCTGCCTCCTGCAGCAGCACAATGTGACCCTTGGCTGTGTCCTCCACCTTCACATCACTGAAGCCGTGCTGGATTTGGGGTGGGAGAGGGAGAGAGAGGGAAATCAGCACAGCTCAGGAAAACTGGGAGAGAAGAGAGACCAGGGCACAGGGGCCAGGGGGAATTTCATGGAAATTTCAGGGATCCAGGGGCACCCATAGCTGTGCCAGGGCCTCCCCACCCTCACAGGGAACAATTTCTTCCCAGTATCCCATCTATCCCTGCCCTCTGGCAGTGGAAGTCATTCCCTGTGTCCTGTCCCTCCATGCCTTGTCCCAAGGCCCTCTCCAGCTCTCCTGGAGCCCCTTTAGGCACTGGAAGTCTGCAATCCTGCCCTTTTCCCTGCTAATTATCTCCAATTATCTCCTGCAGGTGAGAACAAGACTCCACAGAGCAGCAACCAAATCTGTGCAGCTTCCTCAGGAGGCTCCTCCACCGGGGGAGACATTTCCATGATCTGTTCTTCACTTGGTCACCTTCTCACAAATCTTGTGGAAATTTAAATGCTTTTGAGACTCCCTCAGCTGCTGAATCCAAAAGTTCTGTGAGGCAAATCACCCACCCAAAAGCTCTGCTTCCATGGGGGAAACAGGAGGAGCTCACTGACACGAACCCTGCATAGCAGGACACAGCTCCACAGGGAACAATTCCCTCTATTCAGAAGTGCAGGGACACCCTGGAACACTTTGGGACTTTCTCCATTTCCAGCTACACTCAAATGATTTTCTCTCTCTCTCTGCTGCCAAAGCAGCACGTGTGAGATGTGCAGAAACCTGCTGGAATCCCACCTGCCACCCAAGAATTCCTCACCTTCTCCAGAGTCTGCACAAACTGGTCCACGGGGATGGAGCCGCTCAGCAGCGGCTTCAGAGATTTGCACTCGGGCACGTCGTCACTCACCCTCTTCCTCTTCTTGCTGGCAGGAGGTTGGGGAGGTTTTGGAGGGAGCTGATGGATGAGAAGGAAAAAATATTCCCACTCTAAAGGATGCAACAGGTTGGGAAACAGGCAAATTCAGAGACAGAAATACTCAGGGAATGAGAACGTGGCTTAGCTCCAGCCATTTTCCAGGACTCTGGCATCTTAAGCCCAGGTCTAAGTTTATTTGGCAGCAAGAATGAGTGGAGAAGGGAGTAAATGAACAACAGCAGCCTCAGACTAATTCCACTGCAGCAGTTCAATGTTTCCAGTGCTGCTGAGGGTTTCCAGGGAAGCAGCTTGGCAAGAGGAGAGCAGCCTGTCTGTTGTGCTCTGACAGAAATCCCCACCCAACCCTCATGTCCCTAAAATTTCCACTTTGGGCTCTTCCCAAGTGTCCTGGGCCCAGCCAGCTGTGCTGCCCAGTGTGGGAAGGGTTGATCAGTGAGGCCGTGCAGGCTCATGGATCTGAGAGAAAGGGGACCAGGGCAGGCACTGCTGAGCAGGTCCTAGGACTTCACTTCCTGCAGAAATTCCAGTGCCAGCCTGAAGGGAGTGGCAGGAAGGGAGTGTGCAGGGATGTACAGAGATGTACAACCCCCCAGGGAACCGAAGGCAGATGGTCCCTTCCCAAGTCTGATGTCCCAGGTCATCTCTCTCCTCTAACCCTTGGTCCTGAGAGGCTGACTGATGCTGTTCCTGATGGTGGAAGACAGGCAGGATGATCTGTAGCCTCTCTTCAGGAATTATCTCACTTCCCCTTTTATCTCAGCCAGGCACATGGCCAAGGAAAAGAGGGCAGAGAGATTTATTTGCATCCCACTCCCCGCTCTGGGTGTAATTCCTCACCAGCACATGCCAGGGCAAAGCCTCTGCCAAGGGCTCTGCTCCAGTGGGAAGGAGCTGCAGGAGGGGTTGCTGGGGTCCTAGATGGCAGGAAAAGGCAGAGTTAAGGATATTTTTCTCCCTTTCCCGTTAGACTGTACCTGCAGCACGTGCTTGTTGTCCTTGGTATGCAGCACAGCAGAAACTGTTGCCAAGGAAATACCAGGCTTGATCTCCAAGGGCACGAGGGAATCTGCAAGCTGAGGCAAAAGGAGATTTTGTTCAGCAAGTGATCAGCTCAAAACGTGCATGAACCCAGCTGTGAGATAAATTGGCAGAGTGGTATTTTTGAACATGGGCTAATGAAGTGTAAACACAAAGCCACTGATAGACTGAGTGCTCCTCAGACCTGCCCAGCCTCCTTCCAGCCCCTAGAATTATGGATTTCACACCATGAGCAGAGCAGCATGAGGTTTGCAGGAACCAGGGCTGGCCTCAAAAACCATAACAAGCACAAAGAACCCTTGTGTGAAAAGACAATTGCTTCATTAATAATTTTAGTTAGTAAAACTTGTGGTCTAATGCAGCATTATGATGTTTGTTATGCTGATGGACAATGAAAAATCAAAGTGAGTTTCCTTTCAGTTCCTGACTGCAGAATATCTGGAATAAGAAGGGTTTGTCCTTAAAACCCCAATGTTTTCAATCAACCCACTGTTGATTAGTTTGAAATTATTTCAACAATGCTGCACACATCCCTTTCCACTGCCTTTTGTATAATTCTTCCCTGAAAGACATAAAATTTAGTCTTGGCTTGGAGCTTGGATCCAACACTGCTGGCAGTGCCTGGAGTGGGCAGAGCTGCACCTGCTGAGAGCAGTGGAAGTTGGCCAGTTGGGAAGCATCACTTCCAGCCACTTTTCCAAAGGAATTCTGCAGAAAACAGTGCTCATGAATGGAGAAAATTATTCCCTTTTCCCCTCCAAGGGAATTCAAGGTGCCAGGATGCCCAAACCTTTTGGCCATGAAAGTACTGAGAGGGTTTTTCTGTTGGCTTAAATGGTGGCAAAGTTCTTTTAATAAGTTCTGAAAATCTCACCTGCCACTGTGAAAGCTGCAGGAACATTTTGAGAGCTGGAATAAAGCAGTTAGTGTGTTGGAAAAACACAGGCTGAATTAAAAACCTCTAAATTTTGTCTGTATTCCACTGTGGTGAATCCTAGAAATCCAAATGTGATAGAGCAATTCAGCTCACTGTTACTCTGGGACTCTGCTCAAGATCTTTAAAGCAGGCAACTTGAATACAGCCTTTATGGTTTGTTGTTGAAGGCAAAGAAAATGAAAATATAACAACAATCATTGCTTCAGATTTCTCCTGGGACCTAAAAATAGCAGCACTTGCAGCAGTGAGCTCTGCTGCCTTCCCAGTGGTCAAAGGCACTTTCCATTCCAACCACCTTCCTGAGGAGGATCGATACAAAACGGGCTCTGATGAAGAGCAAAATGACAAATCCTGTGAAGAGGAAGATCCTTAAAGAACAGGGAACCAAAGTCTTCTCCTGCCACTGAAGTATTTTGCTATTAACATTTCTGCAGGTTTTAAACAGGCTAAATAGCAACACTTGGGTAATTTACAGTCAGAAAGACAGTAGGACAGGCATTCATTTTTATTTCCCCCCCAGCTCACAGCCCTCTCCATGTGGCAGCCAATCCTTTTATTATAGAAACTCAGTGACCCAGACCAAAAAAGGTCATTTAATCACATCCAGTAATTCACCCACCAAGGCCAGGCAGCACTGCTCCACTCCTTTCAACTGACCTCCTGCACACACAAATCACAGAACTCCTCCAAAATGCTGCACTAAAGAAACCCTTTTCACACAGGCAGCAAGTCTTGTCTGAACTCCAAGCTATGGCAACTCCACTGCTTCCCCTCACAAGTGGATTCAAACTTTAATTCTCCTGGCAGCCAGGAAGCCGTGTCTCATTTCAAGGTTGAATTTGTCCAACTTGCAGTGGCTGCCTCTTGTTGTGCCTTTGTGTGTGAGATTGAAAAGCCCCCCACCATGCAGGAATAAATGAGTCTTCCTTCCAGTCATTATCCCGAGCCTGATGTCACATGCTGGCCCCAGGAAAGCCACCAAAGCAGGGACACTGAGATCTAACACCACATTAATCAGTCCCCTGCCCATGGATGAGCACTTGGACTGCCTTAGGATAAATCTGGGGGGGGGATGTGTGCACTATTTCAGATTTTAGCTTGGGATGTTCTCTTGTGATCAGAGCTGTCTGCCCACGCTAAACCAAAGGAAAAGATATTTGTAGCATTAAGTCTTGCCTGTAGGGTTGCATTTTCCACCCCAAAAGGTGATTTGACACACACTCTGTGAGCACAAACACTGCTGTTGGCCAAACTACAGGTGTTGATGAAGAACAACGTGGGTTAAGTCACTCTTAAGACTCTCCTAAAGATTTCAACAGGGACAACTCTCCCCAGGCTTAAGTTGCCTTCAGTCACCAACCAAAAATCCTCTTCTTGGCAATGAGGGGCTGAACAACCACTGAGGATGGCACTTGAAAACTCCACAGTAAAAATAAAATGAGGTTGAATAATCAGTGAATAAAACCAGACTTTCAGCACACATGGTCCTGGTCCTATGGAGGATTCTCCCTTAGACAGACATGCTGGATGTACAACAGTATTTTAACATCCCAGCTGCAGTAATTTCTTCTTAGGTTTTTGGGACACCTCCCCAAATTCCTCCCTTTTCCCTTTTTACCTCTGGCTTACTGGAGAGGGCGCAGGAAGGCTGACCCAGCAGGGAGAGGCAAAGTTTGGGCTGAGTGAGGTGAGCTGGATATGGAGAACAAACAGGAGCACAGCAAACTGACCAGCAGTTAAAATCCCCTGAACTTCTGGGATCTGAAATCACTGATGTGTACATTAGATTACACCATGTGTATTTAGAAAGGGGCCCAGCTCTGTTTTTACATCATTAAATGTGTCTTCCAGATTTTCAAACTGCATAAATGTGGGATCTCTGCATTAGAGGTGGGATCAGACCAGAGAAGCACATGGGAAACCCCAGACTGTGGGGTTTTCTGGGAGTCCTGAGGTGGGGAAAGCACTGGTTAAAGGGAAGAGATTCCCAGGCAACTCCTGGGCTGCTGCTGCAATTCCTGAAGGGTCATTCTTGAGGCTACTCCCAGTTTTCATTAATGACCTCAGGACAGAAGGAGTAGTGTTCAGAAGGTCCCACTGAAGTTTGTAGGGCACCTTTAACAGGAAACAGGACCAGGCTATGAGAGAGGAAAAACTCAAAGACCTCATGAATTGGAGTGAGAAAACCAAGATGAAATTCAACAGCACAAAATGAAATTCAAGGACAGGGCTAATATTGAGAATTTCTGCCGTGGGCTGGCAGCTGCTGCAAAAGACAGAGGTGAAGGGTTCAGGTTTATTAGTCCATCCCAGGAGAGCCACAAATGTGACATGGCCATGAAAAAGCTAAATGCAAGCCCAGAAAGTATCAGGTAATTCCCTCTGAGATGAGCCATCACTCCTACATTGGTCCTGGCAAGATTTCACCTGAACTACTTGTAAATTGTGGGTAATTTCAGTTCAAGTCAGAAATTCTGAAGGGTAGATTAGGGCAGGAGGAACTGTCTTGCAAGGAGAAACTAAATATCTTGGCTTATTTACCCTGCCAAAAAAAAAAAGAAAGAAAGCCAAAGGGAGAATTTGATTATTCTACATAAATGCCACAGGGAAAATACCAGCAAAAGGGAAAATGTGTTTATGCTCAAACATGATGTTAGGAATAAATGTGTGCAGGCCAGCAGTGACTATGTGTAGGCTGGAAATTAGGATGTTTCTGGCCATCAGAGACAGAGGGGGCTTGAACAGCATCTACTGGGAACAGCAGGGGCAAAAGTCTCTGCAATTTGAAATCTTACATTTTTTTTTTTGAGGCACATGGTAACACTGTTGGTAAGTGCAGCTGGGTTCTGGCCATGTAAGCCCAGAGGGCATTTCCATTTCTAGGTGGGAATGATGGAATACAGCCCTGGAGCTTGCTGGGTATGAAGCAATTCCCACCCAGATCCCAGCCCCTGAATAGGATGGAATTTGTAGGGCATAAACAAATATCCCCTGCCAAGTATTAGAGAAGCCCAAAGATCTTGAGTTCGGAGAAAGCCCTGGAGGTCACACCTGCAGAGGTTTTATAGTAAATACTCCTCAGCAAAACCTGAATGGAGAGAATACCTCATCCTCCATCCCTCCACTCCCCTGCTCCTCACCAAATTCAGTTTCTGGGTGCAGGAAAGCATCTTTAATAGGAGAAAAATTGCTTCAAGGCTGTGCAGTAGCCTTTTCACAAGCAGGGAGGATCTGTAGAGTCAGTATTTTAAGCAGAATTAAAAGCATAGTCTTTGCCATTCACTTAAATTTGGATGGTGGTGTCAGGAGAGAGAAGGATAACTTCCCTCACCTCTTACTTCCTTGCCTCCTCTTATCCCTTAATTTTTAAAGCAATTTAGTTACTAATTAATTAATTATTTGAGCACCAGGAGCTCTGATGGCCAGGCCCTTGTAACCAGACACAGGAGGAGTCTCCAACAGATCCAGCCTTGGTTTTACAGCCAAGTGCAGGAATTTGCAACTGTCAGATCCTTCAGAGGGACAAAAAAATGTGGGGTCAAACACATGGGGTGAAGGGGGAACTGAAATGTTGCCTGTGGATTTGTGACAAGCAAAGGCACAGGGAACAAGGCAGAGGCAGGATGGAAATTGGGGGATTTTGCTAATGAGACCTAAAGGAACAAAGGGTTTTCCACCAGAGAACATCCCAGAAATGAAGGGCATCTGTAGAATCATTAGTGGGTGATCTGAGTCAGGTCTTGTCGGGCTTTCAGCCTCACATTTGACACAATCCAAGGGTTTTAATTCAGCTGCTGAGTTAACCCCAGCTTCACAGAGCTGTCACTTGCTGGGGGTCTGCCAAAGCTCTCTCCGGAGCAGATTTTAAAGTCTCATTGACTTCAGTGGATAAAGAATTGTACCATGAATACCTGAAGATTTTGCTGTCATCACTTGCAAAAGGCCAGATCTTGGCTTTGAGTTTCCACAAAGCCAACATCCACTGAGGAAATGAGTTACAGTGAGGTACAGTCTGCAGTTCTGAGCAATGAATTAAAGCCCTTTTCCATGGGCATGTTCCATGTGCAGCTACTGGACCAGGGCTCCAGATCAGCAGGAGGAACCTTGTCCCCAAACCCTTGTCCTCAAACCAGAAAGACACCAACCAAGCACCAGGGAATAATCCTGGGTGGGATTCCAAGTACCAGAACTCACTCTAACCACTCAGCATTAATTCTAACCCCTGGCTTTTTGCCAATCCTGTGCCAAAAAAGCAGCTTAAGCAGTATTTAAGGAGTGTAATGAAGGAGATTTATGGCTCTTTAATGAAGCTCTTCCCCCAGAGCCTGGGAGCAGGCAGGGAACAGTTGTTTGAGGAACTTACAAAAGGATGGTGGAAAACAGAACCAGCAGAAGCAGAAATCAGGCTCAGATTTGAATGAGAAATGACAGGTAGGGGAAGCAAGGACATGAAATATCTTCAAAGTAAAGGCAGTAAAGCTTGCAGATGCAAGAGATGAGTCATTTGAAAGACATAAAAATGGCATAAATCAAAATATTCAAAATATAGTAACCGTTTTATGGGTCAGAATGTCAAGTCAGAATGGGATGTTGTTGTTGAAGCTGACTGGGAAGAGAGAGCTGAGTGCCTGGCTAGAAAAGTGTTATCTTACAGCCCGCCATCAAAAATGAAAGGAAAAACAAACCTAGACATTAATATAGGCATGCAAAGGCAGGCTGGAAGCAGAAAAGCAGATCTGAGTTCCACCTGACTAAATAGGACAACCTGTGGGTAAGACCAACCACAGAAAAGGTACAGCAACAAAAAAAAAAGGCAAAGGAAATGAAGAATAACACATTCCAAGCCCTCAAAAGAGAGGAGGAGGGAGGAGAACTCTCTCAGGCTGAATGGCCAGGAGAGAAGAGACCCCACAGTGAGGTGGGAGACGTTACTAAGGGGAAAATAAAGGCTGCACTGAGCTCTGCTGATGTAAATCAGGGGGATTTATCCAACGCTGGTTCTGGCTTTGTGTGAGCAAAGTTGGTAAAAGCTGGGAAAGAGCAGTTTTGGTGGAATGTCAATAGGTGAGGTTCAACTCAGAGAGAGACTGCAGGCAATTCTGCAGTGAGCTGGGAGCTGGGGCAGGGCTGAGCAGCAGAAGCAAACAGGTTGTATTTCATTTAAACAGGCTGTATTTCATTTATTATTTGTGAGGCTACGGCCCACTGAACACAGGGGGAATAGTCAGGGAAAAAGGAACACAGAGGTCAGAGATTGGATAATGTGGGGTCACCAAAATAAGGTGAGAGTGGGAAGAAGGACAGAATTCAAAACTCCTTGGTCCCTGAAACATAGAAGAAAGTTGGGAAGGTCAGGTAAAAGCAAGGAAAAGGAGTCAAGATGAAAGCTCCATAAATACAATTTTTCCTAATTCTTCTCTGCAGTACTTTCTGGTAATTTCACTTGGTGTCAAGGCTGTGCTTTGTACACTGACACTCTCCTGACTGGGCTGTGTCCTGAAGAACTTGCAAACTGAGTATGTGAAAAGCACAGAGCCCTCAGTGAAGTGTCTGCTGCCGGCACCGAGTGATCCGCACCATTGTTCAGCTGTAATTAAACTGGAGGCACTTTATTTGCTCAGACACTACTGTTTAATTTTATCTGTTTGCTCCAGAAGGTGTTTTCCATTTTCCCATCTTTGTCCTGTGAGCAGACAATGCCTAACCGATTTCCAGGAAGCAGTCTTCTTTATTATTATTGTTATTTTTTTTAAAGTGAAAGGCAGATGCTGAGAAGGAATTTATTTAAAGTGTAAAGGTTTGCACAATCCCTGGGAGAGCCATTCCAGCCTGATGCCTTGAGACTGTTAAAAACTCTCTCCAAACAAAGGCTGCTGTGAGTGTAAATCTCATTATCATACAACAGCAAGAGGCCTGCCTGACCTGCCTTTGCTCTTTGGTGAAGTGATTGAAATACACACAAGGTCCAGCAGTAAAAGTAAATTTCCATTAGTCTGACAGGCCAGGATCTGAATCACTGCAAGTTTTGGGAAGGAAATTTCACTCTACCACAGTATCAGCCTGCACTGAGTGGTGCCACGCTGAGCCAACCCTTTGGTTTTCAAAAGCTGGGAGAATCCAGGCAGAACTTTGAGCTGGGAAAGGGACTGAGGATGTCAGGAGAGGGCCCTGATCAGGATTTCAGTGCAGCAGCCGTTCTTTTATGAGACTTTCAGGTTTACTTCACACACAAATCCCAGCCCTGCAGCAGATCCAGCAATTACTGCTTTTTTCCAGGGTGGATTTCATCATTCCATTTCAGGCTAACATGGTTTTGACAAATAACAAGCCATTGCAAAGTTTCTAGGAGCTCTAAAATGCCCTTTTCAACTGCCACTTGAGCCTGCACAGAACTCCGGAGCTGGTGGGAGCCCATATTAAACAAATGCCCTTTCCTTGCACTACAGAAATTCCTATATTCAGGAACCCTCAACTACTGAAAAGGGAACATTAAGCAGCCAATACTCCCACACCAGGGAGCCCCATCCATCATGTCTGAAATCTGTCTTGCACAACCCACTCAGCAGAAGGGGAAGCTGCATCCATTTTTTTACCAGGACCATGGAGTTCCCTTAAAAAGAAGGAGCAAGATCCTCTTTTGGAGGATGATTTGCATATTTTGAAGCTGGGGAAAGGCATCCTGTTAGCAGTCCTGAAGCACAGCCTTGCTCTCAGGAGTCTTTTCAGAAGCATCACTACAGATCAAGCAGCTTTTGCAATGAGTTGTGAAGAGCAGCTTTGGAACCAGGGAAATCCCAGAATGGACTGGGTTGGGAGGAACCTTAAATCTCACCCAGTGCCACCCCCTGCCACGGGCAGGGACACTTTCCACTATCCCAGGCTGCTCCAAGCCCCATCCAGGCTGGCCTTGGACACTTCCAGGAATCTAGGGGCAGCCACAGCTCCTCTGGGCAGCCTTGAGAGGGCCTCACCACCCTCATGGGGAAGAATTTGTCCCCAATATCCCATCTAATCCTGCCCTCTGGCAGTGGGAAGCCAATCCCCCTTGTCTTGGCACTCCACCCCTTGTCCTAAGTCCCTCTCCAGCTCTCCTGGAGTCCCCCTTCAGGTGCTCAAAGGTCACTCCAGAGCCTTCTCAGGCTGAACAATCAGCCTGAAGAATCCCTGGATGTGGACAATTACAAGATATTTCTCCTCCTTGAGCATGGATAGCTCTGAAATTAGGACTCCTGTGTGAATACAATTGGATGTTATTTGTTAGGGGATGAGAAAAAAAAGGCCATTTCTATCCTTTTTCCAGATTTCTGCTGGATCTCCCTAAGTTAAAGGGAATGCAATAGAAACCAGCTCTCTTTTCCCAGGCTGGTGAATGCCACATTCCCTACAGAGCATCCTCCCTCCCAGCAGTTTTGGCAAGTGCAGGGAGAGCTGGAATCCAGTCCCCTCAGAGGCTGACACAAGGGACAAGCTCTCACACAAAGGTTCAGTTCCACCTCAGAGTTTAGGTGGAAACCCAAAGCTTCAGTGGAATTTGAATAATGGGTGAGCCCCAGGCTGGCTCCCTGCACTCTGAACTCAGGCTTGGTTTCATGCTGGTGAACTGAAGCCACGTCTCACCAGTCTTAGGTTTAATGGGATCCAATAAAGATGCAAATTTCCCAAACAATTAAATATACATGCCAAGATGGAGCTGCAGCCAAGCATATTTTGTAATTAAAGCCCTGTCCTTGTCTCCAAGCAGTGGGCTGGGCAGGCTCCTCACAGAAATGCTGTGAAATGGTGGCAGTGGGTGTTGTGGGCTGGCTCAGGGATTTCTTACGTAGGTCCCAGTTATGCACTTCATATTTGGTTCAACTAAAGCATGCTTCCTCCTTCTACACTGCAATGAAAAGTCACTCAATATTCCACTTTCCAAAGGGCAGTAATGCCTGCTTGCAAAAAGCCACTGTCACCTTTGATCCAAGGACACATTTGTGCTGATTGGATTGTCAAAAAAATATTTTAAGCTCGTGTCTGTCAGAATATGGGTCACCCTTCGTAATATGGGTACATTTGGATTTGACTTATGGGGTTAATAAATCATTAATAGATGTTGTGGGGATAAGTAATCCACATTTTAGATGGCTACAAGCAACCCATTAACCTGCTGGGCTCCGGCAGCCTGTGGGAATTAACCATTTATGGAAATTGTTGGAATACAAATGAGCCTCTTCACTGCTTCTTTACCATGACTGAAAACTGATCCTTAATGGGAAGGGTATTTCTAACGGCAGGTGAATTTAGGGAAGGAGAAAGACAACTCCTGGCTACTAACTCCTAAATTCTCTGGATCCTTTCCATGGTCCCGGGGCACTAATTCAAACTGCTGTGCCTAAAACTTCCTCATACTTAAACTGGAGGTGACTGGTTTCTTCACTCCTGGCAGAGATCAGTGTTTGTCTCATGGGATGGGATTTTCTTCCAAAGGACAACTCACCTGAACAGAGGTTTTGCTTGCTCACAATCAGAGAATCATGGAATGGTTTGGGTTGGAAGGAATGTTAAAGCTCATCCCACTCCAATCCTGACACCTTCCATTATCCCAGCTTACTTCAGCCTGGACTTGGACACTCCCAGGGATCCAGGGGCAGCCACAGCTTCTCTGGGAATTCCAGCTCAGCCCCTCTACACCCTCCCAGCCAGGAATTCTTTCCCAAGATCTCACCCTAATCTCCCCTTTCCCAGTGGGACGCAATTCCCTGTGTCCTGTCCCTCCATCCCTTATCTGAAATCCCTTTCCAGCTCCCCTGGAGTCTCTTTAGGCACTGGAAGGGGCTCTGAGGTCTCTTCTCCAGGCTGAACAGCTCTCTCTGCCAGCCAGTGGGGTTTTTTCAGTTCCCATTAGTTTATGAAATTATCTCTCAAAAATGCTTCTTTCCTAGTTCTCCAGTTGACAGAATGTACTTTACATTATGAGAGTCAACTGTAAATCCCAGCCACAAGACATCTTAGAACAAATCCCTTTAATTCTGAGGCTGCACCTCCAGTCCTGAGGACAGTTCTGGGTCCCCCATCACAAGAGGAACATTGAGGGGCTGGAGCATGTCCAGGGAAGGGAATGGAGCTGGGAAAGGGGCTGGAGCACCAGGAGCAGCTGAGAGAGCTGGGAAAGGGGCTGAGCCTGGAGGAAAGGAGGCTCAGGGGGGGCCTTGTGGCTCTGCACAACTCCCTGACAGGAGGGGACAGCCGGAGGGGTCGAGTTCTGCTCCCAGGGAACAGAGACAAGGGTGAGAGGAAACAGCCTCGAGCAGCACCAGAGGAGGTTAAGGTTGGATACTGTGAACAAGTCCTTCATGGGAAGGGAGCTGGAAGAGTCCCCACCCCTGGAAGTGGCGCTCGAGGCCAACCACAGTGGCAGCACTGGCTGACAGCTCAACTCCATGACCTCAAAGCCCTTTTCCAACCACAACAACTCTGTGCTTCCATGACTCTCCAGAGGCTGCTGAGTTGAAATTCGACCGTGTGAGCATGAAACCCCACCCCGCCCCGTGCCCTGTGGGGAGAGGACTCACGTCGGGCATGATCTCGATCTTCTCGTAGCGGCGCTTGTAGGGCAGCGTGAGCACCTCGGCGCGGCGGTAGGACATGGCCGGGGGCTGGCAGTCGATCATCAGGTCGGTGCGGTGGGACTGCGTGGGAGGGGGCTGCGTGTACTGCTCGGGGCACACCACGTGCAGGGGCTGCAAGAAAGAGCAGCGTGCAATTCCCGTCAGCACCACAAGGAACCGCTCCGGGAGCAGGAGCTGCCTGCGGTGGAGACCCGCCCGCGATTTATGTCTTTAATCGCTGCATTTTGATATCATGCTTGCCACAAGGAGAGGAAAAATAAAAAAAATATTAAATAGCTTTTTCTGCCAGATCCTTGCTAGATGAACTAGAAGGAAATGGCAGCAGTGGTGGAGACCATCCCAAGTCGACGTGTGAGGCGGGAGAAACCTTGGCCGTCAATAATCAAGGCTGCGCGTCCTGGAGTTTTCAGCTCCTGGAGTTTTCCAGGAACATGTTAAAGCATGAACAGGCTGGTTGCCACTGCAGGGTTTAAAGAAGCCAAAAGAGAAGCCAGTGGTTCTGCAAGTTGCCCTGGAGACAGCACAACACATCAGCAGTAACATGGAAGGAGATGTTTATCCAAAGCCAGGCAGTGGCAGTTCTATCAGTTTGCAGTGACAATGACATAAAGTGATGCAGGCGTTGTTAGGAGGTTTGGAAGAATGTGTATTTCAGAGTTCAGCAAGATAGAACACAGAGAAAAACTCAGCCAGAAAAAAAAAAAAATCTGGCTATAATTTTAATTAATATATAGTTAATTATTTAATTGTCATGAGCCAGAAAGAAAATTTTAATAGAAACAAATGGATTGGGCCACTAAAGCCCCAAAGAGTTGAGGGAGAACAGCAGATACTACAAAAACTCTCTTTTTCTTAGAGCACTCCTAAAGCAGAGCTCAATGCTGTGTCCTCTTCATGGAAAAAAAGATCTGGCTGTTGTCTCCATTTTTTGTTTAATGCAACATTTGCTCACAATTCGTTTATTTAATTTCAGCTGTGTGAAGAAACATAAAAAAAGGCAACAGAAAATTCATTACCTGGACTTCTTTGAGTAATTTAGACACCTGAATAAAGTTGAGTCTTGTGTCAATGGGACAGTAAACACATTTCATTGCCAAGGGCTGATAAGGAGCCAGGGCATCCAGGTAAGAGAAATCAGGTTCTGGAAAGAGAAATGTTGAAAACATTCAAAACCCATTAACAACAAAAACAGCCCAATTCCTCTCTAATTCCAGTTTAGTCAAAGCTGTTGCTCACTGTTAATTCTGTTACAGATTTCTCTTCCCTTCCTCCTTCCCTCACCCATTATTTTCAATTAATTTGATGAAAATTACGCCCACAATTAGTCTTATCTTAATCAAGCAACACAGCAATATTATTTCATTTGAACACACTATTGCATGATTTTTAGAACAAATTTAATCAAGACAAAACCACCATCTCTTATTTTTAATCAGATCTTGGAAGGCAAAATGTAGACATTTTAAGTCTTGTAAGGTAATCCAAATGGCAAGTTGGTTTTCACTATGACAAAAATGCAGCATAAAGATGATATCTTGATATATAAATATATTTATTCTTTTGAATCTAAGAGCCAGGTTTAGACTGGTGGGAAACCAAGGGTTCTTTTATTACTGGATTAGAGGTTTGCCAGGGAAAAGTCAGGCACTGAATGGGCTTTTACTCCCACAGAGACTAATAAAACATTGAGAATACTACAGGAAAAGATTATTTTTTTAGTGAATGACAAATGTAGATCTCAGGTGACAGAGTGTAGGATACAGCTGACCTCTTGATTCTGGGGGTCACCAACTAATGATGTGAAAAAGATTATCCCATCTCTACCTCCCTGATAATTGTGGGATAGATGGGACAAAGAGAATGCTGGGGAAAAAAAAGGGAACTGGCATTAGTTTGGTAAGTACAGAATGGGAAAAGAGAAGGGGATGCATGAAAGTCTCATCTGCGCTGGATTATCCTGAACCACAGTGCCTCGAAGGACACCAGGCAGAGCAAAGTGCAGCTCAAGCCTCGCTGGAACACAGCAGGAAGAATTCTCTGGGACCTGCTGAGGCTGTGAAAGGATGAACTTAAAGGAAACTGGAATTCAAAGGCTCCAGTCCAGATTTAAAGAGCCATCGAGGATGTTCTGACATGGCAGGAGAGCAGAGCGCTGCTTGGATTTCTTATGCAGACAGAAAAAAAACAAACCAACTCCTTCAAACCTTACCAGAGGAAGTTCAGCATCAGTTGACATCCAACAAAAAAGACAAGTTAATTGCTCACCTAAAAATCTCAAAATCTCAAAATGTGCTGCTGGCTAAGCACCACTGAGCACAATGTGGGGATATTTACCCTGAGAGAACAGAACATGGCACCAGGCAGTGATACAAATGTTTGGAACTGCCAAAGGGATAATTTCCCCAAGTTTAAAGCAATTGTTAGAGTAGCTGCCTGGGAACATTAAAGAGAGAAATATTAACAAAAAATGAGCGTTGTACAAGGACGTGTACATGAAGCCATGAATCCACAAACATGAAATAAAAATTACACTGGGCAAAAAGCCATGTGAGTTAAAAGCAGATGTGGTGGTGGCAGTGAAACAAAGGCTAAAAATATCAATGTAAAAAAGGCATTTTATGTCAGTGAAATTTAATAGCAATAGAAATTTAAAAATAGGGATACTGAGAATGTTGGTAGTTGATGAATGATCAGTGATCAGTCAGGGTTAAATGACAAGGCATTTTAAAAGTCATTAGGGGCAAACAGAAAGCTTAAGTCAGGCAGAGGTTCTCTGCTCGAGACGTGCAGTGAAACTGTAAAAATTAAGTTTAAAAAGTTGCCAGAAGGGAAGTTTTCCATCCCATCTGGGGTTGTGGAGGACACAGAGATTTGAGGCAGCACCTGTTCAGCATTTCTGAGTCAGTAGGTTCAGAGAATGTACAGACATGGAGTCTTGGTCTAGAAATCCCATATAAAATCCAGTCCAAAGCCTCTCTGAACTCCTAATAAGGACAGGAGAGCCTTGGAAAAGGGAGAAATTCTAATGGAGGAATCCTAACATGGGACTGGGGCGATTGAGAATGTGAAAAACACAACTTGAGCTGGGCTCACAGGGAACTCATGTGACACACAGGAACTGCTGTTTTGAAACCACCCAAAATCCCAAAGTCACCTGTCTGGAGGCAGCAAGTGCTTGTCAAGGACACATATTGACTTTTCCTGACAGAATTACAGGTGTTTAGCTTTTCCCCCAAGACTCCTGATTTACTGCTGCGTGACACTGAGTTATAAAACCTTCCACTGTTCAGCACTGATGTGCATGAGCTGGTTTTAACATCTCCCACGGAGCTGGTTTTTAAAGGAGACTTCTTTGTACCATGTCTTCTCCTAGAATTTCTTTGTGGCTCAGTGGTATTCGATATTTTTAATCAATAATCTCCTCAATACTGCTCCAGCAGTGATGTCTGCAGGTGACACCAGCCAGCAGAGCAGCACCACAGTTCCCTCACAGCCAGGTCCTGGCTGCTGGCTGCTTTAATCTATATTCTTGTTGTTGTTTTTCACATTACAGATTGGAAAGGTGGAGACTGACTGGTTTCTGTGGACTGAACAAGCAGTGTTCATTAACAATGCAGGATGGTCTGGAGTTTAAAGGTTCTAATTACCAGAAACCAGGAGTTTTTCACAGGAAAAGCTACAACATCATCTGCTCTCACACACTGCTCCAGTGGACCGAGGCTCTTTCAGATCCACAGGAGATTTTAGCTTAAAACAGAAAAGCAATTAAATAATGGAAACCAGTGGCATCAGTGGAGGTGCTTCAGATTTTCACTGGTACTAAGAACGGAGAATTTAATCTGCTAGGAATTTCTACAGACATAGAATCATTTAGGCTGGAAAAAAAAAATCTCTGAAGTCATCGTCCAACTGCCAAACCCAGCACTAAACCCTGTGTTTTGTTCCAGCTGAGACAACCAGAAGGAAACAGGCCTAGGACTAGACAGTCATAAGGTAGTAGGACCATCCTGCCCAGGGGATGTGCCCACAGACAGAGACAAATGCCATGGATAGACAGAATTTAGGAAAAAACCACCACAAGCATCTGGAATCACTGTGCACTCCAAGGTCACCCAACTAAAGCAGCTCTCAGCAGGAGTTTCACTAAGCACAAACTGGGAATGAATCTCCAGGAGCATGACCTGCTGCACACCCAGGCTGTCAGGAGTGACATTTCCATGCCTTTAACCTGCCAAGGCCAGGCTCTGACAGAAGTGCTCGATTGCCTCAGTTCACTGAAGGATTAGGATCTCACACAGAAAGGTCAATTGCCTCTCCTTACAGAACACACAGAGGAAGAGTTCCTGCCATTAAAGGCCACTTCCTGACACCCTGGGCAGCCCATTCACAACGTGATTAATGCCACTGGTTCCCTGGGGATTCATGGAACACACACCCCAGCAAAGGCTCTGCAAACTCTGGCTTAATTGAAGCCCTGACTGGAGTAGAATTCACTATTTTCAAGACAATGCATATCCACATTGCAATTTTACCCAATTACTGTAATTAGGGCATGTCTCCTGAACTGCCTCAAAGGTCAGGAGGGATGGGCACTGCAGCAGCTGTGCCTTTAGTGCTGTGGTACCTTGCACCATTTCCCAGCATAAAACCAGTCTGGATTTAAGTTCCCTGCAGGAACCCCCTGTATCTCCCCTCCCACTGAATAAGGTTAATTATACACTATAAATATACCTCAATTGGCTTAACAGTATCCTGATACTGTCACACTTTTGGTGCCAATATTGTGAAAGATTTAAAGGGACTTGCTTGCCACTAGCCTCGAGTCTACAGTTAAAAAAAGGAAGGAAGAAGAATATAACCCTTTCCCAGCCCTCTTTTCTTCAGGTTTTGTGCTTTCCAGCAGCTTTCCTATTCACTAAAAACTGGAGGAAAATAAACTTAACAGTGGGACTCTATCCCACCCTCGCTGTGGGAGTAGGTTTGATTTGTTCCCTCTGTGCTCTCCCTCCCCAGTTCTAATTACTTTGTCCAAAAATTCACACCTTTTTTACCTGGCTAGGTCATACAGAGCACACCTCCCATTATCCCAGAACTCCTCAGACATAAAATCAGGAGTAAGGACCTAAAGGATTATTCTTTGCCTTCTCAGATCAGGACAATGCCTGCACTGCAGGGCTCTCTCTGGGTGACACATCAGGTACAAATACACCTGCACAGAACCTCAGCTCCAGGGAAGGCCTTGAAAGATTTTTAATCAGGGTCAGCCCTAGAAGCAGATGGAGAGAAGTGGAGGAACTTGAAAGACCTGTTGAGCACTGAGAAAGGAAACAGCTCCCTTGGGGAATGAGCCAGAGCTGTATCTTCAGCTATAAATGTGCCTGCCAGCCAAAAACCATCTGAACAAAGCTCAGCCCAAAGGCAGGAACAGCTCAGATCCCTGTGCCAGCTCTGTGTGGGGTGCGCACTTCTGGGACAGCAGAGAGGACAGAAACCTCTTTAGAAACACTGAAAGATGAAAAGGCAAGAGAAGGGATGAGGAAAGGTTTGTGGTTCCACTGGAATATGGAGAAGAAGTGTTTCTCCTTTCTGACCAGCATCCATTAGGTCTTGCCTGGGTTTAACTTGCAGCCAGCTGCTTTTAATTCAAAAATTAATTTCCTGTAGGCATTTTACTGCTGTGCATAACAAAGATTTTGCTCAGACGTGGCAGGAATGGACTCTGCATGGCAAAGGTTGGCTCTGCAGGGCTACACTGAATCAAATGGCACAATAATTACATTTGTCCCTGCAGCCGGTCCTGGGGTCTTAATTTAGATAAGCTCCTACTGAAGTCAAAAAGTTCTGTCCCAGAACAAATGAGTGAAGTCCCAGGGATGTGGCCACACTTAGCCAGAGTGCACAAAATGTCAATTTGATAATGATATCAGCGTTTTTCTTACCTGTGAATATAACAGTGTTCAGGCTGGATTTTCCCCACAGCTCCATGAAATGCACCACATCCCCAAATCTGAGAGAGGGATGCCCAGTGAACACAACACAGGGCTGCTTGAAGTCATTGCTGAAGTCTCCATGGATGCTGGGATAATGTTTCAATTTGTTTGTCTGAATGAGCTGAAAGAAAAACAAAAATCCAGACAGTGCAACTTTTCATGCCTCTGTGCTTGAGTGTGTTTATTTACATGAGATTATAAATGTTCCACCATTTATTCCTAACTCATCAGAGAGTCCCTTCCTGTATACATCTTAGATTTTTCCAACAAATTTAGTCATGACTGTCATAAATGTTATGAAAAGGAAGTCAGAGCATGGGGCCAGGGGCCTCCAAGTCCTTGCTTTCACTTCTTTGGTACCAGCAGGATGGTGACTGGGAGGAAACTCTGCAAACACTGCCTGCTTCGAGTTCCCTGGAGTGAGCAGAGTGCTCAGCTGCCAAATTCACAATAAGCTTCTTTTTCCTATTTGCCATGTCTGCAGAGAGCTCTGGGCTCATGTTTAACCTGCTTTTCTTGCATCACAGCAGTGCCAGGCACTTTTGCCTTCAGCAAAATGTTGCTGAGCTTCCCTGGTCTAAAGGGTTCACACAAAGTCAAATCTGCTGAAAAAGAACAGACTGACTTTCCCTTCCTTAACTATCTCTGAAACCAGCAATAAACATGAACTAAGAGCAATAAGATGTTTTGCAGACACAGTGCAATCAGCTCTGCAGGTGGAACAGATTTCTTTACTAAGATGGAGAAGTTTATTTTTCAAGGCACTTTTCGAAGAGTTTTACTTGATTTCTCCTGCCACTGTGTTCTAATCTGCAAAACAAGGTGCAACTGCAAAAGCAATTTAATAACCAGGCTGTGAAGCACTTTCATGCAATATTTTGCAAGCTTTTCCTTGGCAGGTATATGCTTCCATCCCCAGCATGAAAATAACTGTAAATACATTTTAAAAAGCAAGGAATTTAACACATGAAATCACAGACTGAACAGCTGAGAGAAAAATCACGGAGATAAAGAGTGGGAGGGAGGGAAGGGGACTTCCTTTGTCAGCCACTTTTTTAGAAGGAGCTTAGGCTGTTCAACAAATCATAGAATCCTGGAATGGTTTGGGTTGGGAAGGAACCTTAAAGCTCATCCTGTTCCATGGGCAGGGACAACTTTCACTGTCCCAGGTTCCTCCAAGCCCTGTCCAGCCTGGCCTGGGACACCTCCAGGGATCCAGGGGCAGCCACAGCTTCTCTGGGAATCTCTGCCAGGGCCTCACCACCCTCACAGGGAAGATTTTCTCCCCAGTAGCTCACCTAATCCTTCCCCACTTCAGCTTAAGGCCATTTCCCCTTGTCCTGTGTTACTTTTTACCATGGCTGATCTAAGCTGCCTGCATGGAAATGAAGTGAAACTGGGAATTCTCAGCAACCTGTGCACCACAAAGCACCTCAGAATTCAAGGTTATTACACAATTCTGTAGATGCACATGGATCATTTCCATGTGGATCCTTGAATCATGGAGGAAGTAGAAACTGGACTATATTTTCTGCAGTTTACAAGTAATAGCTAATTCCTATTTAATCTTCAAGAGGGAAATTGGGAAAAAAACACCCAGTAAGTGCTCTGGCACCGAACTCTGACAGGCACTGAATCTCAAAAACATTCCTGCAATTATACTGGTAAAGATTTCTGATTAACACATCTGGAGTGCAGGGTTTAGAATCTAAACATAGCTTCAGCAATAAAAACTGCAGTTTAGCAGACAATGGGTAAAACAAATTTGAATCCATAAAATACTGACATTTAAATGAACTTGTAGGAAATGGCCTCAAAAAGTTTTTTTTCTGTTTGGTTGGTTTTTTTTTTGAGGGAAGCCAAAAGTCTGAAAACTGAAATTGCAGAAGCAGTTTCAGCTGGGTAAACTGGAAGAGGAGGATGATTTCTATTTCAAACATTAAATGGCATGTGTGACATTCCAGGGCAAAACTTTTCCAGGGACAGGCAGCTAGGTCACGGAAAGACATTTCTACAGCCAGCATTGATCTAAGACACCTCTGAAAATCACAAAATGTTGTTCCACCATCTTCTTTCACTGGTTCCTTCAAATGATATTTATTTGTACGCAGCATTCAGATCTTTGGGAAGATGTGAGAGCAGCACTGGATGTGGAAAGCAGTGAACAGCTCATTTCCCTGCCATACCTCCACAAACGTTCACTGCTCAGCAACATAAAAGCTGTATTTTCTTCAAAGCATTATGGAAGCTTCAAATCCCCTCCTGTTGCTTTGGAAAGAGACACAGGAGCTCTAATCCAGTTTTCAGGAGCTTGTTGGTGATGATTCTTTTTTCATCTTTTCTTTTTATCTTGCCAGATCTTTTCTGGTAAGTCTGGTGAGGCTTCAGAGCTCAGCTGACAATCCCTGACTCTCACAGGTGGACAGAGCAGGGGTGAAAGGCTACAAAAACCAAGTTTAGAGACATTCTACTCACCCCAGTGAGAAAGCAGCTGGTGGATTTTAGTGTCTACAGTAAAGTCTCTCATCAAAAATATATGAAGCTGAACTTGCAAAACAGGTCCAACAAAATTTCCCAGCTCATTAAAGGGACTGAGTTTGTAATGATTTGTGCAAGTTTTTTGTATCTCCAGATGAGATGGGATGTGTAAACCTTTGCTGTGCCACAGTCAGACCTCCAGCCTGGGCCAAACCCAATGCCTGGCATTGAGCCAGCCAGTATTTCCACAGTGGGGCTGGTTTCTGGAAAGCACAAGCAACATTCAGAGCATCTTTTTGCAGAAAGAACCACTATTGACTGAAAGCTTAAGAGATAGGGGCCGGCAAAGTACTGAATCAAGAGTGAGAGCTGCGTTTTTCTGAAATCCCAAAAGGTTCTGTGCTTCCCTTTAAAGCTGCAGACTTGATTTACAGGGTCAGCAACTGCTGCTATAAACAGGATAAATCTCCAGAGCCTTTGTGTACCCTTTGTTGAAGTGAGCCAAAATACACTGATATTTACTCTGTGTGTGTGTGTGCTCTGTATCCAGAATTTGGAACAGATGTGGCTCCTATCAGGGAAGGAGAGATGCATTTATTACCTCACCTCCCTGACTCCCTTCATCAGAACAACACTAACAGGGGCCTAATTTTATCACAGAATATCCAGAGTTAGAAGGGACCCCCATGGATCATTGAGCCCAACTCCTATATGATAATATTTATAACACAATTCTATAAAACAAACCATAATAGTCCACAATCACCTGGTTCCAGGTATTTATTTAAATGTGTTATGCAGGAACTGGTAAATGGAGGAGGGAAACAAAGATGAAGAAGACAAATGCTGGTATTTAAGACCACAAAATCAATATTACTCCCACCCTGGCTCTTTTTTGAGTCAGAAAAAAAGGGTTTCTGCAGTCATTTCTCTTAGATCTTGCAAACAGAATCCTTAATAAGAGCACAGTAAATCCAAATCCTCCCTTCACTGGCAAATACTGATCAATACAAATTACCTCTCAAATTTTATTGTTGCAGACATTTAGAGGAGTCTGGATTCACTTATCTTAGAGCCTAAAATTGTCCATGTAAAGATCGAACAGAGAGGAACAATTCACCTACAACAATTGAGCCATTCCTTTATAAATATAAAGCCTCCACCTCCACAAAAAGGATGGGGCAGAGTATACAATCCATGGATCCTGTTAAAAGGATCAAGGAAACCCTTAATTCCTCATCTGGGGTTGTGCTGGGATGGGATATTCCCATATGGAATTTGGTAAGACACCACACGTTGGTATTCTGGGATACCAGAATAACAAATCTAAGCTAAACAATTTACTGGTTTATGCTCCAGAGTATTTCAGCAAGGCATTGTGGAACTTCAGTCTGAGCCTGTTTAGACAGTTGATCCTTGGATATAATGGATTCAGGGCCTTGGAAGTGAAGGCTAGCCCCTGCCTTGCCAGCCTGTGTTGACAAATATTTGGGATCTCCCGTTTTTGACTTTGCAGTCAGAGCAACTCTTCCCTCAGAAATGCCTTTAAAAAGAACCTCATTTAGTCAGTGCACCTCTAAAAGGCTGCAGGAGAGACTTCAACAAGAACCTGGACACTCCATTTTTTTTATTAACTTTAGCAGGAACTGATGTTCAAATCCAGCCTTACAAACCTGAAGCACTTCAGCCCACATTCCTTGCTCCTAACAGAGGGAAAGTATTCCCTGTTCACTCAGACTGGATGTTAGGAAGCAAACTGCCACAAGAACTGTACCAGGACTGTGTAGGAGGAGATAGGATGAACATCTACTGCTTCATTAAAGTGGAATTAAACAAGGAGGGAGAAATGTTTCGGGTTCTCTGCAGAGCTGAACACGTGTCTGGTTTTATTCGGCAGAGCAGAACAAGGAATGAGTTCAAAACACACAAGATAAATCATAAAAGGAAAATTTCCATGCAGAGAGAATGCAAAAGCTTCAAACAACTGAATATAGAGAGTGAGGAGAAATAAAAATAGTAATTGTAGAGACAATGAAGATGCTTTTATTTACCCTCCTGTGACAATAATAAAAGCATAGTTAAGTGAAATGCCAAATACAATCACAGCTGATTAAAGGAAGGAATTATTCTGTTCTACTACACATCAGGCACTGCTGGAACTCATTGCTACAAGGGACAACATCAAGGATTTGGGGAATTTTTTGCCTTCTTTGTTTTTAAATCTTGCTGTTTATACAACTAACAGGAACATCGAATTTCAGGACCAGCAGCATGCTGGGCTGGGTTTGTTCTGTAGATAATTAGAAGCTTATTTCCTGGCCTGTCCCTCTCTGATGTATCATGCCAGGCATGTTATTAATGCTTCCTAAGAAGTAAGAGGCATGTCTGAGTAATTCCCTATTTTCCTCCAACAACGGAGCAGTTAAGCACATCTTTTCATGATGGGCAATTTCAGCACAGGTTACATTGCACAAGCCTAGCATTACTTTGAAAAAAGCCAAGCAATTCTCCACTAACAACCTCTCTGATGGAAACCATCATTCACTGTCTGCTTCTGATACTCATTAAAAATCCCCTGAAGTGCCAGTAAGCAAAGCTCCTGCCTGGAGGGGGAGGGGGTTGTGGAGGCCCAGGATTGTGCAGGAAGAGGTTTTATGGATGTTTCACGCTGTGGGAATGAAATACAGTGTCAGGTGTGATTTTGGAGATTTAACAAGGGACCCAAGGCATATATGAGCACTAGGGTCCTGGCAGGGATATCCCATGGGATGTTCCATCCTTCACCTGGAACAGGCACATTCCTCCCTCTGTGCAGGGAAGCTGAGCTGGGATCCACTGCTGGGAGACCTTTCCTACATAATTACCCTGATCTACACATGAAGCACAGAGCAGTTCCTGCAAAGCTGTTCCAATAATTTGGCAAAATTTCACAATCAACAGGCCCCCAGAGGATATAAAACGTCCCAGGAATTAGAGGACAGAGTTATCACTCTATAAACACAAAGACCCATCATGTAAGATGGGTTAATTAATCCAGTCTTTGACAGCTGCATGCTTGGCTTCTCATTTTTGGATGGGTTTTCACTTAAATCTGCCAGTTCCAGTGAATGTTGTAAACCAGAATAAGGGCTGTCAGTGAATCCAATGACATTGGATCAACAAGGACACCCCAGAAAGCAGGGATGGAGGGCAAGACAGAAAGCACAGCCAGCAGCAAGGCTGCAGAGCCTTGTACTCAGAGAATTTGGAATTGATTTATCAGTGGGAATGAATTTTTTGGTTATAAAATAAGTGGTGAACAGGTGGCTTGCCCTGCAGTCCACATTATTCTTGGTAACAGATTATACATAATTCACTGCACATCCTGCTTGAAACACATTCTAGCATCTGGAAAGAGTGAGGGCTCCTGGTCAGATCCTACCTCCAACAACGCCTTTGAAGCACCTACAGATGATAGATATGATGGGTAATGGCAATTTCCAGAACAAGTCCCTGGATGAGATATCTCAGAGGAAAAAAAACACCCAGTGTCTGTGAAAACATTGAATTTCTGGGCTCTTAAACCTGCCATGGCCACTCTGCACATCTCATCAAACAGTCTGGACCACAGCAGCTAAGAGAGCCAGGTTTCTGCATGTCCCAGGTGGCTCAGTGGCTCACAGGAGGAGGATTTAGCTAAAATTCTCAGTCCTGTTTCTTCCTTTCCCAGTCTGCCTCTTGTTTACTTCAGTGGGAAAACTACCTGTTCCCAGGGGAGAATTTCCTGTCCTGATATGTGAGGTAACTCTGAAGGCACCAGTTGTATTTAATGTCTGCTTGGCTAAAGCTTCCCCTCAAATTCTTATGCTCAAGTGATTTCATTTAAAATTGCCACGGACAGCACTCAGTGCTGCAAACTTTAAATTTTGATATAAAAATCTCTCTTTCAAGATACCACTCCTCCTGCAGCAGACATGGTGCCTGCTTCAGTGAGGGAGGAAGGAGCTGGCATGACTAAGCTGTCTCTGATAACAAGCTCTTAGTTTCACAGACTTGGAAATAAACTGCTTGGACAAAGGGAATGCTCGTGGTTGCAGTTGATAAGAGCAAACATCCCACACCAGATCTCTTTCTGCGGGGGAAGGAGTGAACCAGGCCAGCCTGTGCAAGTGATAGGCTGCAATAAACAGGGTAATTTTGGAGTTTAGGGAACACCATTACTCATTCCTCCCCCACACTCCCAAATTCATCACAGAAAGCAAAGGAAAAAAAAACCCCACCACTTTTATGGAAAATTAAACAAAACTTAAATAGCTGTAGAAGGGTTCATCAGAAAAATGACAGCAACACTGTGTGGACTGTGATTCAGAAAGTGAGCAAGACCATGGTTAACTCACCTCAGCGTGGGGAAAAGGAGGTTCTGGAAGATACACCTTTGTTTGTTTGTTATGACACAACCTTTAAAAGAAAAGGAAATCAGCCAGAATTAGAGGTGTAGCACATCCTGAAGCATCTGCTGCCATCTACTGTTACACTTTTGGAGAAAACTTGGATCTGGAAGGCACCAGGTGCAAAATCACCAATTTGTCCTGTGGCTGCCAGAGTTTCTGGTTGGAGGACCCAAACCTACAGGACACAACACCTCAGACACAGCAGGACCAAACAGAGAAGGTGCAAGGCAGCTGAAGGTAATTCTGTACACACTGGAACAGAGCTTCTCTGCTGCTCAAGACAAATCTGTAACTCAGCATCAACAATGGTTCCTCATCCAGATCTCAGCAGCTTTTGCAAGGCCAAATCATCTGTCAACAGAAAAATCCCACTTGCCTCATCCCACTTCTCGGCAGTGACTTGGTCCTTATGCTCCTTCTAATCTAATTGCCCTGTGCATTTTATTATTGCAGTTCAGTGTTGGTAAACTGCCTCTCCTCAGGGCCCAAGGCTCACTGTGACCTGGCATTTTCCATCAATCACTTATCTTTAAAACAGATATTGAGAGCTGTTGATGAGCTCTACCCAGACTCCTGATTCATCCTATTACAGCAGCTAAAAAAAGCTGTTTGTCAGAGGTCTGGGTGACATTACAACGATCTGCAGTCACACTGTCCTGGTGGCTTTTCTGGGAAACACTGCATGGCTCATACTTGCACTTTATTAAAAAGAAATGAGCCTGGGTCAAACTAATTTTGATAAAGTCTAAGGGGTACTAAGAGCAAGGCATTTCCTTTAGCTGAGTAAAGGGTAGAATTAAAGGCTGGAATCCCTGAATATCAACCACAGTTCTGACCCCAAATCTCTATTCGACAGATGTTCAACCTTTGCCTCCATTTCCATGTAAATCCACCAGGTTTCGGTTCTCTTTACAATTCTCCTGAAGGAGCAATTCCCACAAGATTTCCAGGACTTGTCCCTTCTTTCCTGAACTCCAGAACGTGGAGAGGAAGAAGAGAAGAGCTACCTTATTGTATTTAATATTCTAGAGCATGTCTCCATTGGTAAGAATTTGGGAAGAGTTCCAAATGTTGGGTTCTCCTTTCCAGGGCTCAGAAGCACAGAATGGTTGAGGTTGGGAGGGACCTCCTGAGATCACCAAGTCCAAGCCCTGCTCAAGCACTCTCAGCAGAGCAGATCATCCAGGACTTTGTCCAGCTGGATTTTGATGTCTCCATAGCAAAGTCTCCATAACCTCTCTGCACAGAGACTGCAGTGTTCCACAGAATCATGGAATGGTTTGGGTTGGAAGGGATCTGAAACATCATCCAGTTCCAACCCCATGCCATGGACAGGGACACCTTCCACTATCCCAGATTGCTCCTTGGCCTTGGACACTTCCAGGGATGGAGCAGTCACAGGTTCTCCAGTCCCAGGGCCTCACCACCCTCACAGGAAAGAATTTCTTCCCAATATCCCATCTAACCCTGCCCTCTGGCAGTTTAAATCCCCTACCCTGATGTGTTTTAATTTGTTCTGCCAGTGGGCCCTGCTGAAGAGACTAAGCCCTCATCCTTATTACTTCCTATCAGGTGTTTCTACACAATGATAAGATCCCCCTGAGCCTTCTGCTCTCCAGGCTGGAGAGCCCCAGCTCCCTCAGCCTCCCCTCATCTCCCTGGCCTTGTGCTGGCCTCATTCCAGAAATCTCACATCCTTCTGGTACTGGGGAGACCAGAACCACATAGAACACTGTCCATGTGGGCTCAGCAGTGCTGAGCAGAGCAGGATCTCCTCTCCTGACCTGCTGACTCTGCTCTGCCTCATGCAGCCCAGGACACTCTTGGCCTTTTTTTTGCCATGGCTCAGCAAAATTAATCCTGAAAACTTTATTCTGCTTAGCCAGGTACATCATGGTAGAATTTGAGGGGCTAAGACTTGCAAACAGGCACAGCTAAAACTCACTCAAGTCAGGAACATAATTTACTCATTAGGGTAAGCACCAAAAAGCAGAGATTGAGTTTGCACCTTCTATAGGAAATGATCCTTCCCTAATTATAGAACATGTTCTTACACACACACACATCCCCTGGTGACTCCAGGAACGTGTTCACAATCCTAACCAGGTGTATTTTAGACTCTGTCAGGTAGAAATAACCTGCACCTGCCTCTTCCCACAGCTGAGGGGGCACTTGGGGCTGCCCTGGCACACTTACCACTCGGCAAAGATCTGGGAGAACTCCAGGGAGCTGTTGGCAACAGGTGAGATGAAATAAAAGGGGACATTGGAGAGTCCTGCAGAGTCAATGTACTGGTAGAGGCACTCTAGCAGGTCGTAGATCACTCCAGAGGGGTAACAGGGAACCAGGACATTGCCTCCATTCCGGACAGTCATGGCTAAGGGAGAGACAACGAGAGAAATCAATTCACTGGCTTTGTATTTAAACTTGTAATAAATTCCTTTCATCCAACTCGTATATAAAAAGCAGCTTTTGCATCAATTAGCACAACATATTATGCACATGAGTTGGGAAGAAAACCTCTGATCATTAAATACATTCATTTCCTGCATTCTCCAGGCTCAATGGAGCAATTCTACTCCTTTGCCTGGGGGCACAGGACAACCTGAGCACATGGAAAACTCCTGACAGGAGAGGGCAGCCGTGCACTGGCACAGGAGGAAAAAGGAGTGACACAAACCACCTCACCATCAAAATAAACCCTGCTCCATCTCTCAGCTGCCTCCAGAGTCTCAGCCAAAAGCACTGCACATGGTGAGCTGTTCAGTGCTTGGATTTCAGATGAAAAGCCAAAGGTGTGGTTATTTCAAACAGCCCTCAGAGCCAGAAATGGGTGATGGAACGTTTGTCCTTTTTAAAACCTCAAAATATTTCTGTCCTTTCTGTATAACAAGAAGAATTTAAAACTTGCAGACAGCAGCATGGGGCTAGATAAAAATGAGGAGAAGAAAAAGGAAATACAGGTTTACTCTGTAACTGAGACAGATCTGAGCACAACAGCAAAAGCAAGCAGAGGAAACATTGTGTTCTTTTGGCAGAATGAATTACAAAAATACTGCACCTTCTGGGAAAGGGGGAATACTTTGTTCAGCTCAGTGAGTAATTTCACCTGTGGTCGTGGGGTAAAACCATCCACTGCTGTTAACTGCAGTGCAGCAGCAGTTACATCATGCACCAACCATTCCACAAAAAGCTCTGGAAGAGCCTGAAAATACAAATATTGCATCCCCTCCCAAATCACTTCCTTGACTTCAGTTTCTTGCTGAGCTTCGTTGGGGTACAGATTTAGCACTTTAAGGGTGTTTTTGTCCCTGATGGGGCAGAATCTCAAGGAGTCCTCAAGGAGGATTTTTCTGGCTGAATGTTTTAAGTTTTATGGAGTTCAGGGAGATGCACAGCCTAGCAGGATTTTTCACGTGCATTTGTGGTTGTTTTACTCCTTGTAGCAGTCAGTGCCTCTGACACGGTGCTATCAACAACTGCTGATCAAAGACCCCTTGTTTATCACTTATAATACAACTTCAGGGCAGTGGATTTATTTCTCCAGGCCATATACAAACTATACCATCCAAATATTTGTGGAGATGAACAGCAATAGATCACATTTGTCCAGAACTCAAGATGTTCCCAAACATCCCAGCAATGTGTGACATTATTCCCCTCACATAGGCAAATCTAAACTATCCCAGCTGTAAACAGGATGGGAAGAGAGCAATGAGGAGGTTAAGAACAACATTTTCAAAGCCATCTGGAGGTGGAAGTTGAGGCTCTGGCTCCAGGACCTGAATTTACACTGAGACATCACACACCCAAAAATTCTGGAGAGGAAAGGGAAGTACCTACACCCACTGCAGCAGGAATGGTGCACAGGCCAGAGATGGGATGCAGAATAGAGGTTAAAGAACGTGTCAGGCCACAAAAAACATGAGTTTCATTCCTTTGTGGTGCTTTGACCCTGGCTGGAGGCTGAGTGCCCACCAAAGCTGCTCTATCACTCAGCTGGGCAGGGGAGAAAATGTAACAGAAAACTTGTGGGGAGTGTTAAAACCAGGGAGACCAATGACTAAATACCATCATGGACAAAATGGACTTGACTTTTGGATGTTAGTTTAATTTATTACACCTCTCTCCACAGGATACAGGCCTGGCCAGGATCCTGCTCCAGTGTGGGCTTCCCATGGGGTCCCAGCCTCCTCCTTCAGGCATCCCCCTGCTCCAGTGTGGGGTCTCCAGGGGCTGCAGGTGGATTTCTGCACCCCCCTGAGCCCCCCATGGGCTGTAGGGGCACAGCTGCCTCTCCCTGGGCTGCACCCTGGGCTGGGAATCTCAGCTTTGGTGCCTGCAGCAGCTCCTGCCTCTTCTTCCTCACTGCCCTGGGGGTCTGCAGGGCTGTTCATCACTTTTTCTCACTCTCCTCTTCCCTGGCTGCAATTGCTCCTGCACAGTAACTTCTTTCCCCCTCTTCACTCTGTTATCCCAGAAATGCTGCCAGCTCTGATGGGCTTGGCCTTGGCCAGCAGTGGGTCCATCCTGGAGCCAGCTGGGATGGGGGAAACTTCTGGAAACCCCTCACAAAAACCACCCCACTAAGTCCCACAGTACCAAAACCTGGCCATGCCAAACCCAATACAGCCTGAATTCCCAGCTCTCCCTTCCCCACAGCCACTGGTTCCCTGGAAACCTCAAGCCTTCTCTGCTGAAAACAAGCACAAGTTCAAGATTCCTGGGGCCACAGAGGAAATAACAGAGGGTGAAGTCTTCGAGGAGATGTCAGCTTGAGTTTCTGTCCCCAGCAAAACTGCAGAGCTGGTGAGCAATAATGGATATAAAATCACAATCCAGGGAGTGGAGAATGATTCCAGCCAGGTGCCCACCAGGCCAGGGATCCACAAAGGGTAAGAATCACCTCCCAGGTGATTCTCTTTTGCTTCTGCAAAACAGGGCTGAAAACCTTTCCAAGAATATTGCTTTCCACACAAACAGCAGGTCCAGTCTGACTCTCTGCAGCCCTACAACAACTTTTCAGAGTTGTCAGTCAGAGGACACCTCTATCTGGAAGTTGTTTAAAGCCCAATTTATCTTGGTGACTGATGGATGCTCTCTCCTGATAAAAGCTGTATAATAATCTTGGCATTTCAAATTTAGTCTCCTTCAGCAGCTACATAACAAGTTGTTCAATTTACAACTCACAAAGAGATCCTTGCTTTCCCAACAGCTGCTGCCACAAGGTCGAGTTGGCACCTAAAAAGCAAACTGTGCTCTTTTCTGCTCTCTATAAACACACACAGCCTCACACTCACACAAAATATCACCAACTGTCCCCACAGGCAGACTGGCAGCTTTGCTGCTGGTGCCCAAGGCAATGTGGAAATAAAACTGCTCTCCTTGAGCTGCAGAGTGCTGGTGCTGCAGTGCTGAGCAGGGCGAAAAAGGGGCTTGGGGTAAACTGAGAGGAAGCTGGAGGTGGGACAGAGTGTGGAGAGGAAATCGTGTGTGCCTTGGGAATGCTGGGAATCAGGGCTGCAGCTCCACATGCTGGGATGAAAACAGAGATTGAGGTGGAATTTTCACACTTCCATTTTTGTCCTTCACATCCCTCCTTCACAAGCATGTTGGTATCCTCCTCATACACACTTCTGGTCAATTTTCCTCTGTTTTAGAGTTTTTGAGTATTCTGAGCTGCTTGTGCACTCCCTTGAACATTTTGGAAGGGAGAAAACACAGATGAAAACTACTGTGCTCAGTTTGCCCACTCAATTGCCTTTCCCAGTAACCCACTGCTTTTGGACTTTTTTACATATTTGAAAGAAAACTGATTCTCTGTTTTCCTGATGTTGGGTAGATAAATAGAGCTGGTGTCATGTAAAAGACAGCCCTAAACTGCATTGATATAGAATTATTTAATTTCTTCAGATTGCTGGGTTTTGGCAAGTACCCCTCAAATTCCAGATTCTTACAATGGCATTATTTTAAGTATGGATCTTCCTTTGGTCTTTAATGATTTTCTCATTTCTCTGAGTTTGTCTCATTCAAGACAGAAACTGCCTGGAGGACCTGCAAAGCCCTGAAAATAGTTCAGAATGTTTCTGTAAACCAGAACAAGTTGTGCAGACAAACAGCCACCTGTGCTGACACATGTAACATGTTTATTTATACACAGTCAACTTCTGGATTCTGCTTTGGTCCAACTACAGCTCCAAGACTTTAATTTGTAAATGCATTTTAATTAACAGTCTCACTCTTGTTTACTCAGTGTGATAGGAGGGGATTGTGCCACCATCTGTCAGGGGGACAGTGACCCACCATGAAGGTCCAGGAGGGACAGAGAAGGGCAGCACATCTGGATTTACAAAAACAAGGTCAGCAGAGCTAATCTGTAGCAGCTCCCAGGGTAATGAATATCACAGCATTTAAAAACAACGAAAACACAGGTGAAATACACACACACATGTAAAAACACACATTTAGGAAAGGAAGTCACAGGTGCTAACACAGCTTCAAGGGGAGGTTGAACAAAACCACTGGACATCATTAACTACACAATCTAATTCAGGAAAATCCTGAAATAAAAATACTTCAAGATCATGAGAGGAAAGTATCCCAGAATCTCACCCTGCTCTCCTACTCTTCTTCAGGCATCTGCACACACTGGAGCCAGGATGTTAGCAGAGAGGATCTTTAGTAAAATCCATGATTATCATTCTTATAAAATGACAAAATGTGCTCTACTAACAGATATTTAGGATCATTGAGTGGGTTGGAACAGACCTCAGAGATCATCCAGTACCAACCCTCTGCCATGGGCAGGGTCCCATTCCACCAGGCCAGGAATTTAGTCTGATTTAGTTTTGTCATGTCTTTTGGTAACCTTGGTCAGGGATCCTCCTATCATGAGCTTTTTAGTTTTATTTAATGTGCTGGTTTTGCACTAATTGACATTTGATGAGGAGAAAAGCCACACATTTATAAAAAGTAGTGAATTTAAAATAAAGGGAAGATCTCTGATAAAAGAACAGGCAACATAGAGCAGGACAGACATGGAAAAGTAGTTTGATGAAAGGATGAGAGCACAGAGGAACTGAGCAGGGGAAGAGGAGAAAAGGAGAGAACAGCACTGGATGTGACATTCCAAACAGGCTGGAAAATGCTGCCATTCACACTGATATCACAGCTTTGCAATTATCAGCTTTTCCAGCTGTGAAAGCATCTGATTAGGTTTTATATTTCTGGGGGTCTATAAATATAGCTTGACTTTTTTTTTAAACAGAGATTGTGCTGTTTGCTTTTTGATATATTTAAAAGTCAGGTGTAAGAAGGGAAGCAGATGTGCTTGTTTTCAAAACTGGAAGTCATAAAAAAGCATGTAAAGATTTTACTCTGGCTGACACACAGGAAGGAAATAGTAATATTTCAGCTGGGTAACAATATCCACGTAGCCTGTTGGCAGCCAAGTGACATACTTAACAAACCAGGAGCAGCAGATGATTAAATCTCTTTATACCTGTTCCATTCCAAAACATTTCAGGTACAACTTGTGTCTCTCCAAGCACTTACTGTATTAATGACATCAGGAGCACATCGTAAAATCTAAACAGGTAGTTTTATGCCAGGAGCTATAGCTGGACAACTTACTCAATTCCAGGAATCTCAGAATTATTTCCCACCCAAGGCCATGAATAAGATGATAAAACAGGCAGGAGATTTCTCTCAGTGACCTACCCAGGTTGCTGCAGAACTCTCCCACCATTCCATCGGGGTTGGCAGTGGGGATCTGGGTCAGCCCTGTCAGGATGAGAACGTCGCTGTTTTTAAGAGAAGCCTGGTCCATGGGCTGAAACAGAGCACAGGGAAATAAAATCAGGAATGGGAGAGTTTCTCCAGGCAGGACATAATAGATACAGTCACCAAACATTTTACACTTTCACACTCCTCCATCTGTGGAAACCTAACTTGTTTTATACTGGTATTTTATTAAAGCAGAATGAAAATGCAAACCCATTTCTCTGCATTAGCAAACAGAAAGTAGATATTCAGAAATCAGACATCAGTGTGACACTAAATGCATATTCTTGATACTGAAAATAATCTTGATAAGGTAAAATCCAATTCTCTCTCTGCAGATGGTGAAAAGGGAACTTTGAGCCTCACTGGGTTGGGATGTCCTTCCCACAGCTACTGATTAGGCACAAGTGGGCAACTGCTAGCAGCTATGTGGTATTTTATGGTCATTTACTCTCAATAAACAACTCTCTGCAGTCTCACCAACCAGGAAAGATTTCTGCCAGAAGAGACAGATGAAGAGATTTCCTCTGCTGAACCTCCAAGACCACTGTAAGGTCAATTCCCCTGCTCCCAGCTCTCCAGAGCCATTCTGAAGCAGTTGAGAAGGACCCTGCTCTGTTAAACATGCAGGGGAATTTCATATCAACTCTGACAGGAGTTTAAACCGTGCACCCCCTTGTAGGATCAGACCTGACACGTGAGATTTATCACAATCTTTGACTCTCTACAGTGTGTCCATGAAAATGAAATGCCAATAATGCAATAAAAAATAATATGGAATCTGCCTGTGATAATGTACATAATGATTATGGCATATTAGATCCACATAATTTCAGATGCCATTGCACTGAGAGGGCCTGCATTGATTTTTGTGGGTTAATGTAAAGAATATGTCTTAAAAGGCTTTTAGTGACATGTCTGAACCTGTGCTGTCAACTCCTGTTCTCCACTTCAGTGGCAGCAGTGTCAATTCCAGCCTCAGGAGAGGGGGAGGCAAAATTTCAATGGAAACCATCTGCCAGAAGAACAGGGAACAGTCAATAGTGCCAGGCCTAAATCTCAATTCTCTGGAAAAGCAGCTCTGGATGGATATGTTCAAAGTATATCCTTTTTTAAAACAAAATGCAGTGACTGTTTTCACACCCTGCTAAAAAAAAAAAAGGGAATTTCATGATGAACTTCTCGTCATGATCCTATGGAGAACAAGGACAGACAAATTCCCTGAGTAAGAAATGATTTGTTGCCCACAATTCTGACTCTGTGCCACTTGAGATATTGTTATCATTACATATTGTCTGTCAAACATCAAAGAGATGATGAAGAGCTGATTGGAAGTTCCCAAAACCCACATACAGAAACACCAGATTGTAGCAGCCTGTGCTGGTGCTCAGAGGGATTAACCCCAGGAGAAAAACTATCCATTGTCTTCAAAAAGCATCTGGAAGCAAATGCAAGACAATGATGATATCGGGTAACATCTGTGATGTGGTAAAGAACAAGGAAAGTACAAACTGAATGTGATTTTAACTATCTGTTAAACGATTCCTTCTAAAGATGCACCCATGAGTTCATTAGTTTCCTTAAAAACAGAGACTTTACCAGAAGCTTCCTGAGAAACATTCACCTTTGGAAAAGGAAGAAGCCTGGCCAGTCTGACCTGATAAACTGAATCACATTTCATGTCAGTGAGGAGAAAACATTCTCAGTTACCAAATTACTTTGAACAGGGTGAAGTTTCTCCTCACAGAAATATTCCATTCACACATTGTCCAATACTGCTGGTCCTTCTCTAGGAGGGGATGAGAGCACAGCCCAGGATGGAATGAGGCTGATGAGAAACAGGGATTTAGAGGCTCTGATACATTTTGTGCACCTAAGGATGGCCCTACTATTAAGGAGCATTTATCTACTGTAGTTTCTCAGCTGAGAACAAGCTTTTAAGTGAGGGATGCTCAGAAGCAAAGCTCTCCAGCAGACACCCACCTTGGGGGAAATCACTTACTGATCAAAAACCTGACACATCTTCTAAATTATTTTTAAATACCTCCTGCAATAATGCTTTTAACTATTTTGACAACTTCTGAAGCGCACGGCACTGCAAACTTCAAGCTCTTCTTTGCACTAAGAATTTATGGATCTAGAGAGAATTAATTTACTGGAAATTACATCTACAGCACTATAAAGACTTTGCCCTTAGCAGAGCAGGGTGGAAAAGTTGGCAGCCACTAAGCTATCATTCCTCCTAAGGAAGGATGTTTCAGAAGTGATATAAAGCAGTCTGTGAACTGTCTGTGAAGATTCTTCAGTCAAATATGGATTTTTTAAAAAAGTCACTAATGCTCTCTCATTTAACTCTGTTGAAAATGTCCTCTTTAGAGTGGAAGACAATTCCACAGTTTCAAGTGAACATCAAATCACCAATAACAAAGAATTTTAGTTATCTTTCCCTCATAACTATTGACACCTGTCATTTGTCAGGGTATGTCTTACCAACATTCATGAAGTCCAGGCACTGATAATGCAGTTACCTTCGTATGGCCTCTAACCTAAACCTGATCCCAGCTGGAATAATCCCTTTTTTTCGAGCAAAAGTTCCTCCTGAAGACTAAGAAAAGTCAGAGGCTGTACCTGAGGGTGTGTTGTAAGCAGAGAAGATCCTGAAACGTAAGAAACCTTTTCATAGTGTGACTGGATAATCCAGTTGGAACTCCCAAGAGCGTAGCCCGAGCTCAGAGGGGTGACCTGCACAGCACCGAACAGCTCCTGAAACACACAGTGAGAGACATTAACTTGAGAGAGCCCCAAAAGAAGTCAGGACAGGTCATTTTGTCATCAGTGATAGGAATTTCAAAAGCAGTTCTGCTGCTCAAAGCCTTTGTGAAGCTGCTCTGCTGAGAATTACATCTGCTGGTTTTACCCACCCACGTCTGGCAGGACGCACACTCTGAGAAAAGCTTTTCCTGAGGCAGGGCCTCCATCAAGTCTCTCTTCCATGTGAATTTTATGGCATCTGAGTTCACACTGAACAATACCTCAAAATGAAGGAATCAACCAGGGTCTTGATCCTCTGCCTGCCTCTGCTGTATTGAAGAAGTTTGTGGGAGCTTTGCATCTTTGAAGACTCTATTCTCCTTTAGTCAAATTAAATTGGTATTGGCCAGCAGGAGAGAAGGAAGGACAAGTGCTTCTATATTGATAAAACTCTGCTTGGATTGCAAATTTTACTGTGGAAAACAAACTTAAACTCATTTGCTTTCTAACTTTATTTCTTTTTAAATGCTACCTGCTGGTGATTTAGGAACAACACCCTGCAAACTCAATCCACATTTTAGTTTCAGTGTAAGCAACCTGACAGTTGCCTCCTTTCCAGGTGTCATTAGGAATTGTATTCCTTCATCTGTACCCAGGAATGTGGAATATTTGTTTGGAGAAAGGAAAATAAACCTTCATGTACAGACCTCCCTAATGTGATCCACCTTCTGGTAACTGAATAATAGAACAAGCATCTGATTCATGCAATACTAATGATTTTTCTAGTAGTTCAGTACAGATTTGGATGCCTTGAAAAACAAGGCAGGGGGCTGTCATTCCTCAGAGTGTGTAAGCCAAGGCTCTAAAGTTTGATTATTTGAAAAGTTAGCTTTGGGAAGAGAAAAAATATGGGGTTTGTTCCCCAGTAACTGTAAAAGAATGACTGGCTCAGATGCTCAGATCTAAAATTAGGGGAGATGCATCCATACTGTGAGGACAGTCAAAGATGAACTGTAACAAGCCATAGCTAATGAGGAGTCCCAACTCATTTTAAACCATATTTTTATTTTTTATGGCCTCTGAGCAGCAAAACAGGTATCACAGCCCAAACAAGAGCAGGGATCATGGCCCACATGCTGCCTACAATCCATATGGGATCTGCAGACTATAGAATTGTTGGTTCAGTTCATTCTGGAAACTACACTGGATTATAGTCAACAGCATTACAGACAATAACTGTTAGCTGGGAGCCCTGGGAAAGGAGATTCTGAAATTCACATTGAACCATTAGGTTTTGTTTACAATCCCTAATTTACAGTATGAAACAAAATGGAGGCTAAAGCACTCAAAAGATTCCCAGAAGTGAGATGGGGGAGCTGGGAAGGGGATGTGGCTTAGAGATAGAGAGGATACATTCACTCCCTGCACCCTCCCAGCTCTCAGTGGGCCAGCCATCAGCTCCAAATTTGAGGGCACGCCGCCTTAAAATTGGCCTCCCCAAGGAAGAGAGGAAACAAATGGATATTCCCTGATTTCACCAAAGAAGAGCCCTTCCTGGGAGGCAGACTGAGGAGCAGTCTGTGTAATCCTGTCTTGCTTGCCTTAGGCCAGGGTAACTAGATCCAACCCAGGATCTAGAGGGGAAAAAGCTGAGGAACAGTTGTTGGTGTGCCCTGAGGGCAGCTATCCAGGTACTCACGATTTTCTGGGAATAGCCCACCAGCTGGATCTTGCTGAGGGCCGCATTCACCTCTGGCATGGTGTAGCACTTCCTCCACATGGACACCTCCACCGCATCCTTCAGCGGGGCCGGCAGCAACCTGCAAACACCAGCGGGATGTTCTGTGGGGATCCAGAGCAGCAGCTGCTGCTGGACCAGCTTCTACAACCTTTTACGTTCTCCAGATTTTTGATTTTACCCTTTTAAATTTTTATTTTCAGTGTGCTTGGTGCTTCAAAGCGAGGAGCAAGGCTTTCTGTCTGCTGAGGAGCAGAGCCACGCTTCCCAGTCTGCCTCACCCTGAGGATTGCTCTCCTCCAGCTCTTTGTTGCTGTTCTGTCCAGCCCTTGCATCAAAGAAGCAGCTGTGATCAAGGTGTTATCACAACTCTTGGGGTATTTTCACCACTGATGAAAGGTGCTGGCTGATCTGAGATGTCAACACGAAATGCACCTCCAGCACTGACATCTTGGATCAGTGTCTATTCTTCATATCATAAAAATCTGAATAATACCCTAATAATCTGAAACAATCTGGTGATTAAAGTACAGTTACCACACCACGAGCAGGGATGGCTCTGCCCTGATTTCTGCCACTGGTCTCTTCTGAGAGCACGTGTCCCTGCAGCTCAGCTTCCTTGTCTTCAATCCCACTTCCCTTCCGAGTGCCCTGGCAGGGATACACAAGCTGACACTGCAGAGCTCTTTGAAATCCCCTCCACGGAAGTATTTAAGATGTTTTACACCCAAAGTAAGATCCATCCATTCTGCTCCTCACAGACACTGCAAGTCAGCTGGCCGGCGTTGTCAAGGGAAGAAGTGAACTATAATGTCACAGGCTGGAAGAGGGATGGCTAACTTCTGGGAAATAAATCTTCCTTAGCAACATGAACTGAGGCAGGAAGCAGCACAGCTGCCAAATGCCTAAGAAGAATAGGATTTTTTTTGTGTGTGTGTATTAAACCAATGCTAAATCAAAGGCTAATTCAAACCAATTTCCAAAGATTTATGGAAATTGGTCAAGTTTCTTTGATCAATTTGTTTAAAGGAATTTAATTTATTGTTATATCTACTAGGTCAGTGAACTCCTCCATAATTTAAGATACTGAAGAAAGGATTAAGGGCAGCTCTTGCCAAGACCACAGCACATGTCCAGAACGATAACTGTAATTCCAGCACACGCTGGCTGAAAGCACCCTGTGCTTCAGGAAACAAACAAAGCCTTCAAGGTCTTTTTTGGGAAGTCGTAAGCAACAAAAGGCCACACAATGTGGAGAGTTGTCCACCACTGCACTGAAGCAAATTGCCTGTAAAAGCCTTTAACCTACCATAAGAAGCATTTAGTGTTGGATGCTTTCAGGAGCTTCTCTTCTGGGAAGAGGAAAATGTTTCTCCAGGTAATGGAGAAGGTGGGGAATTGTCCTTGGTGACTGAAGGAAGTTTCTCTTAGCCTTGACTGAAAATACTCTGATCCCTGGCAGAGACCAGTGGCACCAGACTCCAGTGGTTTCATGAAGCTGAGTGGCAACGAGGTGCTGGTCCCTCAGATGTGCCCCTGTCAGCATTCAGTCATCTCACTTCTAAAACCCCTACAGAGTTACCAGAGGATGTTTTGTGGTCTGGAGTAAATCTACTGCCACCATGGCTACATCTTGTTAAGGATCACCTCACAACAACCAGACCTATGAGGGCAGCTGCTGGGACAGCCACAAAAGGGGAGGTACCACAAATCCACATGGTTGAGGATACGAAATTCATGCTTAGAAAACTTAGGGATTTGTACTCTTCCCTGGGATCTGCACAGAGAGAGTCCCTCCTCGTCAATGCAAAGGGTGACATTTAATGTATGATATAAAATCCCAGAATTGTGTGAAGGGAGAGGAGGATGGAAGCACCAAACTACATCAGACCACGGCCTCTCCCGTGCCCTGCTCAGCCTCAGGAAAACAGCCTGTTTCAAACACTTTAAAAGATATAGGAAACCATCAAACAAGAAGTCAACAAAGTGCCTTTCATAAGGCAAACTTTCTCTTTAGCCCCTGAATCCCAATCAGTGTGAAAGATATCCTGGCTGACATCTACAGAGCTTCCACGAGACTGCTCACTTGAAATAAAATCCAGTGGCAATAAAACTGGCTGAGCAATTAGTTCAGACTGGATCTGATAATGGAAAAATGTAAACCACTATAATGAGCTTATTATATTTTATACAGTGTTTGCATTTAAAATGCTCCACTGCTTTATCTAATGAAGATGATAACACTTTGTGTTTTATACTAACTGTTTGGAGTAGAACTAGCTGAACTGTAAAGCAGAAATGGGGATTGATCAGCCTGAAAAATTAAAGTTAGACTCAGAAGTAATAAGTATTCTGTTCTAGCAACAGCCAAGTAGGGGAAAAAAAAAACCCCAATTCATCAAGATCACATTTTCTTAAGTAACGGATGTCAGTCCAAGGCTGCATGTGCCATTAGCCAGGTGCTAATTTGGGGATCAGTGGATGTTTTGCTCTAATAATCAGTTCCATTCATGCCTGCGTGACACTTGTCACCAGGCATCTCAAAACACTTTGCAAACATTAATTAAAGTCCCCATGTGCCCTCTGTGCTGGATGGGAGCTCTGTTTTACAGATGCACAGGGAGCTGAAGGGGGAAGTTCAGGGCACAGGTGGGGCAGAGGTGGAGGAGTTTACATTTGTCCCCTTGTTCCAGCTCAAAGACAACATTGGTTCATACCAGCAGAGTTTATTATATACAAATTTATGCTATTAAACAGCTGTTTAGTAGCTCCCACCTCCCTGCTACTCCTTTACAGCAGCTACAGGATGGAACTGTGAATTTTGGGGGACATCCCCAGCAACAGGAGAGAGGAACATGTATTTTAAATACCACTCCGAGGTAAAAAAGACTCCAGTCTTCTACAGGAGCTGAATCAGAACAAAGATTCTCTCTCTGTGTTCTCCTCTGGAATAATCAGCAGCATGCAAAGTGCCAGGCAGCACTTTTCCTAAAATACGACCACCAGGAAAGTGACATTATATGAGCTGCAAGATATATGATTCTCCTTTAAACCATGCATACAAAACATGCCTGGCGTGACAGGAATAATGGCTCCAGTCCTCTCTCTCCACACACTGGGAGCTTCAGCAGTGGCTCTGGGCAGGCCAGTGGACCCCAAAATTTTAAAAAAAACTCCCACTATTCTGAAAATCCTGCTGTAGTTTAGTGTATTTAGTTTTGCTTTACATCCAAGTTGACATCTGGTTGTCTTCTTCAGAAAAGTGAGAGTTAAAGTGTAAAGACTGCTCCTAAATTCAGCAGGGGAACACAATCTACAGCTAAAACTGTGGTAATTTGGATTTTTAATTTCTGCTTTGTGAGATTTGAAAATATCAAGACTACTCTTCTACTGGAAGAAATAATTCACTTTTAGGATCAGGATAAATCAAGCCATCTTAAGACTTAGGAGTATAAAATGGGAGATCAATTAAAAATGCACAAAGCAGCTTTTAAAAATAACTTTTTAATCAACCAACTCTATCTTTAAAATGTGCTAAAACCAAAACTGCCTCCTCCAAGGAACATGCTGTGCACCTAAAATTGTTTTTATTCCCAAGGAAAGCCTCAGCTGCAATTAGTAAACTGTATGGATAATTTTTAGGTTCCATAGGCTTTCAAAACTCTGAGCATCTTGTTTTGATGTATAGCCTGAATAATGGACGTGGTGCTTCCAAATAACCTTTTTTATTCAGATTTTAATTTGTTTTTAAGCTTTGGAAAGCCAAAAAGCCCACCTCTGCTGTTCAGGTATAAAAGAAGATGGCAAGAAAGGTAACACCAGTGACCTCCAACAGCTGTCTTGACTTTCTTAGTATGTCAGCAAACATGAATGTAAATATCATTTCAATTTGAATTATTCCAATGCAGTATCATTAAATTTAAACAACCTGTTCATTTCACCAACTTTTTATGATGTTAATACCAAAAACAGATAAAACTGCTGGTTTTATCTATCATCATGGAGCTGAACTGTGTGAGGGGAGCTCAGGGGAGGCTTTGCTGTTACCAAGTCTTTCTCCAAGCAACAAATTTTTGAGGTTGGAAAACCAAAAATGTTCAAAAATGATTAAAGAAAGAATCGACCCAAGGAGTCACAGCAGCAATTCTCAAAAGGTGGGAGCCGAGCCACCCTCACAGTGACTCCCAAACTTTGGTGCTTTGGGACAATCACCTTTCCTGGGACTTGTTCCTTACCTTTGCACCTCCTTGTTCTTCCACATGGAGGCAGACTGAGCCTTTGGCACGCGTTCAATGGAATTCACCAGCTCTTCCATGAGGAGCCTGAAAACAGAAATCCAACTTAAATTAGCACTGCCTCCTCTCACACAGGAAAGAACTTTGGCCCAAATCTTTCCAAAATACCACAGAAACTGTAACACGCGGAGGGGTTCTTCCCACAGAGGCCATTTGCAGCACTGCCCCTGTTTCTCCACTGAGTGCTTCCAATTCCATCTGCTTGCAACAGAGGAGGATCAGGCCCACTGGGTTATGGGCTATTTGGAAAGTGCAATTTCTTCATTACTGACTGCTTGTGATATGTATTGAGACAAAATACACAACAAAAACTCCTCAGCTGATGCCTGTTTATCACTTAGGGAAACCAAGCATGCTGTCAGAGTGAGCTCTCCTCATCTGCCAACATGTATTTGAGACAGGAAAAGGTGTCAAGCGTTAGAAATTGTCACTGCAGATTTCCCTGCCCAAAACTAATCAGCATTTGTGATTGTGTGCAGGATTTCCTTTGAAGTTTGGAGCAGAAGGAGAGCATCTGGAATAACCTGGGATGCGGAGAACCACAGCAGTGCTCTCGCCCACAAGACTGTGCTTGTTATCTCCAGCTCTGCACCAGCAAAGCCCAGAGGTCTACTACTCGTTCATATTTACACAATTCCTTTCACCTACAAGGGCCTTCAGTTTCTGTTTGTTTTCACACAATGGGGGTATTACTCTGGCATGGCAAGTTTGCACAGGAGCTTCAGTGGACAAAGATTCCTGCCCTAAAGTGCTTACAGAGTAGTCCAGATAGGAGAGCCTAATCTGGCTCCTAATTACTGAATGTGGCAGCTCTGCAGGAGAGAGGAACAGAGCTCAGTTCCAGTTAGGCCACACCAAACCTGCAGCGTTTGGTGTTGACCCATCCAATCAACAAGACAATTTTGTAAAAATAGACTGGCAAGTTTGATGACTGTTCTGGTTTTTGACTGCACTGTCATGTCTTTTTCTACCTCAGTCTCCTATTTCTGCCATTTTTCTTAGTGCTTCTCTCTGGAGTTCAGAGCTCACGTAGTTCAGCTGTCATTTGAGATGAAGTCAGCTTGAATTCCCTTCCATGGAGTGGAGGCAAGTGTGATTATATGGAATCATAAAATCCTAGAATGATTTGGGTTGAAAGAGACCTCGAGGATCATTTAGTTCCAACCCCTGCCATGGGCAGGGACACTTTCCACTAGTCCTGGTTGCTGTAAGTCCTGTCCAACCTGGCCTTGAACACTTCCAGGGATGGGGCAGCCACAGCTTCTGTGGGGAACAAGTCCAGTTTTCTGATTGGGAAGACTCCTGTTGGTTAAGGGGAACAGAGAAGAGCAGGAGAGCTCTTTGATCCATGGTTTTTGAAGGTCTCAGGTTGCCTCTATGGTGATTACTGAAGTGTCTCAGCCCACTCAAATTCCACTGTCCCACATCTATGGCCTGGACTCAACACAAAGCACCTGCTGGAAACGTTGATGGTTCCAGAGGTTGGGAAACATGGAGTTAACACATTTGCAGCACTAAGGACTTGGCTGGCATTCAGCTCCTGCCTGAAAGCCTCTTCAGAACATTAGACACCACTCCTCTTCCTACATTGTCCTTTACACCTTCTCCTCAGCAGTGATGAAAGAGGAGCAGAGAATATGAAGGGGCTCTTTACCTGCCAATTTGAACAGTGGGCTCGGTGGCATAAACTGTTCCAGTGAATCCTGTGTACTCTGTGATGTAGGGCAGTGCCATCATGCAGTGATAGTTGGAGATCAAGATTACATCCACCGTGGAGAGGTCAAGCAGTTCAGTCTGAAAACAGAGCAAAGAGATAAGCAACTTGTAACCCTTTCATGCAGTTTAATACATGGCAGAAAAACTTCTTATTCAATTTTTTTTTAACTTTATTGTAGGAAGGTACCTGGTTTATGAAAGCATGCCTCAGCTGTGGCAAAGGTTAATGTTGCCTTTAAATTAACAAGATTTATTTTGAAAGCCCCCTAAAATTATTCCATTCTCCAGCCTGGAAAGGAAACCAACCATGTCCTGGGTTTTTGTGTCTTTCAGGTGATGAAATGGCTGCTGTTATGAGAGCCATGATTATTTTGCATTTATCAAAGAATTGACATATGCACCTCCTTAGGGAAGAAGAGACACCAAACCTTCTGCAGCAGTGATTTAGGGTGTCTCATATTTTTTTTATGAAGCACATCATACTGTACCCCAAGAAAAAGATGAATGAAGATTGTATTTTTTCATATGCTTAAAAATAATCCTCATATTTTCCCAAAGTAAATGCTTGGCATCTGTATCATTCACATTTTCTACAACAGGAGATGAAGCCCATTCAGAGGATGGAACAACAAAATGGATGGGTGGGCCCAATTTGTTTTGATGTGACAGTTTAGACAAGAGTTCTGAGAATGAAAGAAGGTTTCACACATTGTTAAAAGAATTTTAATTAGAAATATTTACTGGTAATGCTGTAACACAAATGGTGTCAAGTCAGAAATTTACAAGATTACTGACCTCTAACACAGTTATTATAGAGCAGCTAATGGAATTCAACACTCATCAAGCACATATTATCTGATTACAAGGCTTGGTCCAGCAATTTGAATAAAAAAGGCAAGAAAGTAGGTCACTCTGCTTTGCAGAGGGCTGACACAGTGCTCTGGTGACAAGCTGCTTAACTCCTCCTAAGAGCTCATGGTTTCAATCCATGATCACAGCTGATGTCAGAGCAATGATCTCCGAGCTAAGAACAGGAGGTGAAACACCATCCTCAGCTCCATGACAGGGCACCTTTTATCCTCCTGGGCTTCCAGGCAGGAACATTCTCCCTGCAAGGTATCAAAGGATCTGCTGATGCCTGCTCCTGCCAAAGCTTGGATTGTCCATGCCTTGGTTTTCAGCTGTGTCCAGGCTGTACAGGATCAAATTCTGGACTGGTTTGGGTGGGAAGGCCCTTAAAGACCAACTTGTCTCACCCAGGGACATCTTCCACTATCCCAGGCTGCTCCAAGCCCTGTCCAGCCTGGCCTTGGACACTTCCAACAATCCAGGGGCAGCCACAGCTGTGCCAGGGCCTCACCACCCTCACAGGGAACAATTCCTTCCCAATATCCCATCTATCCCTGCCCTCTGGCAGTGGGAAGCCATTCCCTGTGTCCTGTCCCTTCACATTCCTTGTCCCAAGTCCCTCTCCAGCTCTCCTGGAGCCCCTTTAGGCTCTGGAAGGGGCTCTGAGGTCCCCCTGGAGCCTTCTCTCCTCTAGGTGAGCACCCCCAGCTCTCAGCCGGGCTCCAGAGCAGAGGGGCTCCAGCCCTGAGCTGAATTCCAGCCCAGCACAGTCATCAGGAGGATACAGACCAGCACTTTCCAACCTTAAGCATGCCACTGTCTCAGCACCCTAGAAGCATTTACTGATAGGATGAAAAGGGTGTCAAAACCAAAACAAAGGGAAATCTTCCCTGGGGCTTGCAGCGATCTCACTAAAGTGCCTTTGAGCTGAAGAGGCTTAAAAATGTTTCTTGCATGTGAAGTGAGAGAGCAGAAGGCTGCCAAGCAAAGAGAGGGCTGCACCCTGCACTCTGACATGTGTGAGAGTACTCTGCTGCCGAGACAGCCTCTTATCACCTTGTGGCTGCTGGATTAGATCCAGATCTTGGCTTGCTTTGGAAACGGTGTTCTGGAAGCGATAACCGAGATTCTCTGGCTAACTGCTTCTGCAGACAAGTTTCTTCAAAAGAAGTGGCATGGAAGGAGACAAAGTAAAAGCCTCTTGCACACAACCTCCTTCTTATCCTGTGCTGCCAAATAGCAGCAGCATTTCCACTCTGTTTGCAGCTGGCCATGACTCCTGAACCTCCTGCAGGCAGGTGAGCTCAAGGTGTGAGCTGGGTATCACAGCAGATCTCTTCCCAGTGTTCATGAAGGAGATGTGGCATCTGCTGGGAATTTTGGGAAACATCTGACCATTTCTTAAGTCCCTGCAATGGTGACATGCAGTTGGTTGCCATGTTCTGGTTGTAGGATGGGCTGCTGGGAAGTAGCTTTGTGCAGTGATAACAGGAGTAAAATGAAACAGTGACTCTGTCTGTCGTATTTAGAGCTACACATGTGGGTATTTTCCAGCCCAAAGTAATGAGAAAGTCTGTCTGAAGCACCCTAAACCCCAGCAGATAATCATTCCAAAGAGAGTCCAGCACATAAACCCTGTCCTTCCCAAGATCTGGGCCATAATGGCACTTTCTACACACAGAGAGATGTTTCCCACATCCCTCAGTTTCACAGAACAGTAACCAAAGGGCTCACAAGAACCCCGAATTATTGGGCTGGTCTTTCTTGGGGTGATTGGATTATGACAATTCCAGTTGGGTTGGAATGGTTATCATCTGTTGGAAGCACTTGCCAAAACCAGTACCAGAGCTGCCCACTTGTTTGGAAGAATCAAGATGACAAGAGTGATGCCAGAGGTGAGTTCCATGGGATCCACACATGGGAACACTATTGCCAGAACCTCAGCAAGCTGACAGCAACCTTCCAGGAGTGTTTTGTGCTTCCTCTCTGCAAGGTCAGGCAGAAAGGAAGAAAAAAAAAACAAAACTGCTGCCCAAAAGCAATTGTGTCTCTCTTTGAAAGACAGAGAAAACATCCCAGCATGAAATGAAACAGAAAGGGTTATCTCACACTGAACACACTGAAGAAAGGGTTACTATCCCCATGCTACTCTCCATCATTCATCCCCACTTCTTTCTGCTCAGCTTTTTACATCTTCAGTTCTCCTCCAGCACTCCCCTGATCCATCAGGTTACTCCAGATAATCCAAACATCTTCCAACAGTCTTTCTTGCTTTTTCTAAATCCAGAAATTCCAGTAAAAACCAGCCTGAGGAGCCACTTGCAGCCATGCCTGTGGATCTGAAGGCCCAGTTCTTCCCTCAAAGAGGCTGTAAAAGTTTTTAACCTGACAGTGCTGCAGGCAGAAGTGCAGCCCAGCAGAATCCAGCTTGGCTTAACCACAGCTGGCTCCCCAGGGAGCTCCAGTGGCATGTCCTGCATCTGTGTTAGAGACAAGCAGCTCCTCATGCCCTGTCCTCATCTAGATCAGCACATGGATCCTGTCAGTCAGCCCAGCTCAGTCAGGTTGTCTTTGAAAAGCCCACAAAAAGGGACAGTTCAGTCTTATTCTTGTGTCAGATATTTGCTCAAGGACCCCTTCCATGTCTCCTAAAACCATGGCTGAAAGGGGTTGTTTCCATTCTTTTTCCAGTGTCATAGAGCCTGGAGGCACCTTAACAACACATAGCTTTATCAGTATTGTTTATTGAGTATTAATAAATTACCAGGAACCTGATAATAATATCAATAATATCAATAACAACAACAACAATAATAATTTAACAAGTTTCTCCCATGTGACTGAACAGCGTCAGGTTTTTCAGTAAGGCTTTGAACAAACTCACCTCTGGTAAGCAGAACTCAGGCACAGAGTCTACAAACACATGGCCAGAGCACTCCTTCAGCTCCTGTAAAAAAACACACCAACAGAGGAGACACAAAAATACAACACAGCATTACTCCAAAGCAGCACATTTTGAATTTTCCAGACTTTTTTTTTAATCACAGGTGATTTCCACCTCGTTACTACAGGACATTTATCCCCCTTCTAGACACAATTTGGTGCAGGCAGATCTGCTGAAATTGCTTTCATGCCAGATTGAGGCATTGGTACCTGAAGGGATCAGATCCTCCTTGGGAAGGACAGACAGAGCACTCTGGTAGGTAAAGAAAGAGTCCTGGTAAGCACCAAGAAGGCAAGTTTGGAATTTACTTTTGGTTCCAAATACCATCCAAACTCTTCTGTCTTATCAGAACCTAAATACAATTTATAGCCCTGTCTCAGAATATTTGATGAAACAACTTTTGGGGATCTAATCTCCACATGGCACTTTTTGTTAAACTCTATCCCCTATTTTCTTCCTCTTTTTCAAGGCTGACATCAAAAACTTTTGTCACATGAAAAGTCACGTTCTTCAGGGTGGAACAAAAATATTCCCAACTCTACTCCTAGCACAACCCACAGGCTCCCTCCCATCCACCCTGCCTTCTCCCCTGTCCCAAAGTGTGTGGTCTCAGCCAGCTTCAGACTGACAGAATTAAAGATTGAATCCAATTCTTAATAATTACAGTGCACCTGCCAACTAATAACGAATGAGCAATTACATCTAGTGGCAGAAGTCTCCTAACCTCATCTCAAGGGAGTTCAAAATGATTAAAAGTACATCACAGCACATTTCAATGCCTCTCCAGGACTGAAGTTTTACAACTGAGTGCTGTAACAGGAATGTCCACCCCACATGATAAAACACCCCCCTTTGACTCCTTCCCTTGCCTTTTTCCAGCATGGGTCAAAGAATTTACCATTCCAAGCACTTACAGTGGTCAAGGTGAAGTTAAGAGACGCTGCCTTTGAATTTTTAACACGATTTCCATTGCCACTATGTGAGTTGGGAGGTTTCTCCTGAGCACACACTGCAGCAGCAGCAGCATCCCAGAAATTTAAATATATTCCTAATAAAACTACAGTGACAGTCTGTCCATTCTTTGAAGCCTAGAGCTCTGACACCAAAGCTGGGGCTCAGGAGACTCAAATTCCAGGGAATTCAAACTGAGCAACTCCATTTCTGCCCCTGAGCCTCTGCAGCCCTGCAACGGCCAGTTAGCAAGTGCTCTGAATAGAGCTGTTACTATTTTACCAACAGAAATGCTGCCTGCACAGTTTCTTTTGTCTCCAATGAGAAGAAAAATCGGATCTTTAATCTATGATCTTCTGCTCCCTTGTCTGTAAAAATCAGATCAATCCATTTTGTCCACCTCAAAGTCCCCTACAAAAGCAACTATTATCACTGTTTCCTTTAATGTTCCCATAGTCAGAGAACAGTCTATTAAGCATTTTCTCCACTGGTACCTATTGCTGCCCACATTTGAAATGTATCTGCCTATTTTAATAACATCTGACATATTTTTGTGTTCATTGTTCCCCTATGGCAGATCGAGCTGGCCGCTGCAGTGCCAAGTTTTGGTTGAAGCCTCAGATAAATTCTGCCTCCAAAACTGATGGAATGAAAAGAGGGGGGAAAAAAGAGAAAATCTGTGTCTCTCATGTTGCTGAGGAAGTTCTGTGTCTTAGAATCAGGAGGTTGGAGATAATATCCTCCCTGCAATGTCCAGCAGCAGAACACATGTTGATTTCAGAGGCCAAAGCCACGCTTTTCCTCTCTGACAGACCTCCCATAGGCAAACCATTGCCTTTCTCATAGCTCTGCCTGAAAAAGGGTACGAAACCAACCTCATTTACAGGCATGCTCTGAAGCCTCAGCATCAGAAAAGTGAGACTGTGGAATAAAAAGCACTCTAAGAAGGCGAAGCACTATTATTTATGGAGCTCCATGAAATACAAAAAATATTCACGCCGACGACTCGTGCATTTTAAGCGGATTTTTTTATAATCCAGGCTACCTCTGAAGCCTGAGAGTTGCTATTAGCATTTTTGTTTCAAAACGTTCTGCTCTGCAAGGACATCCTGGCTGGTGAAGGTACACAGAGAAACCTTTGGGATGAGTCAGCTCCTGCAGCACCAGCTCCCAACCTGTCAGGTGGCTTTTTTGCATGGCAAGAAAAATTCCAACCATCACTCCGGTACCTTGTCCAGAAATGTGCTTCCATCTTTCAAAACCCAACCGGGAAGTTTGGACAGCCTGGGGCTGAGGAAAAAAAAAGAAAAAGAAAAATTATTGCAATATGAACTGAATTATTATCAGTGGCTAAGCACAGACCTTCTACTTGGTGTCACACAGGCAGAGAACACCATTCCTGTCTCAGGGAAGTAACAATCCCAATAAAACAGACTGACAGTTTCACTGTGGTAAAGTGTTCACCAAAATGACTTTTACAAATCATGATGATGACACTTACAAGTAAAAAGAAATAAAGAGGACGAGGCATGCAGGGAGTTTTTAGTCATTTATGGTGAGGATTTTAAACAGGCTCAGTGCTGCTGAGTTCCCTGTGGTGAAACTGGATGAATAAACAGAAGTTAGGGCAGCAACAAACTCTGTGCTGGAAACCACACAAAAGCACCATAAAACTGTTCTGGGACAGAGGACAACAGACAAATATTCCCATATTTATATTTCACAGTGACATCTGATTTTTGTGTGAGCCTACAACTTAGCTCTAAAACCACTGAGGGTTCTGCCCAGACTGAGGTTTATTTACACAAATAAAAAAAAATCGAGTAAACAAGAGAACTGAACCCACCTGAAACCAAACCCTGCAACAACTTCAGATTTGAACAGAGAACCTGGTTGCAATGCATTTTGCAAGTGCTGTGCAGTAATCCCTACAGACAGGCATGTTTATATCCTAAAAGGGCTTTGAAATTCAACATCTTGAAAATAGGAAGTGATTCAAGGGCTCAGAGAAATGCTGTGTTTAGACTAACAGCAGTACAAAAGAATAAATTCTGACACCCCAGTATGTCACAAGGAAGGAAAAAGGGGAAACCCAAGAGTCAAGAAGTGAAGACAGAAGGTAAGAGGTGAGAGCAGAAGGATCTGTCATGGAGAAGCTGTGCCAGAGAAGGGCAATTCCCTTCTGAGGATAAAGAGCAAGGCTGAAGAATTCTGATGATAGAAAAGATGAAGTGGCTAAATGTGCTCCCCAGTGGATTGTTCAAAAGCACAACTTAAGAGCAGCAATTTGGAAACTGAGGGGACTGAGTAGAATTGGTGCAGTGAGTCTAAGAGAGTTATGGGAAAAGCAAGAACAAACCACTCTGATATGCAACAACTCTGACAGATACAGGAGGAGAGGACAGGAACCTTGGCTGGAAGGGCCACCTGAAGGGCTGCAGTCCAACATCTCAACACCAGCACAAGGTCAGGGCAGTGGCTTGTGCCTTGCAAATCCCTGCATCCATCTGTGGTTTCAGCAGCATGAGGCAGAGCAGGATAAACTTTACTTGTCCTACTCCCAATAATTTAATCTAGTAAGAGTTTTGCTTTATTCATGATGGAAGAGCACTAAAGTTGTACTAAACTGGCATCCACTGAGGAGTGAAGAGTCAGAGAAGGCAGAATGATCAGGTGTGCCTTGTGTGTGGCTGAAAGCAGAACAAGCAACACAGGACAGAAAGGACTCTTTACCTTGAAGCCAAGAAGCAACACAGCTCCTCCTGACATAGTTTTGACATTGTAATAGAGTGATTGATTAATCCAAAATAGCTGGAACTGTCCCATAAATAATGTGAGCAAGTGTGTCATGGCTAGACAGGAAAGGTTAAGAGCTTCCCACATGTTCATTTCACCGTTTTGCATTTGACTTTGGTACAGGGAAGAAAACTCCACTTGACAAACCTCCTTTAAAGTACAGGGGCATAAAGAGTTGGGCAGCTGCAGGTGCTCTGCACATGCTCCATGGGCTGGTGAGAACAGGGACTTCCATTTCCAGGGCAAGGGGGAATCTAAATACCTTTGCACTGGCATTTCTTTGAAGATCAAAGAACTCTAAAAAATGCCCAGTCCCTTTAATGCCACAAACATTGCAGCACTTTCCTCTCTTATAGATTAAAGCACGGGCTCTCAAAATATTTGCTCAAGGAGGGCAGGTACGACACAGGATTGAGCTGTGTAGCAAAGATCCTCTGTGATATCACACATTTGGGCAGCTTTGGAGGCCACATACTGAGATTTGCAGAATCCAAGGGGTTCATGGATCCTGCTGGAATCTCTGGTTAAAGACAGCAGAGAGAAGCATGGCTCCTCTTGGTTTAAGGTCGAACTCATGTCCATCTCCAATAAGCACATCTGGTTCTGAGAGGACACAGCTGGTGAGAACCCCAGATCTGACAGACCTGTGTTCCAATTTCTCAGGCAGTCCTTCCTGTCACCTTACCTGGCATCTGATGACAATGCCAGCTCTCTGTCACCCCATGTCACGTTGATAACACACATTTGAATTTCAGAGGTGTTTGGACATCAGGGTAATGGACTCCTAATCTCTAATGGTACAACTGTGAGTACTACAGAGATAAGGACTTTGCAGTGCCAGCCACATTCCTCCTCACATTTCTGACTTATTTCCACAACTCTCTGCAGGACACCTGGTTTGCAGAGGAGATCAATTACTTGCCCAAGTCCATGTGCTCAGGCCAATCCTTGCTCTAAGGGGTGTTCAGTCACCTCCCCGACAAGATTGATTGGATTTAAATCCAAGTGTTTGCTCCGATTCCACTGGGCCATCAGGGGTCAAATCTGACATCCTCCCTTATTGAGTTTGAGTCATTTTAGCACCGACATTCTGGAGGTGCTTGGGGAATTCCAGGTTGTGACCTGCAATTTGGCTGCTCATTCCCAGGGTCTGCTATCAGCAGACAAAGCTGCCACATCCCAGGGGAAGGCTGATTCCTACCGCTCTCAAGAACCTCTTAAGCCTTTGTTCAATCACCTCATTTTGCTACTTGTTCCTCCCTGAATTTCCTTTTTTTTGGGGGGGCAGAAAGCAAATGCAAGGCAATTCTGTCCGTAGCTGGATTTCCAAAATTTGCTGGATCTGCTCAAAATCCATTACTGCAGCAGTTGTTGCAGCCAGCAGTTGCATTATGGAATGGGACAAAAATTGACTTTCACACTGATCCCTCCGAGGGCATCTGTTGCTTCTCCACAGCAGATCCTGAACTCCACGTTCTTGCAGAACAATGCACACATTGTCTATTCCTTTCCTCTCCTCTCCAAAAAATAACAAATCATAGGAAGTGCTGGACAAACTGCTTTAACCTCACTTGGTCACTGAGGAAATTCCCTTTTCCAATTGTATTTTCCCCCTCTCAACCAAGCCTTCCCTCAACCCAGAATGTTCCTCACTTGTTTCCTTGTGGATCAAAGTTACTAAACCACTTTTGAGAAAACTCCTACCTGCTTCCCATCACTGAGAGTGACTCATTCCCACCTTTCCAGCTGTTAATTTTTGTCATTTGTTCCATTTACACAAAACATGTCACCTTAACTGAATATCCAAATTAGTCTAAAAACCTGGGGAAACACAACTTTGCAGCAGGGCATAGAAAGGAGATATCAGGATTCTGTTCTTGACTCTATTTTTGTTTCTCTGCTGTTCCAATCCCGTGCCTAGCTGCATTGCCCTTTTGTTTATTTAACTTTTAAAAGGGAACAATTATGCCATGCAGGCAACAAACAAGGGCTGCTAAGTGCTGTTTTTCTTTGCATTAGTCCGTGCTGTGAAGAACAGCCTGAGAAGATGGTGGTTAAACAGGACTTGCTGGGCTCCACGCACTCCATCTCAGTTACCCATTTATCTCATCTTGCATGAAGAAGCCAGAAAGATGACAGATATGTGACCTCACTTGTGCTCAGCAGTTGCAGCAATACTTTACTGAAGCTTAGAATAAATTATCTAGAAAAACCAATCAATAAATCCATAAAATGTCTTCCGTCTACTGAGCCAAAGGACGTTATTTTGATAAAGAGAATTCTTAAGTGAACAAAGTCTATTTATGATATCAGATGATGCTGTTCATTTGTACCCATCCCCTCCCTCCTTCCAATACACCATTTCAGGCACAGCACTCCAACTGCAACCCAAGAAGATGCAGACTAAGCGCTGACAGGCCACAGAACTCACCTCTGGACCAGAGGCAGCGGGAGGAAGTTGAGGGTAGATGTCATATCCAGCCCACAGTCCAGCATGATGGTGGTGGATTTGAACTTGAGCACGTTGCATGGCAAGGTTGGATGTCCTGACAAGCAGTACTGGAAGAAGAATGACAAGGAGCTACTCAGGACCTTTCAGAACATGACCCTTCCCTGTGTGCTGGGCACTGGTGAAGCCACACCTCAAATCCCATGTCCAGCTCTGGGCCCCTCACTGCAAGGACATTGAGGGGCTGGAGCGTGTCCAGAGAAGGGAACGGAGCTGGGGAAGGGGCTGGAGCAGCAGAAGCAGCTGAGGGAGCTGGGAAAAGGGCTCAGCCTGGAGAAAAGGAGGCTCAGGGGGGACCTTGTGGCTCTGCACAACTCCCTGACAGGAGGGGACAGCTGGGAGGGTCAGGCTCTGCTCCCAGGGAACAGAGACAGGATGAGAGCAAACAGCCTCTTATTGTGCCAGGGGAGGTTCAGGTTGGACACCAGGAAGAATTTCTTCAGGGACAGGGTGGTCAGGCATTGGCAGGGACTGCCCAGGGAGGTTTGGAGTCCCCATCCCTGGAGGTGTCCAAGGAATGACTAAATGTGGCACACAGTGACAAGGTGGGGTCAGTCACAGGTTGGACTTGATCATGGAGGTCTTGTCCAACCTCAGTGATTCTGTGAACGGAGCTCACAAACTGCCTTTCCCCCCTTGTTTTTAAACACAGTTCCTTACACACCAAAATAAAACATGATTTCCTATGAATCTGTGTCCCACAGCTGTGTGTTTATTGAGATTTCCCCATGTCAGGGTATTAAGGGTCAGATTTTCTTCAGACAGCTTTTCTGATGCCAAGGGTTGAGCAGATGGCAAAGCTCTTCTCTCTGATTTAGGATACATGCAGAATCTCTTTTTTTTTTCTTGCAATCACCTATTCTCCCCAAAAAAACACGAAATCAGCTTCTTCCAAACTCAGTCCCCCTGGCAAAACTTGCCTAGAAAATTTGAAAATGACTCGAGGTGCACGGGAAGGCAGAGATGCCCTGCAGGAACACAAGTTTTTATTTTGGTAGGAAACCTGCCCCAACAACCCTTTCACAGGTGCAGCAGCTCTGGGACAAGTTCTCACCCGCTTTTTGTCTCGCTAAACACAAACAGGAAGCGGGAGGGACTGGGCAACCCCACCTGAATGGAAGGGTTTGTGTATCCAAATCCCAAAGGCTTTGCAAGCTTAATGAGCCGGTGAGCAGGTGATGTAGGGGGCACTTGAGCATCATTGAGATGCAGCCACCTCCTGTCTGGAGTGACAAACATTTAACGAGGCACAGGGAGAGCTTCGAGGGAGAACAGAACAGAAAGGTCGGCTTTAAAATGTGGGATTAGAGACTAGATGTCTGAGCAGAGCGTGGCCACCTCTGCGGGAGGGTTCTTCTGCTCCGAGGAAGGATTTTGCATCTCCAGTCTCCCAAGTGTGGACAGCACAGCCACGCTCAGGTGGTCAAACTGGAGATTTTAAATTCAAGGAGTTTTTTTCTTCAATGAAGATGAAAAAACCCACTTTTTTTTTGGCCGTGCACTGCTCTAAAAACAGACTGAGTCCTTTTTAAAGTCATTTATCCCTTAAGCTTGTGTTCTACACTTCCCTCTACCAAATGGAAAAAAGGGAGATTAATAATTTCATTTTCTACCTCTGCTCACAATAATGTTAACAGAGGACTGCAACTGTCTGGATTAACGGCCCTCAAGGAGTCTATTTACATACATTCCTCAAAAACCTGCTTTAAACTATATTTAAATAGTAAAAGTGACTAAGCCCCAAATATTAAATTTAAAATATCACAGAGAGTTTTGTTTTAAATCACAAAGCCTTAACTATTAAGGAGTAACATCACATTTTGCCTTTTTTTTAGTAAAGTTTTAAAAAAAAATATGTAAAGTCAAGCTGATGAAGGAGTGAGGAATTCAGTTGGTGTATTCACAAATGTAACACACTCATGTGAAATTAAGTTTTCACCAGACCAGAACTTTGACAAATGAAGCTGTAAATTGAAGTAAATAGAAAGAAATGAAGGGAAAAATAAGTTCTATTTTTGTAGCTTTTAAACTATTGGTAATTTAAAAAGGCAATGAAATATCACCACTTTTATTAGCAAAACATTTTCTTGCCTTTTTTTATAATCATGAGTAGTATCACGGCCCTGACACCTACGGGCTAACTGGAAAATCTTCCTTTTTTCCTTCTTTAAAAGCAGCTCAAATCATCTCTGTGGCTGTCATGCTGTGGTAAATGGGATTCCTGGGATTCAATGGATTCTTTTTCTACCAGATTCAAAGAAAGTGACAGAAAAATAATAAAAAAAAGCAATTCATATTTTCTATACAGCTGTTTGCACAGGTGACATTGCTGGGCCTGCACCACTGTTGGAATTTTAGATTAGGAATCCAGGAATGGGAGTGTCTGCACTATGTATGTCTCTATACACATTATAAATGTGACAATTTCCACACAGTGTAGACTTGTTACTGTTTAAAACAGATTCAGAGCTTTCAGTCGTGTTCCTGACTGGATTTTAATGCAAGATTTTTGTTTCAAGATTTGCTTGCTTCCAGCTTTTTTCCCTTCTGGCTAAAGGCTGGTACAGCCAACACACAAAGGTGCCTCATCTCCTAACTCCAAAAGTCACGTAAAAAAAGACACAAAACACACCAAAGGCATAAATATGCCCAGCTCAGCTCACAGCTTTCCTGGAAGGATTTTCAAATTGGATGAAAGTTTGGCAGTGGGGCACAAAGGGCCCAAGTTGAGGGGCTGATTCCAGATGCTCAGGGCCTGGGAGAGGCAGGTTCTCCACAGACATCCCATTCCCACTGAGCATCTCTTGGAGGGCAGAGTGACAGAGGAGAGAGATGGTGGCTCAAACGTGCAGCTCCAAAACATTCAGAGTTGTGCTTGGAATTCCAAATGAAGCCAACAAATCCTGCAGTGCATTCCTCCAGTATTAGAATCACGTGCCATCTTAAAATCTGGGGGGAAATGAGCACCGAGATTTGCCTGAGTCAAAGCACATTTGAGTTTGTGGGAGTCTGGTGTTTTCACTGGATTCTGAATCAGGCCTGGAGTCAGAATCCCAGAATGGTTTGGGTTGGAAGGGACCTTGAAGCTCATCTTATCCCAACCCCCTCTGCCATGGTCAGGGAACATTCCACTAGTCCCTCACCTCTACCCTGTTCTTCCAAATTCAACCCAAATCTACGAGAAAAGAGGATGAAAAGCATCTGACTGCCGTCTTCACAACCCCAAATTCTCCAGAAAATCTCCAAACACATCTCCAGAAAAGTGTAAGGTGAAGACTCTCATCTTGTAATTCTCAGTACCTGAATTTAAAAACAGGTCTAAAAATGGTCCAATACAGAATACAGCCAGTTTGTATTCCCCCTCCCTACCCCTTCCCTCTCTCTGTCCCTGTGTAAGACTCTAAACATTAAAAGAGCTCTGCATTTCCACTGGGGTCTTTATTTAAAGACTTCCCAGTTTGCTTTTCCCCACTGAATTCTATCAGCCTCTACGATCACACCCAGAAGTCCTTGACTTTACAGTGTTTGTCTCACTGGTAATATTCATCCCCCTACAGACCCTTATCACACAGGTAAGATTAAGCAGGATCAAGTTCCTTGACCACCTGCCTCTGGAATTAATTGTACACACTTCCATGGAGTGTGGTTTCCTGAAAGTCTTAAAACAGCCCAGAATCCACATTTACTTCTGTGAAGCTTTGTTATAACACACTACTCAGTCTCAAAACCAAGAGGCAATCTTAAACTGAATAATGGTGTCGCTTCAGATTGAATAAATCAAATATTATGCTCAGGTATGTTGAAAACTGCTCAGGTTTTCACCTCCACACTGACAACTGCAGCACATTATGTGAAACTGAAATTCTTCCTGGAAAACAAAGCGGTGCCTGAATCCAAGGTCTCTAGGAAAGTTAAACAGTTCAAGAGAGGAGACCAATATCATGGGTCATGTACTTTCTGACAGAAGACTGTAATATCAGAACCAAAACCCCTGTCAGAAGCAAGGTGCACCCTGGGCAAAGCTGTTCCAGGCTGATTTTTTTTTTTATTTATTAGTAGCTCTCTGTATTATCACACTGCAGATGGAAAACGTCTTTATCAAAAACCACGGGAATTTATTCACGTTCCTCGCAGAGTCCAGAAGGAGCCGCAGGGGGAAAGCTCCACACCAGACTCATGTTTAAAGACAGGAAGGCTGAGAAACATTTTCTCCGCCTCTTCCAGAATCCTA
>VXBB01022082.1:0-21512 GCA_013399915.1 Illadopsis cleaveri | reverse complement strand
GTGTCTCTTGGTATGTTTGCAGAGCACTTCTTCGGAAGCATTTTGTTCTTTGCGATAGGTCTGGAAAAGCCTTGGTTGGACGTGCTGTTTTTCCCCCAGTTCTTTCGTGTTAGGGACAAAAAACAAATGCTCTTTTGGGGGGTGGGGAAGGAAGAAGGAAGAGGAAATGAAGGTTTAAGCATGTTTGTGGAGTCGGGTCTGTCTCAATTTGTTCAAGTAACACTGGGAGTGTGATTCGGTGGCTTTTGAGTACAAAACGTTCATGAACAAAAAAGTGGGGAGATTTAAACTTTGTAGGGAGGAAAGCGTTAAGGTGATGGCCAGGGAACGTGGATCTGGGAGACGCTACCTACGTCCCCCTGCTTCAAACTACTGGGCATGGAGGGAAGAAAAAAAGAAAACACTGGGGAAAATTATCCCTACAATTTGCATGAGTGGTGCCATGCAGAATACTGGAGCGAGGAATTGTGCTCTGCAAACGAGTTGTGGGCTGGAGAAAGCCTGAAGTGCCTGCTCGGGTCCCGTGATATGACTCGCTCATTTCTGCAGGGCTCATCAGGTACAGACTCTGCTTCCTTCCTGGGATGGTGCAGCTGGCATTTGATTTCCTCCATGGATGGGAGAGGAGGAGTCCTGTGCAGTTTTTTTCCCCGAGATGATTGCATTTTCTTTGGCCTTGCTGTACCCTGCCTCATTAGTAGGAACTGCATCTATACTTATTTACCATTATACCGTGTCCCTTGGGAAGCGGGGTGTAGTTTGGAGTAGGTATATATGGATTTATCACTCCTAACATTTTTTTTCCTCCTGTCATGCTAAGACCAAATCCGTCAACAGCAGAGAACAAACTTAATTTATTTCTGTGATTTGCATCTCCCTTTTTACCATTTCTCTTCCAAATTGCTAAGAAAACATCTCTCAGATGGAGAGAGGGGAGAAGGAAGAAAAGGATGGAAAATGTTGTCTGTGCAGGGATGCATTTGTTATCTGCATGTCTGGGGAGCACTGGGCTGGGGAAGGGCAGGGTTTGTTTCTGCATGTGAAAACTGGGGTTTGGGAATGTTCTTTTTCCCTTATGTGAAGATTATTCTTTGGCCCTGCAACGGCCACAACTTTTTCTGTCTGGTTGACAGAATTACCCAACGAGCCTGGGCAGGAGGCTGGGAACAAGGAACTTGTGTTTCACTCCGTGCTGCCTGTTCTTCCTCCCCTCGTTCCCTTAGCAAGCACCAGAACAGGCATCAGCATTTTTACTCCTGTGTCATCCCACTGTTCCGAGCAGGTCTAGACGACATTGTGGTATGCAGGCTGCCAGCTGGGTTACAGGAATGCTACCCTAGGTGAAACGGCAGGATTTTTAAGGAGGGGTAAGGAAATCTGGGAGAAAATCCTATGTGAATGAGGCCTGATTTTCTCTAGAACTGCTTCACTGAGCTGTGTCAAGCGACTCCCTGGGTTTATTGACCTTTCTGGACAACGTGCATCTCTCTAGCATTGTGATTTCTGATAATTCCGTGGAATCAGTCGCTGGTGTCAGCTGCAGGAAGCTTATTTTTAAGGCAGTTTCTGTGTGGGTCTTACTGATCTCTTACAAAGGGATATTAAAAGTTGATAGCTGTGCAGTGTTTTGAGAACTAAATTATTATGAAGTATTATTTCATAGTGATAATTCATGGGTTCATAGGGAGTGTTTGGTATGTTTTTTCATTGCTGTCTGGATTTGGGAAAAGTGGGGCTCTGACATTCGTTTTTAAAACTAACTTACTTTTTAATAAAATGCATTTTTATTAAGCATGACTGTAAGGAATTGTTCTGTCGTTAACTTTTGGGACTGCTCTTTTTGTGTTTTGTGTCAGTGGGGCAGGGGTGAAATTTGGGTCTTTGGGTGGAGATTGGGAGAATTAGTGAAACTAAACCATGAGAAAGGAGGAAGCTGTACTGTTCCTTATACCAAGGGATCTGGGAAGGTGTTTGGTTGTATATATTAGAAACCAAATGAGTTTTCAGGAAACAACAGCACATTTTAATCTAAAGAAAGCAGCTTGTGCTTCACAGTGATTTCTGTGCAGAGCTTTTAAGGACATTACAGAGTGGCAGGCTGCAGTATTGGCATCTGTAGCAAATCTTTTTCATCTGTGAAGTTTTAGAATTTGAAATCAAAATACTATCAGCTTAGAGAATCTTACTACAAAAAACAGATGCCTTTGTTTCTCCTGTCGATAACTTCATGCAGCTTTGATTCTGAAGTCCCTGAAGTTGATTTCACGTTATGCTGATTTTAACGGAGCGGGGATTGGATTCTACATACATGTCCTCGTGGGACTGAGCTTTAATTATACCTATGCTGATAATATGATCTTGTGGGTTATCAATGACTGAGACAGATACTGTGATTATAGCAGGATTTTTAGGACATAATGAGGAGAATTTGATATTATTTATATTTTTTGAGGGGGGGTTGTCCGTCTAACTCGTAACCCTAAAGCTGGTTTAATTTGTAAGATTAGTAACAAACTGTATTTTAGCATTCTAATATTCCTGTATTGACTAAAGCTCCCTTCTGACTGGTGTTAAATTAGGATTGCTGGGTAGCAAAGTGTACTAAAGAGTTTGTATTTGAACACTCAGTCATGCAAACGGGTTGTGTGGTAGCTGTGAATGCAATTCCCAGGGTTAATGCTAAAGATAAGTGTTTTGACAAATGCTTTTAATTTGGGGAACAATACAAGCAAGAATGACAGGATATGAAAAGAAAGTGCTATTCTTCGTCTCGCAGGTGGCAAACCAAGGTGTAGAGGGATCAGCTTGCCCAGGTTCCTACAGGGAGTCTGCTGCAGAACTTGCAATCAGTCTGTGATCTCAAGGGTTTGTCAGGGCTTTAATCAGTTTTTCTTCCTCCCCTCATTAATTGGCTAACTTTGACATTTTGAAAATAACATCTAGAGATTATTTCTCTTTTCTCCAGTTTCAAACTTTATCGCCTGAAGTTTTTTTGGTTTTTGTTTTTTTCATTTTCAGTCAAGCCTTGACTGAAAGGTTGGAAAACTTGATCTGAGCAGCACCTCCCTGACATATGATACTATCTCCAAACAGCCCCTGACAAGTGAACCCTCTCATTGAAATCATGTGAGGAATTTTATTACTCAACTCTGAAGATCTTCTGGGGGAAAGGAGGTTGCAAACTATTAACTGTGTGGTCTTCATTGCAAGTTGGCAGATAAACTGCTCTTACGTATTTGAGGCTGTCATGTGGTCCACAGCCAAAAGTAGAGAATCAGCTTTGTAGTCACTGACCAACCGAAAATTTCATCTTGTCACTGTGAGAAACACATTTGTTTTTGTGTTGTGCCTGCAGACTTCAAGTGAATGTATCCCTTTCTTTAAACATGCTCCTGGTTCTATCCTTCCCCTCTCAACTGGGCACTTACACAGCGGTAGCCTGTGGTCATATGAGCACGTGGAGAAGCTTTTATCCTTGATAACCTTAAAAAGTCTGTTGGGTTTGGGCAGCTCCTGTTCTTTGCCGTTGCAGTTGGGTTTAGCAGAGGTTTGTTGTTGGTGCAGGCTCCCTGTGTGACACTGCCCATGAGCTCAGGGCTCATGTCACAGTCCCGGAGCTGCTGCTGTGACAATTATGGCGTCGTAAAGCCCAACCTAATCAGGGCTGATCGATTTATGGCTGTAGCTCCTGTGGTGGCTGGAGCAGCACAGCTCCAGTGGCTCCCACTTGATCGTTCTGGCCGAGCCACTGCTCTCCTTTGCTGTTCCATGTCAAAACAATACGTAGTACTTCTGTTTGTACATCTCTAGAGGTGCTTGACAGAGGTATTGGTGTTTTACGAATGGAGAAACTGAGGCACGAGGGCCGAGTGACTCACGTAAGGTCACGGAGAGAGGCAGCAGCACTTCAACACAGGTGTCTCTCCCTCATCTGTTGCACTTTCCATCCATGATATATTGATATACAGTAGCCTTATAAGGTTTATTTGCTGGTAATCTGATATAGTCGTTCAGAATATCTAAATCCAGAGATTATTTTTTATGGTGATAGGAGGATTTCCCACTGACTTCTGTGGCTCGACAATTCTCATCTTTACTTGCTCAGTTATTTTTCTTGCTTTTAAATCCATTATATTCCACCTCCCACCAGGTCAAAAGCAAACTTTCTCCCAAGACTGTGAGGGATTCCCTTCTTGTGCTGCTTTTCTTCTGCTTCATTTACTAGGATTTTTTTGGTGTTGGACTTTCAGTCTATCTCAGGAATGCACAGGCGTGTTTGTCACTTGTTCTACTTCAGCCTCATGTTAATGCAGACACCAGCAGGTTGAACAATTGCTGTTTCAATGTGCTTTATTAAGAATTAAAAGCAATAATCTATAACTAGTTATTCTCCCTGTCTGTGTGGAGGGTTCCCTTTCCCCGTTTGAAATCAAAGCTGCAGGCAGAGTCTGAAGTTCAAGTCCGCTCTTAAAACAGGGAACTGCCACAGTGCTCCTGACAGAGTGAGTTCTGCTTTATCTTCCTGTGCAGCCAACCAAGAGCTGTGGAAGGTCAGTTCGCTTTTTCCTACAGAATTCCACTCTGAATGTTCACTTCATCATCTCGTCTTGGTTTCAGTGCAATTACCAGCCTGAAACTCATTACCAAGCAGAGCCCTTGCAGCAGGTTGTACATGAATACACCTAAATCAGTTCTGTACTACAGCTTGACAAAGATCCCACTTTGTGTGTGTGTCCATGCAATGCTGGCAGGTAGTGCTTCCAGTCTCCATTTGCCCAATGGGTGGAGTGTTGCTTCCAGGGAAGAGTTTCTTCCAGCCTGAGGAAACAAATTTTGACACTTGCCTCATGCATAGAGGTGGCATTTTTTTTGTTCTCCATATGTGCAAGTTATATTTCGAAGCTTTATTAAATTTACATGAATCCCATTCACTGGTATGGTGGTAGATGAGATTTTAATGTTGGGTTAAGGAAGGAATTTACAAGCCAGGCATAAAAATTCTATTAATTATGTTTGGCTCTGCCCCCAGTTGAATCTTGCTTGTCCTGAGTTCCTGGTATCAGTCTTCTCCCCACTTCTGAACTTATTTAAGAAGCTTTTTGTGTCTTTTCTCTTCTCTTCCTTAGAATTTTGAAGTTCAGCAGCAGGATAACTACCACTGAAACAATAGTGTAGGCTACTCTTTCAGTGGCCTTGTGAACAGCCAGTTTTGTTCTTCTGATAAGCCCTTGCCCTATCAATTGGGAAGTGCAGCATATAGTCATTTCCTGCATTTCGAGCTGCCCGTTCCTTCTGAGCTCTGAGGCAAGCACTGAATCTGCCTTTTGTTCTTGCTGTGGCACTGTAGTACTGATGGCAGCAGAAGGCAGTTAGTTAGTTCATCAAATACAAGCGCTGTTCCTGCTTGGATATTTATTCTGACCTTTACTTTGGACAGTTTCTCTGCCATGATCAGATTCTCTGATTACAATGTCAGCTTTCACCAGAAATCTCCTTGTGATTTAACGGGCGGCGTTTGGGGGTGAGCAGCAGCTCTGACATGGAAGTGGTGCTCGAGTGTTGGAAAGTTCTTCCTGGCAATGAAATTTCCTTTCTAGGCTGTACCAGAAGTTTTATTTTATGACCCAGGGCAAACTTTTTGACTTGCCAGTGTTCCAGTTTGGAATATAGAAATTATCCTTTCAGGGCTATTGAAATGCTTTTATGTTTAAGAAGTATTGGAGATTCTTGGCTAGCTGTTAATGGGTACTGCTGCTCTTGGGACTATAACCCTGGGTGTCAGAGGTGTAGTTACCCAGAATGAGAACTGGTTATTTAAGCTAATACTGATTTTTATGGCCCAGGTGGGAGGGGTAAGTAGCTGATCAGAGTTTACCCAACTAAATTGCATTACTTGTGGTTTCCAGACATCATAGTTGGTCCTTCTCTGTTTGCGTTTCCTGGGAGCTCCATCTGTTTGGTGGAGCTGTGCTGTTTAGTGATAAGTCTGAAAAAGAGGGAACTTGCTGAACTTGAAACTTATTCCTCCCTCTTTAATTTCCTGGTCCACAGAAGTTGAGTGATGTTAACATATTGGAGATTCATAAAATTTAAGGCGAGAACAGATAATTAAATTGCCTTCCATGATATGTTTTATATGCTTTGTATCACAGGCCTTTAAATTTTAATCATTTACTCTGAAACTGAGACCAGTAAATGATGTTTGGCTAAAAACAATTTGAAAGCTTTCCAGCCCTGAGTGTCCATCACTGGTAATTTCAGGCTCATCACTTCTCTTGGTAGTTATAAAGTGGCTGATTTCTAATTTGAATTAGTCTAAGTTGTGCCGCTGGTTCTTGTTAGGATTTTCCTGACAAGATTAGAGCCCTTTAGTATCCAGGACTTTCTTGCCATGAAGGTACTTACACTCTGTAATCAAGTTACTTGGTAGATAAGGAAACAGAGTTGAGCTTTTAAGTCTCACTCTGAGGCATTTTCTCCAGCACTCAGATCATCTGGTGATTCTTCATGGTCTCCGTTTATTTTTAACATTATGGAGACCAAAAAAGGTGCCTGTTCCAGCCTGTGCCTGATCTGTACCAAATTCCGAGGTGCCTTTAGCCCTTTCTGCTGCACAGCCATTGAAAAGATTCCCAGGAGTCCTTTTGCATAGGGAAATCCTGTTCATGAGCCTCACTGCCCCAGACCTGACATTCTTTACTCAAATAAAGTCTGCCATTTAGTAGTTACAGTCTGCATTTTTTAGATTATAAATTAGCCTTTGTATTCTGGTGGGTTTGGCTTTCCTGAGCTAACTTCAGGCAGGTTTTCAGCCTCCTTTCCCCTGCTGTCCTTTCCCCCTAATAATATGTCCTGTTGTGCTACAGTCCTGGTGTCACTCACAGATTTTTATCTGCAGTGATAAAAATGTTGAACTGCATCAGACCTTAAATTTAGTGACAAAAAAAAAAAAAAAATTAGCATGATGCAATTCCAGGAAGTAGATTAAGAACTGGCTGAGTGACAGCTCTCGGATACGGAGCAGCCGATGTGGGTTTCCACCAGAACCAGCTCTGTGCTTAACTACATTTGTAATCTCCAAAGAACAAAGTTAGTCCTTTATCAGGACATTTGCCATTAAAACGTGCTGACTGGCACTGCCGTGTTCTTGTAATTCTTTACTGGGAAAACACAGATTTTTCTTTTTCTCTTCTTTGCCTGGATGGATACCCAGCTTACAGCTTTGTAGATTCACTCCATCCCCTGGCTGAGCATTGGTGAAATAGGACCATCCACCTAGCCTGGGGTGAAAGGCCTCTTTGGTTGCATGGGTTTTAGGTTGATTTAAATGTTTCTCTGCCAGTGGATTTGCTGGGAATCGTCTTTTATTGCTGGTGAATTAAAAAGTGCTTCATGTGACACAGGCACATTGCCCCTGTCTACAGAAAACTGTTCCCAGTACTCTCACTGGTTTTTCCTTCCACTAGAAAGCTACTGGGGTTTAAATTTTATTACTGGTCCTGTGTTTGTTTTTCAAGATACCTTGAGTCTTCTTGCACTTTGGCTGTTAAAAGAAACATCTCAAGGCCTTTTGTTTCTGGATGTCCTCAAGTATAAAATGGCAGCACTTTTGGGATGGTGGTGGTGTATCTGCTGCCAGATCCCGTGGCATTGTGGAAGTGATGAACTTCCCAACCCTTACAAGCGGCTACTTCTGAAGACACTCGTGAATTACCCTTCAGGTCATGGGCATTATTCTCATAAATACTGGTGTCACTCCTCTGTCACACTCAAGGAAATTCTGATTTATTCATAGCACTGTGCCTTCTTGCTTTTTGTTAAAAATGCAGCTGCCTTTGCTTGCTGGCTGTTCCCTTGAATTTCCCTTTTCCTGTCCCAAACTGATTTAGCTTTTACTCCCTCGGTGTTGCAGCTGTAATCAGCAGTGCACAAGAATGTTGTCTTCTGCAGGAGAGGCAGTATTTTTGCCATTGGTTTTTAGGATCCTGGATAATAAGGAATCTTGAAACCAAACCTCATTTAAATACCACTAAGAGGAAGAAGTAAAACGTGTGGTGTTTTAGGTTGTTTTTTTTTTTTTTCAAGTTGGGGGTTTTCAAGGATTTGCTCCCTCAGAAAGTCCCTGTTTAGAAACTTGCAAATTCCAGGCAGATAAGTTGTGGGGAGGTCGGGCGAGTATCTAAATTTTGGGATGTCTGCTTCCTTTCTGGCTGTTGGGTGGGAAGCTGGCCACAGTGATAGGCTTTGAGGAAAGATTGGGAAGAGAGAAGAAAGGGGAAAGCACTGAGGCACGGGATCTTGGAGCTGGGAAACTGTGGAAGGAGCTGTGCCATTCCCACTCCTGCCCTCCAAGGTGTGGAAGTGGAAGGCAAACCATGGGGACCCAAAGCTGTGGAGTTTTGGTGGACATTTGGTGTCATTTCATGTCATGGCAGCCTCTGAGCTGAGCCAGCAGCTCTCCTGGTTAAATCAGGATCTGATTTTCCTGTTCCTCTGCTGCCTTCTTGCAGGAGTTGTTTATTGACTGAAATTGTTTCCATATGGCTGCAATGTAGAGCTTGATTACATTAAACGTGGTGCTTTCCTGTGGCATTGCAGTGCTATGGAAAGGTTATCCTTCCCTCTCTCCCCTTCCAACCTCCCCTTCCTCTATAAAACCTTGGGCTTGGAACATGGGACTTGTTCAAGTATTATCTTCTTTCCCCTCTGAGGCTTGTAAAACCAGAAAACTGGGATCCAGGTCTTTTTTGGGTCATTGTATTTGATTGCTTAGGTGGGTTACCTTGGCGTATAAATGACTCATAAAATAGTCCAGATCAAGATTAAAGTGGCAGCAATGCTGGAGCTGGACCTCCAGGGTGTTAAACACTGAACAAGCAGAAAAGAGTCTCTGCTTCCAAAGAGGTTTGGGACAGTCCATTTGGATTGTATTTGTTGACACTAATGATCAATTTAAATGCTGCTCCAGGAAGGTGTTAAAATTCCTGTACTCTGGATGCTGGAAGGCAGATTCCCTGCTTATCTGGAGCCTGGAGGCTGTGTCCAGTTTGTGGGAAACAGATCTGTTTAATGGCAAATGGATGCATCTGTGTCTTTGATAAGAATAAAAGCTGATTGTTGGTTAAGTTGGCTGATAAAACCAGCAATGAAGCATCTCTACCTTCTCTTTGTAATTACACCTAAACTTGAGTTTATAGCCTGAATTCAAAATCTGTTTTTTTGTTTAAAAAAGTTTTCTATTTAAATATGTTAAAATATAAAAATACCTTTGTCTAAAGCCTAAGCCTTTTGCTGTAATGCCTCTGTTTCTTGTAATGGGCTCCAACAGAACCTCAGCATTGTATTTCTACTGCCAATATCTCAAGTCAAACCAGTGGAGTGGTGGTTGTCACTCTTGCCTGAGCACATGGAACCAAAATCTGATGAAACAGTAAACCTGCTTTTTGACAGAAGTAGCCTCTTCTGCATGTGCACAGAGAATATTTCCTTTATTTCTGTGTATTCAGATAGTTCATATCACAGCCTATTTAATTCAAAACTGAGAAACCATTTGGGAGCTGTAAATGCCGAAATACTTGTTTTCCTCCCCTAACATAAGGTGGAAAAAAGAACAATGAGGGAGGAGATTCACTAATACTGAAATCTTTCCGTGGAGGACACAGCAAGGTTCAATTCATTTAATAAAGAGAATTCATTTGTTTTCACTAAAGCATTTTAAAATGCAAACCATGTTTCTGTAACCCTTTTATGCATCCTGCACCTAGGATGTATCATTCAAGATTAATAAAACTGTAATACATAAAAGCTGGCATTTTAAAATTGTTTTATAAACAGTCTGGCTAATAACCCAGGGTGGAAACTGGAATGCAGGTATGCTGCTCTTCAGGCCCATGCCTGGCTAGAGGATGAAGCTCCAGTTTGGGTTTGGTTTTTTTTTTATAATTTAGTGGAAAATGAAAGTGTTAAGGGAAGACTTAAGCCCCGAGCACGGGGTATCCAGTGATGTTCAGGCTGGTGTTGGTGGATCTGAGGTGTCTGTGGCTCAGAGAAAGGCTCAATGAATGTCCCTCAATAAATGTCCCTCCTAATTCAGAGGTGTCTGACTCGTGAGCTGACAGGTAGAAGGGAGACAGTGACCATGGAGGTGTGGGTGGTCATCTCCTCTGCTTGTCCTTAAAGGAATTGCTGCTGTCCCGTGCTTGGAGCAAAGGATGTGAGCACCTTCTCCAAATTGGGATATTGCAAATCTTAAATTTATGGGAGCTGCCTCCCTTTGGCCCACACTGAGACACCACATTCAGGGAGCCCTTTCATTCTGCTTTGTGTTTCAACACTGCTATTTGTCCAGCATTTCCAGTATCAGAAAGAATTTCCTCCTGGAAAGGGCTGTCAGGCATTGGAAGGGGCTGCCCAGGGGGGTTTGGAGTCCCCATCCCTGGAGATGTCCTGGATGTGGCAGTCAGTGCTCAGGGCTGCTGACAAGGTGGGGATCAGTCACAGGTTGGACTCAGTGATCTCAGAGGTCTTTTCCAACTCAAATGCTTCTGGGGGTTTTTTTGAGTTTTTTTTGATCTTTTGATGGATGGCTTTTAGACATTGTGAGGAGAGAACTTCTCGCAAAAGGCTGGGGGTCCTGCAGCTGGATGCCTGCAGAGCCTGATTTATCTGGAAAACCTCTCTACTCCCTCCCTGCTTTGCAAAACACTGTGGGAAAGGTAGGCTGGAGAAACCTGAGTTTCCTTCTGTCCCTCACACAACCCACTGGCTACGTGGGAGCAGAAATTAAGGCAAGGACATTTAATTTTAAGTGTTGTCATCTTTGCAGAAAGTCACAATTTATCTTTCCTTCTCCCTGTCACAGAGCTTGTCTGTGCTGCTTCTCACACATCAGAGCTGCTTTCTGCCTCTTACCCACTGCATTACCAGCTAAAACAAAAATAAAACTTCACTGCTTTGAGCCCCTCCAGAGCTGCCTTCAAGGAGCAGCTTTACACTGATGAAGTTTAGTTGGTTTGCCAGTTACTTTTCAGTGATTTCCAAAACTGCTGAAACACAGTGAGTTGGTGAAGGCTCTCTTGTGTATTTTGTGTGAGCTCAGATATTTGAATATGGAGTAGATGAGTACTAAATATCTGCAATTTCCATTACATTTCAAGATCTTTAAGGGATGAGTCCTTAAAACAAGCTCTTACTGACGTTAGAGGCAGTGGGATTGCTCTCTGTTGGCTCTCACAAGAACTGAACTGGAACTATGTTGTGGATATTTTGTTTTTAATTAGCAGATCACTGAGTTCTAGGTCTTTTCATATTTAGGAATAATTAATTATCCATTGTTTTTTGCTTCTGACAGATATTTACTGTCAGCCTTCCAGAGGAGATATTGGCCCTCCCTCCAGTTATTTGACAAAACAATTTACTGTGGGCAGCCTTCCCCCCACCCCTCATGGCTGAAATTTGCTTCTGGTGTCGTCCTGGGTGCTGCTTCCAAGCTCTGCTTTACTTTTTCCATCTCTTCCAAATAAAACCTGCACAGGGATGGGATTGAAACTCTTAAACTCCCCTTGCCCCCTCCTGAAAAATTCCACAGCTCTGGCCTTCCAGTGAGCAGCGTGTGTTAAATGTCCTGTGAATCACTGGATGAAGAGGATGAGCCTTCAGTTTTCTTCTAATTGGAATGACTTCTGAGAAGGCTGCAGGCTCAGGGCCATGCTGCCATTGCAGTATTATCAGTACATTCTGGCTGCAAATGTGATTTCTTTTTTCTTTAATATTAAAGGGAGGGGTTATGACTTCTGAGCTATAATTGTGTGGAGACATTATTTGGGCAGACCTCCTAAACTCTCCTGCATTAATCTGGATGTGCTGAATACAAGTTTTGTGCTGTTACAGCCGCTGAGGAGAGTCTTGGACCGTGACTGGTGTTTGCAGAAAGCAGAAAAATTGCAAATTACGAGTTTTGATGCTGCACCTCGAGCTTCTCTTGCCTGTTTTCCCTGCTACTGTTGATTGTCTTTCTTTTGTATCCATTGCATTTGCAGCCACAGTTCCCAGTTCTAAACTTAAACTCAGTTTTGACTTATCTTCTTGGTTTTGGCCTTAGTCAGCTACCATGGAAAAGTGATGTAACAACATTCCCTCAGGTTTCAGAAACCACCCTGCTGGGCCATGCCTATCCCAGGGCTCTGAGGCTGCTGGGCTTTGTAGGAAGATGTATTTTTGTAGTCCTGTCATTACCCCAGCACCAACCTAAATCCAGGTGGATCATCATGTTCCTGCACAGTTATTTTTGGTGCAAGTTGTACTGGAAAATTGCACTTAAGGCAGGGGTTAGACTGGACAAGCTCAAGAGGTGCTGCCCAACCTCTGCAGTTCTGTGGTCTGTGCAAAGGAGGAAATTGACCTGATGATTTTCATCAGATACATCCTTGTGCTTTTCGTCCTGTCCCCTCTTCTCTCTCTCACCTTATTTTTGAAAAGGGGGGCTTTTAAAGTGTTTTACTGCAGTTCTTAAAGACATGCAACTCTTACTGGATTGAACACTGTGGCTGGCACAGGGGAGACTTAGAATGCAGTTGTTTAATTGGCATTTGACATGGTAGACTTTGAAATCGGAGGTTGAGTGAGGCTCCTGCTTTGCTGCTCTTTTTCTGCAGGGCAGCAATGATACAAAAATACAGGAGTTTGTCCTGAGAGTGTTGGCTGGAGCTGGTTCTGAGCTGCACCACCGCAGGTTTGTAACTGTCCATTTGGGCAGCTATAAAGTGGTATTTATGCAAGAATTGCAAAACTCAGCATAGGAACTGAGTTCAGTTAAAATCAGGTGTAAGAAATATGCTCTTAGGGTCAGATCAGAAGTTTGCCTTATCTCTGGCACAAGTCTGGATAATGCATTGGTGGATGCTGAGGAGAGCCTGGAAGAACAAGGCAAACATTTGACCCCTCTCCAACACATCCTTGTAGCCATCCTCACTGTGTGCTTCATGTGCTCTGGATATTCTCTGTGTCCCCCCTTTTCTGCCCAAAGGGAGCTCCAGATGTGTTTGATCCCAAGCCATGTCCATTGCAGTGTTTTCCCCTGCTGAATGTCCCATTCCTGGAGGCCAGGTAGCCCTTGTGAAGGGAGGTGCTGTTAGTTCAGTTCCTAGTGAGCAAGTGTCCTTAATTTCTAATTTAAGTCACCTTTTTTATTTTTTTTTTCAATTTGACTTGTTTCATTCTTTTTATTGTCTTTTTTCTTTCAATCCCTGTTCAGCCCTGTGTCACTTTTAGCAGGAACAAATACAATGTTTAATCTCTGTGAGCTGGATAGTGGGTCCTTCCTGTTCCCATCCTCACCAATGTGTTCACAGGGCTGTTCAACAGCTCTTGTACTTGGTTCACATGGATTCAGTTGGGAGAACATGGACCTCTGTGTAACTTCATGATCTGACTGGAATAAGGAACAGTTTTGCTGGAAGTGATTTGAGGAGTGTTCAAAGTTCTGAGCCAGCAAGACTCTGCCAAGTGCTCACCCCTGGCAGGGAGGGGAGGGCAGGACACAGCTTGGATTTCTGATGGATCTGCATCCAGGAGAACACACCTGGCTGTGTCCAGAGTGGCACAAACCCTGTGGAGCGAGGGCAGATAATGGTTTCTCTCCATTTTGGACACTCTCCAAACATCTCTCGAACTCTCAGTTACTGTTTAACTCCGGCTCTGTGTACTCTTCATACTCAGGGACTAAGTCTGCTGTCATTTAGAAAATGCAGGTTTTTTCTGACCTGTCAGTGCCTTTTTGGTGTGGTGTGATTGCTATTTGCCTGTCATTTCTCTTAACTTGTAAAGCTGTCTCCAGTGTATGCAGTTTTATATCCCATTAGCTCACCCTTTCTCATCTTATCACACAGCACTGTAATTATCTGTCCTCTTTCTACCCCAAATACTGGCTTTAAATACTGTTTTCTAAAAATCTTCCTCCTAAAAACTGCCTCTGTGTGACACTTTCCTTGCCTACAGTGATATATGTAAAACTTGAACAAGGAATTTCATATTTATTTTATTGTAATTTTTTCCTGGATAATGTATTTGATAGTTGTGTTTTTTGGAGCCTCCTAATTTACCAAAAAGGTTATTTTTTATGGGAGATCTGTTAACATGTTGTTTCAAGTGCTGTAAAACAGTGGGGGAAGGAGCTGAAAGCAAAGGAAGTTTTGTGAGATTCATCACTGAAAACACAAGGGTTAATTTTTTTTTTGCCAGTTGTTAAGTCTGTTTCCTGCTTTTACTTTAATGTCTGCATATAAAAAGATTTTGGTTTCTTTGTCCCTTTGCACTTGAACTAGAAACTGTAATCTATTTGTGGTGCATCGTAGAGAAGTTATTTTTTTAGTACTTTTGGTTTAACAGTTTCTCTGTAGAGAAAAAAAAAAAACAGATTGAGGCATCCTTCCAGTGAAATATAAAATGAGAGGATTGTGATATCTGAATTTAGCAATGCCTCTGCTAATAGGACCAAAGATGACAAACCAGATTGAATAGTCCCTTATCCTTCTGTTTTGGAGAGAGCCAGGCTGAAGAGAATAATCTACAAATAAATGGCTGGGAATGACATTTGCATTTCTCCTTGTAAGAAGTTGGTAACAGTTCTACAAGGAATGGATTGGAAATGAGTTTTCTTAACCTGTAATGAGTAGGGAGCTTAAATTTCATTGCTTCTGAGGATTTCTAGCCAAAGATTTCTGTTTTACAGCTGTTATTAAAAATTTATGGGGCAGCTCGAGATCAAAGCAAATATATATTCTCTTTATTATGTAAACTTGGTTCTGTGCAACATATGCATTGCATCCATATAGTTCAGGCAAGATTTTTTGTTCTAGCAAAGGCTAACGTGGTGCAGTTATCTGCCAGTGACTAATGGTGGTCTGATTCTCTCTCTTCATTCCTTATTTCCCAAGTAACTCTGGAAAAGTGAGGTGCTGCACTTGCCTTGTTTCCTGGTTGAAATCTTCTATACTGTGCTTCATACTGAGGTTTTGTTACTTTTTTTTTTTTTGGGTTCCACATAACCCAGGTTTCCCACTGGTGTGCTGAAGGACTTCCTAGGACTACCTTTCACTTCTTAAAGTCCAGACCTGAAAATATTTGTAGAGATATTTAACCTTATGGGATGGATCACCTCACAGTCAGGACTTTAGGCTACAAGAGGTTTTCAGGAAGTAGGTGGCCTGGCTTTGTGCCTGCCACACCCCAGGTACCAGGCTCCTTATAAATGCCTTCTGTTCATTCATATTTCTTCTCTGAATATCTTCTTGCCCTCCTTTCCCACCTTGCTGCATATGAAAGCAAGCTGTCAATATTCACATCTTTTATCAAATTTTTGGAGTGTGGATTTTTTTAATATGTTAGCTTTGAGAATATGTTGGTTGTCAATCTATAATTTTACCAAGACCAGTGTGATCTTATTTTCAAAGTGAAAGTTTAGACATGAAGCCTCATGGTTCCAGTTGGAGAAGACAACTGGAAAACCTGAAAACACGGGGTCATTAAGGCTGGAAAAGACCAAGGAGATTGAGTCCAAGTTGTGACTGGTCCCCAGCTTGTCACCCAGCCCAGAGCACTGAGTGCCACATCCTGGCCTTGCTTGGACACCTCCAGGGATAGGAGCTCCAAACCTCCCTGGGCATCTCCTTCCAATGCCTGACCACCCTTTTTCCATGAGGAAGTTCCTCCTGGTGTCCAGCCTGACCCTCCCCTAGCACAGCTTGAGGCTCTGTCTTGTTGCCATGTCATGGTTTCTGAAGGGCTGTGGTTGCTATACTCAAGCATCTCAGTGGAGATTGAGTAGAGAATCACATATTCCAGTTCATTTTTTGGTTTGTGTTCCTTGTATCCCACTTCTGTCCAGTGTTCCCAGCTGCCTGGTGGTCTCTGAGCTCTCACGTGAGCCGCTGCTTTTGCACTTGCTGGGCTTTGTGTGCACAGCCCTGGGTATAGCTGAGCCCTTGGTGTGCTGTTACTTTAAAGCACTGGTAAAAAAGGCTGTACAATAAGGGAGGGAGGGAAGGCAAAAATCTGAAAAGCTGCTGGATCTTAAAGATTAATCAGCCTGGTTTAAATAGCAAGCAAAGCTACAAACAGCCTTTTCTACCCAGCGTGCTTTCTTCCATTGCTTTTGTGAAGTTGTTTCTCCAGGGGAAGATTTCAAGCTCCATAAGACTTGTGTTCTTATATTAGTGTCAGGACAAGGGCTAAGATTATTTGTGTGAATATGTACAAACAATTCCATTACCTGGGGTTCCTTTCACGCTTTCTCCCCGGTGGAATTATGGCCTCATATTGCATGATGGTGTATCTATTCCTGTTCGTACAGATCTGTATTTACAAACTCAGGCCAGGGAGCTCCTGTGCATGAGCTGAGAGAAAGGGAAGTCAGTGTAAATGACAGCCTGGGACACAAAACCAGCCCTATTTATAAATATAATGAAGGATATACAACAGTGCTCTCACCAAAAGAGTGCAGGCAGACCTAGGGTTGCTGTAACATGGATGGTTTGTGGGTTTTTTTGTCTTTTTTTCATTTGAAGAGCAAGTACCCCCACATCTGTGAAGAGCTTCCTGCACCCTTTTAATTCAAAAAGACTTGATTCAGTTCTGCTGCAGGGAAGGAAGTGATAGGAGCAACCTGAAAGATGGGGGCAGTTCCTAGAACACATCATGCCCCAACCCTGCATTGCCAGAACTGGCAGCCACTTCTCCTCTCTTTGCTGGGGCTTTTCAGCTCCTCTCCTTCCTGGGTTCTCTGCTTCTCTAAGCAGGCTCAAGTTGTAAAACTATGCTGGGGGCAGGGGGAGCAAGGGATGCAGGTAGAAATGATCATTTATTCATTTACATTTTCTCCTCTTTTCCAAATTGATTACTGGTTGTGCTTACAAAGCACCGTTTACAACAGAAATCAAACCCGAGGAGGTCTCGTTCCGATCTGGATCAAACAGCAAGTTTCCATATTGGTGGTACTGACTTGCTGTCTCTTGGTGGACTGTGAGGTATTAGAAGAAGGTCCCTGAAATAATTGCAGTAAATGTAAATGTTCTGTCTCCTGGGCACGTTCTCAAGCCCTGTCAGTGTTGCTGGGATTGTCTGAGAAGCAGAAGCCATGCAGGTTTTTATCAATATTTGTAATTAAGAAAATGTTCTGGTGAAAATGGTGAGTGGTTTTATGACTCTGCTGTGTCTTGTAGTATTACTGGGATACAGGCTGGCCCATGGAGCTGTTTGCAAAAGGTTGGACTTTTTTTTAAGGTTAAAAAATGTGATCTTAGCCCAAGGCAAAGGGAAGAAGTGTTGTGCTGAGCAGCCGAAGTGGACAGGACATCTGAGGTGGTTTTCAGTCCTCTTTGTGCCTGTAAAGTTGATGTGTTTTACCACCATCAGAGGTTGAGAGGAGAATTAATAGTTTCCAGTGTGCTCTGGTGGTGGAAATATGTATGTATATGTGTATGTAAATGTATGACTTACAACTGGAAGTGTGTATTCATTTACTGAACAGCATTTGATACAAGATCAGAGTTTATGTTTAGAGAGATAAAGCAGCTTTTTTTGTCTCACCCCATGAAAAGCAGAGCGAGAAGGGCAAGAGGGCAGGTGTGGGTCACAGGGAGCAGCTGGAAGCTGGACTGGATGGGCTGGGAGGACTGGTTGTGCTCCTTTGTGGGACAGTGGAGCCCAGGAAAGTGGTGCCTCCAGCATTCTGCCACTGTGGCAAAGTGAAACGTCAGCAGTGATAAGTGATGGAGGGAGAGATTTCGTGGTGGTTGGACATTTATTAGGAAGGATTTTTGCCTTAGAGAGGCTTAAATCAAAGCCATCATATCCATCAAAGAGTGGTTATTAGATCACCTGGCAAGCAAGAGAAAATAAGGAAAAACAAGAAATTGTGTTTTCTAGCACTCTCTGTCCTGTTGCTTCCCTAGTCATGATTTTTTGGGGAAAATTGTTTTTGCTGAATAGTGGATTCTGAGACAGGCAGTTAAGGGAGGAGAAGACTGTTGCTTTTATTTGAAACATCTTGGAAAGGAAACAGTCTTAAAGGCAACAATAAATGTTCTGGCATAATGCAGACTAAACCATCCTTAAAACAAGTCTATATCCATCACTCTGATATACTGGAGTCCCAGTCTGCTGATTTGATGTCAGGATGATGAATTATGACCTTTTATTATTTATTTATTTTAAGCTTTAATCACAGACTTTATGAAAACATAAAGTAGGTCTGGATTTGGTTGTGAGGTTTATGGAATGGCTTATGGATTTGGAGCACAAGTGGGTGGCTTCTTTTCCTGTATTTGGATATATTTTATATACATCCAAATGCATTTTGTATGTACATGAAGTTTATGTTTATTTATATATACACACACCTTACACTGGGTGAAACTACAACCAGGTATAAATCACTTTTACTTCTGTGCATGCCAGTGGTTAGAGGTCAATTTGTGGGTGTTGCCTCGTGTGCTCAGCAGGGCTCCTACCTGTGGAGACACAAATTTAAGCTGATAGGGAACCAATTTCAGATGAAGCTTTCTGAGGCGCTCACAGTGACACTCAGGTTGTGCAGATTTATTTAAATTGCTTTGAGGTCTGGTTTAATCCTTCCAATTTCCAAAGGCCATTGGAGAACATCCCTGAAAATACCCTGCAAATGCTTTGCACAGCAAACACGGTGCTCCAGTTCTCCCAGGCCATTTCAGTCCTGGGATACCATGGGAGGTGTTCAAACCCCATTGCCTGCTCTGNGATATCCATCAAAGAGTGGTTATTAGATCACCTGGCAAGCAAGAGAAAATAAGGAAAAACAAGAAATTGTGTTTTCTAGCACTCTCTGTCCTGTTGCTTCCCTAGTCATGATTTTTTGGGGAAAATTGTTTTTGCTGAATAGTGGATTCTGAGACAGGCAGTTAAGGGAGGAGAAGACTGTTGCTTTTATTTGAAACATCTTGGAAAGGAAACAGTCTTAAAGGCAACAATAAATGTTCTGGCATAATGCAGACTAAACCATCCTTAAAACAAGTCTATATCCATCACTCTGATATACTGGAGTCCCAGTCTGCTGATTTGATGTCAGGATGATGAATTATGACCTTTTATTATTTATTTATTTTAAGCTTTAATCACAGACTTTATGAAAACATAAAGTAGGTCTGGATTTGGTTGTGAGGTTTATGGAATGGCTGGGAGAAGCTTATGGATTTGGAGCACAAGTTGGTGGCTTCTTTTCCTGTATTTGAATATATTTTATATACATCCAAATGCATTTTGTATGTACATGAAGTTTATGTTTATTTATATATACACACACCTTACACTGGGTGAAACTACAACCAGGTATAAATCACTTTTACTTCTGTGCATGCCAGTGGTTAGAGGTCAATTTGTGGGTGTTGCCTCGTGTGCTCAGCAGGGCTCCTACCTGTGGAGACACAAATTTAAGCTGATAGGGAACCAATTTCAGATGAAGCTTTCTGAGGCGCTCACAGTGACACTCAGGTTGTGCAGATTTATTTAAATTGCTTTGAGNCTGCCCACACTGGGGAATGTCCCCTCAGGACATGGGGGATTCTGGGATGTGAGTGCTCATGGATGGGTCATGTCCAGCCTCTCATCCCCAGGTCCTTCTCTTCAAGGCTATTTCATATTAGTCAGATATTCATGGAAAGGTTGCACATTTCCGATCCTTTGTTTTAAAATAAAACTCTTTAAGCAGCTCTTCTGACCAAAAAAATCAAGTTTTTTTGTCCTCTTTGAGTTTGCCAGTGTGGCTGTTGGAAAGCTCTGGCCTTGGCTTGTGATAGTGTCAGTGTCTCATCTTGGTGTCTCGAATAGATCTGATATGAAATTTCATCAATTGCCTGATTCCTCACTTAGACTAAAACCTTCTGTACTTCTTGACAGCAGGTAAATTGCCTCCTAAATTTTTTGACATTGCTTTTGTGGCTCCTTAGCATGGGATTGACCAATTCTGCTTGCTCACAGCAGTTTAATAATTTCTAAACAACTTACTACACCTGTTTGAACATTTCCTTCGTGTTCCATGTGATACAAAACTCATACCCAACCCCTTCTAGCTGATATTTTTAGAAAGTGTCAGAAAAAGTAGTTTGGTTTTAATTTGCGTGTTTCTTCCTAAAGGAATGATGCATTTGTTTACTCAAATATACTCCAGACCCAAATTCCTCTGGTTGTCCCGTTGTTTTCTCTCAGCATTTCTTTGCTCCCCTTCCCTTAGCTGCTCAGGGCAGAAGTAGGACTCTCTCCCAGGTAGATAAGATCCATGAAATCCATCCCAGAAGTTCTCTTTCTCCAATAAATGCATCCCATGGATGTTGCATGGGCCTGAGTGTGGCTCCAGAGGGTTGGGGGATTGTACAAAGTTAACGCTGCAGCACGTGGATCAATGGGAATCAAAGTGGTTTAAAGAGCAGGAAGGAAACTTTGGTTTGCATAATTGATCCTTACTTTTGTTTTTCACTTGTATTTCTTCGGCTCTGCTGAGAACTTCAGGGGTTTGTAGCAGGTGTCAGGATGTAACCTGAGCAATTACATTGCTTCCTATACATTTATTACATGCTGAATTAGAACTTGGTTAATCCTGCCTATTTCCCAGCTGATTCCTATTTAAAATCATGTCAAGCTCCATTTGGATGGAAACTAATTCAATTGAAAGTGCAGTTTTACTTGATGTTAAGGCTGTGTAACACTTCTGTCAAAATACAGCTTTTCTTCTAAAATACATTTATTAAATACAGTGAGTCTTGCTAAGCTAAATTTCACCTAATTTTTGGTTACCTTGTCCTTCATAGAGCTGGCAGAGCTCATCAACTTACCTTATTTTTATTCCTCATTTCAAAGGGAGAAACTGTTTTTCCTGCTTTCTGAATTCCCAGCTGATTTCTCAACTTTGAAAGCCGCAGTCATTGAACTGAGCTAAATAAGCAAAGTGAAAAGAAAATGTTTGTTCTTTTGTACTCGCAGACAAGGATTCTGCTTGAAAGATGGGCTGGCACTTCATCATACACTGGTTCCCAGTGCTTACTGAGTGACTTCCACTGCTTCACTGCCTTGAGATTCTTCTCCCTCGGAAAATTTTTGCAAAATACGCATCTTAAATCGTTTTTCTAATTTAAATTATTTCAAATTAGAAAGTAATTTTCAAGCTTTTATTTTTAAACTGCATGACTCTGCAGTGATGCAGATGCACCTTTGCTTGTGAGTATTGCAGCTGTGTTTGTGAAGTCAAGGGCACGTGTGGAGGCAGCCCCAGCCCTGCTCCATGGATATCCTTTAGCTGGATGTGGGATTGGCATCGTGCTGCTGGCTGGGGATTGGTGAGCACACAGCCCAGCACTGCTTTGCCTGCTCTAGGACCTCATATCCCAAATTTGGGTGCTCCTCTGAGATCAGCCTTTCAGTGGGACAAGGAACCAGGGACTGGGAAGTCACTGAATTATGGAATAACAGAGTGGTTTGGGGTGGAAGGG
>VXBB01022079.1:122058-144344 GCA_013399915.1 Illadopsis cleaveri | reverse complement strand
CCCTTCCCTTCCCTTCCCTTCTCCTTCCCCTCTCCTTCTCCCTTTCCTCTTCCCTTTCCTGCTCTCCCTCCCCCCTTCATCCTCCCTCTTCCCTCTTGCCTTTTCCCCTTACTTCCTTACTTCTTATCCTGAAGCAGTAGGATTTAAATCACAGTTAAGTCAGTAATTATATATTTGAATTCCTTTCAGACTCTTAGGTAAATACCATCCAGTCCTGATGATTTGTTACATTTTATCAATATGTCTAAAATCTCCACTGCTGACACTTCATTTTGAGACTGACATTCAAACACAGAGAAACAACCAAATTTCCCATTTTTGCGGGGAACATGGATATGAAGAATTCATTTTTCTTTTCTGCTATGACATTATCTTCCTTGTATGATTCTTTTACATCTTGGTCATTTGTAAATCCTATAAACTCTCTGGCAAGTTTCTTGCTTTTGATGGATATGAAAAAACTTTTTATTATTACTTCTTTTATTTTAGAAACTTCAGCAGCTTGTTTTTCACACTAATCTTTTCATCCCATTTTTTATTAAGTTTTAACATTCGACTTGTCCGCAGTGAAGCCTTTTTTGCTATTTTCATTGAGTGCACATGCCTTCCACTTTTGAAAGATATTGATTTATTTCTAAACTTAACTAGAGGGAGTTAACTTCGCTTTGAAGGATGACACAAATTAAAAAATATGGGGAAAATAGGAAAAAAAAATGGAAAGGCTGTTTACTTAAATGAATAAATTTCAGAGGATAAAAAAAAGGAAATAGGAAATAAAGGAGATTAATCATATAGTTAAATTTACACTATAACTAATGTCAGGTTATGAAGAAAATGCTTTGTTTTGTTTTGTTGTTTTGTGGGTTTGGTTTTTTTTTTAGTTCCACTTCAGTATTTGCAGCAGCTACTCCTTAGAGAAAGGACACTGTGAATGCTGTTCTCTCAGCCACAACACTATTTCCTGAAACATTCCTGATGGCAGCTTGAACAGCCCACTTCTACATGGCAGCACTAAGGTGCATCTTGGCTACTTTACAGCATTTATCCTTTATAGTCTGGTTGTGTTATTCATAATATTTTTTCAATAGCTAAGAGGTCCCATAAGGGTACAGCCAGACCATCCAGTCATCAGAACTAAATTTCAGAAGAATCTGTAGCCTGCAATTCAAAGCTGTCAGTTTTTAAGTCCATTTGGAAAGGCCTCTGATTTGTTAAACCTTATACAGCCATTCCCTGTCAATTGGGAGGAAACAGGTTTGGAAGTAAAAATGAATAAATGATTAGAGGGTATCCCTGAAGACTGAATAGAAACCTGATAATTTTATGTGTTGAACTCAATTCAGTGATACAGCTTTCTAATACTGACTGCTATTTTCTGTTTATTTAGTATTTGAGTGGTGGTTGGTTTTTTTTGTTTGGGTTTTTTTTGTTGTTTTTGTTTGTTTGTTTGTTTGGGTTTTTTGTTTGTTTGTTTTTGGTTTTGGTTTTTTGTTTGTTTGTTTTTTGTTAAAGTCTTGTTTTCCATGGAAATGTTTAAAACACTGTCATAACGCTTGTCAGTACATGCTAGCTTTATTTTAGAACTTATTTATGTTGCAAATCAAACTGGAAGTAAAAGCATAAATAACAGTTGCATATAAAAGTAGATCAAGACTTTTTCTGATGTAAGGTTCTAAAGGCAGTGACCAAAATGGCATAACTAAGTTGAACACCAAATTTCTGAAGGTTTAAGCATCTGTGGATCCTTGTATTGACACAAACTGGGTGTGCTTAGTGGTTCCTCCAAAAATCCGTTCTCCTTCTGTAAATACTTAATAAGAGTTTGGGGTTCCGACTGTGCAATTTGTATTTTTGAAACATTAGGGAGAGATGCTAACACAACTATTTAGTATGCCAAAATACATAACCATCTTTACATCAATTCTGTTAAAATTAAAAAAAAAAAAAAATCCACTATCTACCTCTGCTAATGAATACCATGGATTTGGTGCCCATACTTTACCAACCTTTTAATTCTCCACAAGATATTTGCCTCATTTTTCTAATGGGAATGTTGCACTGCAAGGTGGTTACATTGCTTCTGTAAACCTTGCTGAAAACCATACATTCCTGTTTTTGCTGAACTATTTTCTAGACCTAGAATATAATGTTCTCTCTACATAATTGGATGTGTGTCTGGGAGTGTGAGTAGGAAATGGGAGACCTGCTTGAGCAATGGAGTATGCACTGTCCTTGAAAGTACCTGTCCTTGATCACAATTTGTCGGTGTCCAGGGCATTCCTNTGTAAGATAAGAATTAATAAACAACGCGAGAAACCTGAAAACAAGACCTTGCAACTCCGTTTCATTCTCGCGCCAGACTGAAAACCTTCAGAGGGCTGAGGGCAAGAAAGCACCACTCGAACCACCCACCACGAACCACCACCTAAATCTCAGGTGAGAGAAACCCTAAAAAACCCTACAACAATTATCTCCTTTCCATAGGGGAAAAATGTTTGGGTTTGGAACTTCTGGGGCAGTAAATATAACATGAGAATACAACCTATTTCAATTGTAAACTGCTGGTGGTAAAACCAGACTATTATTCACACTTATATAAATGCAATCATAATGGATGCTTTGAGTCTTTTTAGTAATAAAAAGATAAATTATAAGATGAGGAAATTTCATTTTCAGGGGAGATAAAAGATATCTCACTTTTAATATTTTTGTAATGAATCAGAATTAAAAAAAATAGGAAAAAAACCTATGGAAGGTAACATTCAAAAATATTTCTTTTGTATGAAACATTTATTTAATCACTTTTTGACTCAGCTTGTTTTTGCACTAAATCTGAAATGAACTGTTTCATGTTGCTTACCTTTACATACTGAAATCTGACGCTTCCAGGTAACTGACACTGATTCTAGTCAATTCCATGCAAATCCTCTGACAGATTATGTTTCCATATTGCACCAAATGATATGCAGTTGCTGAAAAATTGTGTCACTTGAAGCCTCAATTCATTATGATCAGCATATCTCATCCACTCATACAAGAATATAGGTTAATCAGAGTTATACTTTCCATGACGCTCTGAAGCACACACACACAAAAATCTTTTAGCAAAAAAATAACTCAAATCAGCAGGGCAAGTGTAAAATGTAACCTTCAACTGCCTGATACTCCACATTCCAGTGATCTCTGTGGTTTGTCGAAACTTCTGCTGAAGCCTTCAGATTCCTTAACATTTTCTTATGGCAGCTCTTCAGAGGTGAGGCAAATTCCTACATATTTTCATAGAAAACATGTCTTGTGTTCAAGCATAAACTAAATAAACCATACGCAGAACATAAAATTCTAAAAAATATTCTGATAGATGATTAATTCTTGATCTTTTTTTACACAGTTGTATTTAAATAAGTCTAAGAGGTGATACGGTATGAACAAGCTGGATGTATAAAAAACTGATATTACTACCAGTAACAAGATGAGTGCAGTTTTGAGGTTGGGAGATGGATTAGAAAAAAGATTTTCCACATAAATCTCTCTATTTTACTGGCAAGCCTAAGTGAATGACCCACACAAGTATGGGGCAGAACTGCTGTACATTCCAGAACTCCTTATTCCCAGGTTTGCACCCGAATAACACAACTCTTTTTCCTATTCCTGGCATTGACTGTTGCTCCTGTAATTGCTTTCACTGTTATGAGTCTTTTTTTTTTTCCTATAAAAGAAATTACAGCTTGTCTCTGTAGAAGATAAAACCTGAGTAACTGCTGTACCAAGGAATGCAGCAGGTTTTGCAATAATATGAAGAACAGAAGATATGCGACTTGTGAGCAATTAAATACATTTGACACACAGGCCTATCAGAGAGCCACTTATTTGTAACTCCTTTTAGTTATTTTTCTCTAAAAATAGGGCTTTAGCCCCCCAGCTTCTCACTGAAGAAACTTTGAGACCAGCCACGACAGGACTCACGTTGTCAAGCCTGCTGGATAGCACCACTACAAAACGTGATGACAGAGTCACCCACAGAGAGAGCTGTCTTATTTATCTCCATGCTGGCAAACTGATGCACTCCTAGCAGTAGTAGTTTTCCCTGTAATCATTTGTATTATTATTTATAACAAATTACATGTCAAGGGCACAATGGCAGATTGGTGTATCCCATTAATTTTTGATATGAGGGGTGGAGGGTATAAAAGCCTATTACTGTTACTAGAAATACATTGACAATTTATTTTACCTGCAAACTGAGTAGTTCTTTGCATTAAAACTTTTATGAGACAGAACAGGAAAGAGACAGACTCAGGCAGACTTAAGAAATGGAAGGAGAAAAAAAGGGTAGTGGGAGACTGAGGCTTGGAGAAGAGTCTTATTTGGGTATGAGTTGAAATGGTATCTTTAACTACAGTATATTTACTAAGACAAAGTTGTTTCTGGAAAAAAACACTATCAAATGTACATTTTCCAAGAGATCTGCTGATGAATATTTAGTTCAAGATAGTCTACCAGTGACACTAGTAGATGACGTATTTTTTTAAGAGGATGATGTAACATTCTCTGCAAAGAGATGTAGTAGGTTGGTTTCAAGCTTTATGCAAGAGTTATTCTTTGAGATTCATGGAAGGAATGTATCCTAAACAAGGAGAAAGGGAAGCAGAGACAGTTCAGAACAAAGTTTAAGCATTATAATGAGATTAATAAGCAACTGAGTGCAAGAGAACAAAAATGTGAAAATATTTGTGAAAGAAGTAGGAGGGGGAAGAACGAAAGCTTGAACTCTGTGGCCTGTGTTCACACAAGATGATTGTAATTGTCCTTTCTGGCCTTAAAAATCCATGAATCTATGAATGAATGAATGAATCTATGATTCTAGGACAAAAGCTGAGAGAGGGTTCAAAGATTGCAGGTCCAAAGTCAAACTCATCAGTGGAGACTTATGAAAAGACATGATTGATGACAAGCCTTGTCCTTAGATTGTACGTGAGGCTACTGCTTTTTAGAAGTGACACTTGTCACTTTTCCATCTCAACAGGAGGAGAGGAAAAACATATATATAATCTTTGTCAACATCAATTTTTCTTTCAGGTTTATTGCAATCATAAATGGTACTGCACAATGAAAAAATACAGTGTCACCTTGGGTCCATCAAACTTGACACTAAAAGGTTAAATGGATTTCTTAGCTTAGCTGGATCCAAAGAGGAAGAGCACCTGCAGAATACAAGCTGCACAGAGTAATACTCTCCTTTCTTTTCTTTTTCTTGCAATTGCAGACAAAGTTTACAGACAAACAATGGACATTGCATTCAGCTCAGCAGAACAAAGGTAATTGTATCAATAAGTTTTCAAAGATTTGAAGGTTCTTTCAGTGGGTGATTTGCAGCACTAAGCATTATAGCTCCGAAGAGATACACAGATTGGAAGTTGGTACATATGAGGCGGTGAGCCAGTCTGCTGTATTATTTGCACCAAATTGGGTGGAGTTGTCCTCACTGAGCCTTCTTTTAACCTGCTAGACTAAGCATTTCCTTTTTCCTCTTCATTTTCAAACCCAGTCTTATTACATCTCTTTCTCTTTTTCTCCTTTATCACTCCCTTGGCTGTGCTGCTGCATTTGACTGTGCTTTTAAAATTCTGCAACTGCACAGATTTAGGACAAGAACAGTGAGACAAGAATGGGCTGTTTATGTCTATATTGGAACTGGTAAGAAACTTTGCAATTTTTTGGTTGTTTTTCTTCATAAAGTAAAAGAAAAAAAAACAAAACCGAAAACAAAAAACCTGAATGCTTCTGGCTTTAAGACATAGAATATCTTGCATTCTGCTTTCCCTGCTACTTTCTGGAGAGAAACCAGTCAGATTTATACTGGCTTGGAGAAAGTAGATACTGGGAAAATTTCTGCTGAATAGAAAGTCATGAGTTTACAATGAATAATAATAATAATTTTAAAAAATTACAACTTTATATCACTGATTAAATAGATAGAGTGTTCATTTGCTTGTTTAAAATATTTTAGAGAGAATAGAGGGAAAACACTATGAGAACCTTGTAAGTATGTAGCTGATGAGTTTGCATTCATTTAACCTTGCATGGAAAGGAAAATGGGGGGGGAAAAAAAGCCCTCTGCAATTAGGAAGTTGGTTCCCACGGCATTTGTGAGCTCCAGTCTGAGCTCTGTTCTAGGATCTATGTGCACCTCCATTCACCTTTTGAAAGGTCAGGCATGCTATGAAAACTAAACACCTAAAGTGCATATGCCACTCCACTCCTGCAAATGACTGCTTATGAATCTGAAAGGTGGATGGAACAAAGGGTTTGCAGGATTTGCATGTTCTCTCAGAGCTGGGCCACATGTGAAGAAGAAACAGTCAAAAGCAAAAATTACCTCTGCTTCTGCCTTTGTATACAATTAACAGGGCACATGAAAATTAGCACTGGAAATGTAACAAAAAAATTCCCTGCCTTTACCAGGCCGTAATAGAAAGATTTTTTTTGCAATAGTGTCTCCGTTACTTTGTTCTACAATAAAGGCACAGCTTTTTAACTGATGTTAAAAAAAAGCGAGTCCAAATTTATACCAGACAAACATTAAGTAAGGAATCCAGAGGATAAGAGATGTTAAAAAAACACAGGTTTTTGAAGTTGAATCTAAAATGAAACTTCATGACATAACTAGCCAGGTGTTAATGCTCATCTCAAACTTTGTAGTACAGAATTAAATGAAAAACAAAACAGGAAAATTGAAAAACAGCCAGTGAGATGCCAGTGCTTGTAGTTATTTGTATTCAAAAGAGGTTTTAAAAATGAGTTTGCATTTTTGGCATTAAAACATTGAATTTTGTCCTCTTACTTTAAGTGCTATGTACATTAAAAAACAGCAACATTCTTCTATCTTGCCTAGTATGGGAAATGTTTGGCAACAATGAAAAACCTAGAAGCATCTGCATCCAGATATTCCTCTTGCAGAAGTCTGAAATCTCACCAGGTGCCTTACCTTAGTCTTCCTCTTACTTCTTTAGGCCTTTAGAGCAGAGGGGAATATTATCTTAAAAAAAAAAAAAAAGTTTAAATAGATTCTGCTTAGTTGGAATAATTCTTACCACAAGGCAAGAATTTGTAATTTTTCTACAGTTGCTTAGTTTTGTCTATTTGGCTTTTGCCAAAGGCTCTTCTTTTTCAACTCTTAAAAACAATCCTTTAATTCATTTACTGGGAACCCTCTCTGGAGTTTGTGAAAGATGGGGAGTCTGGAGGACTAATAGCCCAGGATCTAATCTGCAGCAGGCACTGTTTATCACAGACAGCATTGCAGAAACTTGTCCCACAACTCACCGGGTGGGTGGTGCCGGCTGGCACCAGCAGCAGGGGAGGGGTGGAAAATGCACCTGGGCAGCGAGCACGTCAATGTGCATTTATGCTAATGTGTGTGTTCATGTGTGCAGATGGATATATCATGAAGTTCTGCTAGCAACTGAAGTGTGATCTCACTTTGGGTATTTGCAGTGTTGATTTTTGCAGTGTTGGTTCTCCGTGCTAAGCAACATGAAAAACTTAAGCTACAAAGGTTTGTTTAGCAAGACAGCGAGACTGAAAGTGAACAAGGAGCTTCACGATTTTGACATATAATTCTTCAGATATGATCAAAGAACTCGATTTACTGGAAGTTCTACTAAGTGTCAGAAAAAACAATTTAAAGAATTGGAGCTGTCGACAGGATGACACTTTCATTTTGAGGCAACTTTCAAGGTTTTGAAACTTTTTCATTTTCCACTTAGGAAAAAGAGTTGGAACATATATTTTCCTAATGAACACGTTGGAGTTTGGTTTCATGTCAAAAGGAATTTAAGCACTCATTGCTCTCTTTCAAAGGAAAAATAAAAGAGATTAATTGAAAAATAAAATTTATTATGAACAAAACTGTCTTCCAACCAATGTACTTTTGTGTAATTCTCCTGTTTTAACAAAATAGCATAGTAAGGTACAATTTAACTTAAATAACTTAATTTAACTTCACTGAATTTCTAATTTCTATTCCAGCATTTTACTGTTTTCGTAGCAAAAAAGGTTTTCCACTTCCCTCCATAAATCAGGTTTTTCAATCCTTTAAGCCCCCTGCTTGGTGGTCCTGCTCCAGATTCTATTTTTTCAAAGCAAAAATTACACCATGGAGCAAATTAAAACTAAACACAGTGTTCCTGGTATATCCAAACAAGAGCTGGCCGGAGTGGAATAATCACACCCCTTCATCTGCTGGCTATGTTGTTGCTCATGGACCCCAGGAAACAGCTTTTTCTCTATAGTTACAAGAACATTCTGAAGATTTATGATAAATTTAATCTCCCTGAGGACTCAAAGATCCCTCCAGCAAAGATGCACGTAAGCAAGGCAGACCCCTGCCTGTTCTGCTCCTGTTTCTGTCATACCCACCAGGATCTTTCACTTATCACATGTTAAAGATTCTACAGGTCCTGTTGACCCAAACTTGTTTATATTCTACTTGCAAAATTTCTTTCCTCACAGCATTAGTGCTTCAAATATTTGTGACCTGTGTGGGTGAAGGTATTTACAAATACAAGATATCACAGTTAAAAATGACATTTAGTATAGTTAATTTGTCACATATATCTCACACATGAAAGTCTCTGAGACACTTTTAAAGGATTCCTAGCAAACTCTCAAATTTCTACAGATATAGGTAGTAAGATACATCTTGTGCTCTGTGAAGACCATGTATGTAAAATGAGTTTAAGTTTTAACTCTGTCCAGTTCCATTCAGAACCACAAACTGGGAGCTCCTGAGCCAATCACTGCCTCTTTCCCTCTTCGCTACACACAGCTATTTTTAACTTAAAACAATGACATCATCCTCTGTTTTTTTCTCCTCTACCGACCTCATGTAGTGTTCCCCAGTTCAAACTGATCTCTGCTTATAACTCTTGTTCTGTAGCTGGGAGGTGTGAGGATGATGAGGATGTTAGATCTGCCAACCCAAAGAGGACTCACTCTACCTTTTCATAATACCCAGGTAGGAGTTGGAAGAAGTGCAGGCAGTGTTACTTTTCTTCCTTATTTTTTTCCTGGGTTACATAAAGACTACATCTTCCCTCTGTGGGTTTGCTAGCATGAAAATACAGCCCCAAAAACAGACCTCAGAAGCATACAAGTAGGAACAATCACCTTTCAAAATAAATAATTTGCAACTAGAGAAAATATTTTTTAGTCAAATGTGTCGTGATTTTGACAATTTTTCTTTTGTTTTTCCCAAATTGCATTACAAACTGAACAAGCACCGCATGTTGAGAGCCACAATAAAATACTTCATTTGGAAGTGTTAACTTGACTTCAAATTGCATGTAAAATGGACAGTTATTTCACAATGAACTGCAATTTGGCACATCACTGTTGGACAGGCTGAAATGTCAAAAATGGTTTTACTTGCTGGATTTGCTTCTTATACAAATATAGACATTTCTTTCTGGGGTGCTACTCTAAACTGTTTTATAAAAATAAACTCAAAAGAACCCCAAAACATTTTTTCCCTAAGTTTTCAGTGATTTCAGCTCAGTCTTAGTTTTGAATGAAAAGTAAATGTCAAAGATTGGAAAATCAAAACATTGAGACAGGGATTTTTTTTGGTTTGGTTTGGTTTGGTTTGGTTTGGTTTGGTTTGGTTTGGTTTTTTTGTTTGTTTTTTTCTGATCATTTTTATTATGTATATATACCAAAAGGCTTCAAAGAAATAGTTTTTCATTTTGAAAACCCAAATGACCTATAAGAATTTTACAAAAATGAAGAATTCTTCAGGTTTGATGTTTATATATTCTTTTACATCATAATGTTTGGGGGGTTTCTTAAATTTTACAGATGTTGGCTGGAGTATGACCATCAATGGTTTTGCCAAAGAAACCACAATTTGTTCCTTCTGTGTTTCTGTTAAGCGCAGAGATATAAACACAACCTGTCCAATCTGTGTTTCTTATATGAGGTCTGTCCTTCCCTCAAAACACCAACTCTGCATTTATAGAACTCTTTATTTACATATGTATATAATATTCAAACATGAGTTTTTAAATCAATATTTATATATTAATCTTAAAAAATTATGGAGGACTCATTAACAAAACCAAAATTTATTGCATCATAAAAATTAGTCTTAATAAATTACATTAGCTATCCTTATAGTCCCAAATGTCAGCGTCTACAGTGTATATCTGTTACTGCAACCTGTGTAAATATCCAGGAAATAATGTATTTTCTCTGTTTACTTTTCCTTAGGATAAACAGAAAAACAGTGAAAAGAGGCTAAGACACAACAGGGGATGCAAAACAGACTAGCTGCAACAGCCTACATGGGAGAATATTACAGAATTACAGTTGTTGCAATGGCTACCAGCTGTGCATCTGGAATAAAAAGGTTTGGAGCCCAGGAGTTTTTAATACAGGGAAAAGTTTGCCTCAGATGCTCACTCCTTTGTATTTTTATGTCAGTCTTTACTTCTAATGTTTTAAAGAAGAATATTCCAAACCCCCCAGTTATTTCTGTTGTTGTTCTTATTGACAGCTCTGTCAAAAGCTACAGGCAGGTAGAGGCATATTAAAAACTTTGTTACTAATATTTCAGTTCACTGCATTTCATCACTGAGGATTATCCACCTGCTTGCTTTGTGTTGCTTTGGCAATGATAGGGAGTGAAAAATATTGGATGCACGAGCTCTGCAATTGTCCCTTTACTTCTATTGATCCTTATAAAAACACACAAACACACAAGGCATTTCACTGTGCCAGATTTCACATGCCTTGACCCTAGAAGTTAAAGAATTTTTCTCTTTTTTCATTTGAGGGGATGTGTTTATGCACGTGGACATCCCCACCGTTAAGACATAGCCTCCAGAGCACCATCCCTTTTATGCAGTGAAGGAGAATATGAACACTGAAAACAAGAATTTTCAGTTAAATTAGTGTGTTCAGTAGTCTATCTTCATACACGATAGCAACTGACAGCACACTTGGATGGCATAATAACTGTAATTCTCTCATTTTATCACTTCTGAGGGCTTGACTTTGCATACCTCCTCATGGAAGGTAATGGAAAAGAGTACAGAAAAAACAAAAGAGGGGAAAAAATCCCACCAGCAAACAAACCCAGAAATGTGATTATGCTGTGTGTATGCTGACAGTCCCACAGCTCACACAGCTCTTGAGAACTTGAATAGAGCTGGGACAGATTAGGAAGTAATTCTCTAAAAGACACATGTTTGCCTGTGGCTTTTGACTTGCAACTCTTTACTCATCCATACTTTCATCTGTTCTGTGTGCACCCCAGTTGCCACCTGAGTTTAATGACCTAGTTGTTTTTCTTGGGAAAATATAATGTTTTGGCAAAAATTCTGAATATCTAGAGCTCTTCCGGGGGGTACACAGGACAGACATTGTAACCCAGGAATTTGGAAGCATCTTGAGTTTCCCTGACCACTGTCCTTGAAAGCCAGAACAACACAAAGTTGGGACTATTTATATTTTGATTGCTTTGAAAAAGAATGAAAAACCCTAAAACTTTAGATTTCTTTCCAGAAAAAGTCTCTCCATGCGAGCATATTCCACCGGAGAAAAACCTTTGTGGATATTTTTTCCTCAGTAGGACCAGATCTATGCCACACCAGATATGAACAAGATTATTACATCCTAAGATGTAATAATCACTATATCGATATTAAATCTAACACACCGTTTTTAACTAGAAAGCAAAAGAGTCATCAACAATTTCCTTAGTAATATTTTATCTATTTTCCCCAAATTTCCTCTTTCAGTCAAAGATGGTGAATCTTTCAGATCTATATCTTTTCAGGAGATAAGTCAAATTACATTGAATTTATCAGAATCAGATGATTTTTAAAGTTACTCTCAGAAGCAAGGTTGGAAAACTAATACCTGACTTGCACCCCAGGCTGACTACAGTAGCTGTAGTCTGCTTTTGTTCTACAAGCCCTCAGGTCTCTGTCCTCCAGCTGTTGTTGGTTATGGCTTCCAGCTGTGTTCCTAGAAGTAATCTGTGAAAATAAGCATTCTTTAGTTTTTCCCTTTCTCTCTTTAAAGACTTGGACAACGCAGATAATTTCCTGGCATTCCTTAGTAGCCCTTTCTTTAATGAGAAAATCAACTGGCTGTATAACTTTTTTTCAGTGTATACTGCCAGCTAATGGCAACTTTATTAGGTATCTGCAGTGAGATGATGAGCCACCTGGGAGTATTAACACCTGGATTTACAGTCACAATGGTAGAGCATATTGAAGTCCTTCACTACACTGAATTACTCAATAATAGCTTTTGGAAACATAAATAATCAAGAAGCATCATTTTTGAAGATAAAAGTCAGGAACATGTCTGGCTAATTGACCATGATGGAGTTATAATAGTGAAATACTGCACACTTTTGGAGTAAAGTTCTCTATCGTGCTGCCTCTATCTGAAGCATTGAGGGCTGGCAACTCTACAGAAGTTTATGTATAGTGACTCTTGCACATTGCTCCTGCCAATAAGATGCACATCAGATTTTTACATTGGTCTAATCTATTGCAATAAATTCTAGCTCTAAGAAAAACAGAGATAATGTTAAACAGAAGGACTCCAAATGAGATTATCTCGTGGAGAATGCCATCAAGATTGCTAATTCAGTTTGCATCAAAATCCAGGAAAGGTCAGATCCTGGTAGCAACAGAATTTTCCATCCTGTTTTTTCCTGTATTTAGTTAAGAAAGTGTTGAGTGTATTTCAATCATTTTAACTTCATCTGATTAAGAAAATGCTCTAAGTTACATACAGATATAACTGCTGAAGAGACTTAAGTGTGAGCTTTACAGCTTGGCTGAGTTGAGACATATATTAACTCAAGTTACTTCAGAGGATTCAAGGTAGTGGCAAAATGCAAAATATAAAACTATAAAAGTCTCTGTGAATATATGACTACATTTTAGTTCTAAATTGTATTTGCCTGTGCAATGGTTTTCAAATGGAAGTTTCTGTTGTTTGCTTGCTGTTGTTTAGACTCGTTTCTTTGGCTTTGAGTTTGATTTTTTTTTTGGAGGGTGAATCCTTGCATATTTTTCTTTGATTTTCATTTCCAAATATTTCTCAGGAAAAAAAGTTGTTAAAATATCCCTATGCAATCTATTAAAGTATATAAATTATAAGCTTACCTAACTCAAACTGTAAATATTTCTGGGGGGAAAAAAATTTCCTGAAGTTGTGATGTTTTGTTTTATTTTGTGTTCAATTTCTTCTTAGTTTGCTTTTTTTTTTTTTTAATAAAATTATAAAATAGAAATAAACCTCCCTTTCTTTACCAACATCAAAAATCTCTATGGATATTTTTTCTCTAAATGCCAACATTTATGAATCCAAAAAAAATTTAAAACCTCACACCAACAAAAGATATTTAAACTTCTGGGAGTGCAACAAGTTTCTCAACAAACAAACACCGGAGAAATTATTTCAGTAACAGTTTTCAAATAGAAACCACAAGATTTTACTTGCTGCCTCTTGCAATTAGCTGGTGAGGTACAGAATCACTTCTCTGTCTCTCCCCAACCCAAAGAGTATTTATTTATTCATACAAAGTGAAACAGCTTCAACAGAATAAAGTCGAGAAGCTCAGGCTGCAGTACCTCATAGTCTGGTGGTTTAGAGCTCAGTGCTGCAGTTTCCTGTTTCTACTCCTCTGCACCAGGGAGACAGAAGGCTCAGGTGCTCACCATGCAGGTGACAGCCCGTGGTTTCAGGGCTCCCTGCATCTCGTGTGGCCCAGAATCCCCTCCTCTCACCAGGGCTCCCAGGTCCCTCCTGACCCAGCTGTGGAACTGAGCCCTGCAGATGAAACAGCAGCTCTGTCACTTCACCACAAAAATCTGACTTTGGTGCAGCTCATGTTCCTGGTAGCTCATTTATTATGCAACAGAGGCTCCATAAAATAAGAATGATTTGATCTCCCTTCCCCCCGCAGCTTTTAAAATGCAGCCACTCATGCTAACGGCATTTTTTGAAGCCACAGAAGGAATTCTTCCCTGTCAGGGTGGGGTGGTGATGAACTGGCACAGGTTGCCCAGAAAAGCAGTGGCTGACCCATCCATGGGAGTGTTCAAAACCAAGTTTGGTGGGGCTTGGAGCAACCTGGGATAGTGGAAGGTGTCCCTGCCTGTGGTAAAGAGGTTGTAACCTCAGGCAAGGCTGAACAGGTCACAGAGACCATTCTTAAAGTGTTTACATAAATTCACCCTCACCTTTGCATGTCTTTGTTGCTGTTTTCTCTACACCTCCCAGGGTCAGGAACTACTCCATTATCCCAGGAATCCCATATTGTCACCCAGTCCCAAATTCAAGTTTGACTGGAAACAGTCATAAAACACATGTATCTTACAGCCCTAACACGTGGTATTTGAAATCATTACCTTGAATTGCATTATATTGCAGTATTCCAGATTTTTTTTTCCAACATCTCAGCAGCCCTTTTAAGTTTTCATTTGATCACAAATGGACTCCACAGGTATTGGCTGAGGCAAGAAAAATTGTGGTAAACTAACTTATTGGGTGTTCCCCCATTCACATGGAGTTGCAAACCAGGTCTGTCCCACTGGGAACTTGGCATTTGAATGAGGCAGTGCAGAATGGCATTAGAGGATGTGGGGATCAGGTGAAGACTCAGGAGAAAACCCAAACGTGTGGGATGTTGTAGAATGGGCCAGGATTACAGCTGTAACCTTAGAAAATGGGGAAGTAAGCCATGGACAGATGTGGCTGTTCTTTAGGGAAGACAATTACTGAGGAGCAGTTGGAATGGTTATAGTAAACCTTGCATACTTGTGTGAATAAAATAATTAAATAGCAATATTACACCCAATTACTCATTAATCAGGCACACAAAGTTACTAAATGCCAGGCTAAAAAAGTCCCTGTATTTCAGGTAACTACTTAGAGTGGTCAAAATTCTAAATAAGGAAATAGGCATGAGAAAGACAAGTGGTGCAAAAATTTCTGAAAGGAACAATCAATGAACTACAAAACAGAGGGCATCAAGCTTTTTAGTGTTGGTGCTATTTTCTCGCTTTCTCTGCTAACCAGTCAGATAAAAATTTGCTTAGACGAAGGCATCCCAATTTAAGCTCAAGGGACTTCAGCGTCTATTGGAATCACGACAATCTAAAAACAGCTCTGTTCTGCTTTGGAAAGGTAAATGAACCTTCTGTGGAAAACAGAAGTGTGAAAGGTTCAGAAGAAACCTATTACAAGCTTCAGCACACACTTGTGACAAGAATTGTGACTCTGTATTTTAGCAGAACAGAGTCTCCCCAAGGGATACCAACTAATCTGAGACATTAAAACATTGCATTCACTTCAGCTATATAACTTCTTCCCTCAGATGGTGGTCTAATCATTCCTTGTAATGTTGTTCCTAAAACAAATTAAGATTTTTTTTAGTATTCTTAAGAGCAGAGCTGTTAAATGATGCTGGCCAGAATTTTCTTAGTCATTCGGGAAGACAGTGGTTTCCATCGCTTTTTTGAATATTTCAGCAATGTTAGGTTTCCAAGTCATAATTTTTTTGCAGTTTTACTTTGGGATTTTTAGCTTTCTATTTTAGTGTATTTGCTTTTGAATTCTTACATAAATTTTCCTGTTTTAACCCCCTCTAACTCTGTTTCAACCTGTCTTATCTTTTGTGACCTTTGATCACTTATTGTCTCATGTTTTCAGTCAAAATTTATGTAAAAAGTGAACTAAGATCACACTTGCACCTGAAGGTAGGATTGGTATCATATACCTGAGCCCTTGAGCTGAGATTCACCCACTTGGTTTGTATTGGTCTTGGTTTGTGACTTAGATGCACAGGCATTCGTATACACGTTTTCTGAGATTTTAAGGTATATTTTTTGAGATATAAATATGAATGAAAAACCATATTTCTCTAAGTTAGTCACAACACCTGTTGCTCTGTACATGGATCAGTATGAGTCAAAAAGTGCATATGAACTCTTGTGGCATTCTGGAGGGAATTTCTTAGAAGCTTTTCTGCCAGCTACCCTTGGTATGACACTTTTATTTCATATGACCATTTTAGTCACTGTAGCAGGTTCAGGAACACCAAGAGGCCTTAACCAACATTTAAAATCCACTTAGCTATTCAGAAAACAGTGAAAAATGGTTTCTGACAGAAAGAGCACATGATTCTAGATTCTTATACTACACACGGTGGAGTCAGTGGAAAGACTGGAGTGCTTCCAGTCTGTTGGCAAAGCCAGCAAGAGTCCTATAAATAGGAAAGAAGAAATGATAGGAGTCATCCACAAAATTTTCTGTTTGGTAGAATAAGGAATGATATGACTGCATCTTCACACAAAACCACCACAAAACAGACTAAGTCTCCTGGTCCCTCCTACAATACCAATGATATTTAGAAGTATAAATGGCAGTAGAAAAAGCTTCTGTTTATTCAATAAGCTGCTGAAGTCAATAGGATTGTGTTAATACATATATATGTTGATACATAGATTGCATTAATGCATATTCCTTCTGGATATAATTCTGAAAAATGTATATTTTTCTCTCAATTGAAGGCATGATTATCTACACAGTGCATTATCAGGCTTAGTAGCCAGACAGCTCACATTGGAGTCATCTGACACTGCTAAGAAAAATCAATCTTGGTCTTCATACCCTGGAGAAATATATAGGTATAGAATTTTTTCCTGAAATTATTGCTAAGTACTAGTGTTTTGGAATGATTTTTTTATCAATTTGATTAGATTACAGCACCAGGGTTTAGGTTGCTTAAACATTTTCCATATCTAGTATAGGAAAAGAAGATAAACAGTTCCAGATATGAAATGTAAGAAAAAGTTATGATGCTACATCTCACTTTTACTCATTAATTTACTTCAGAAAAGAATAAAAAATAAAAGAGGAAAGACAAAAAAATAAAAGAGGGAAAAGATAATAGAAATAGCAAATATTAATTTATTTTATATAAAATATGCATTCATATACCAGACATTTAATACAAAAAGTCTCAGTCCCCTTATCCCTTAACTTGTTCTCACAGCATGATCCATTACCCCTTATGGACAGTGAACTATATGTACCAGTGTATTTATAAATGTATTGTAATAGATCACCAGTCTATATTTCTTTACTGCATCCTTGGTAACATATTCAGAACATTATTTAAAGCTCATTATTCACTGAAATAACACATGCAATAGCACAAGTTGGTTAGCTGTGATATTTTATTAGAGTGAGCATTTCGGGATTTTATTCTCAGTCCCTCATCAACATAAAACATAGTAAAGAGTTCATAAATCTAATTAAGAACATTAGAATAAGGAAAAATCACTGAATATTTAGTTAAGATATGCAAGCCTCATGTACAAGGAAGCCATTAGAGGCAGTCATAAATGCCAATTGAAAAGCACTCAATAACAGCCAGTTGGTGGGAGTACAACAAGACAGATGTAGATGGAATGGAAGTCTGCAAAGGTAGAAGTGTTTTGTTTATCTGGTTGTTTGTCTGGTTTTCTTTTTTATTTCTCCTCCTCTTTTCCCTTGACGAAATTTTACTGCGATGCTGTTTTGGATTGGGTTGCCATTCACTTAGGAAAATAATTCTGTTGTAAATGTTATAACCAGGGGAACATCAATTTAATCTGGGCCATCACCAGCCCTTGAAAATAGATAGTAGGAGTACCTTTTTCTCCTTTTCCTTTTCCCTTTCCCCTTCCCCTTCCTCTTCCTCTTCCTCTTCTTCTTCCTTTCACTCCTTTAGAGATTTTTAAAATATATTCAAGTTGTAAAGGGTGTTTAAAAAAAAAAAAACTCACTTAGAATATAATTTAGAATCTTTCCAGTTTCTTAATTTCTTAGAAGTCATTTCAACACAAATTCAGCAATCAGGATCCTGTGTATGTGATAAAGCCCCTAAAAGGTAAAAGTTTAGTCCAGGGTAGGTCTGTGGATAGCTTTGCTTAAGTGAGATGGGAAGACTGGAAAGTACAAATTACTTACAAAGCAGAGTCCTTCCCTGATAACAAGAGAAAAAGAAGACAAAATCCAACCCCAATTAACTAGCAACCTATTGATTGCCTAGGGAACTTTCCTTTAGGATTATTTGGTAAAGGTCTGAAACCTCACTCTGCCTTGTCTCCACTATATATTTCTCAAATCAGATTCATGCTCAAATCTTAATGGTCAAAATAAAGAGGCAAGAAGCAAAAGAGAAAGACATATTATTTGTATGAGTCAGTGGTGAGTGGCAGTCAACTGGATGGTAAGAGATTAAAGTCTGTTGTTTCTAGATTTTTTTTCAGTCATTGTTTCTCATACAACATATCAAAACCCTCCATTGACCTACTCTGATGTAAAGACACAGATGCAGTTCTTGCCCTACAATTTTTCTGAGCAGGACCCACATCACTGGGCTCACTATTTAAGATAGATAAAGAAGTTCCTTGACTGATTAACTCCCTTCATGACTAGGAAGGAGCAGTTTGCACCTTGTTGAGCAATGGAGAGGTGTGCTGTGAGGACCTTGCTCAGGACTATCGGGAGAAATCTAATTATCATGGGAATAGAGGTAGCTTTTGAGTCACCTGAGCAGTAATTCTGAGTATATTTGCAGCAAATGGCTGATGAGGCAAATAACAAGCTGGGAAATAACAAATTATAGTTAGTCCACTCCTACATATGAAGTTGTAGGACCATGTAGAATCATTTTTCAGTTTTACTTATTTGCTTTCTGTTCTTTGCAATGCAATTTCAAAGGAATGCAGTTAGGCACACTTCAGAGAAGGTTTGGATGGCAAGACAGATTTGGAGTCCCTTAAACTAAGGCTTTTCCAAACCTGGGATCTGGAACAAAATCTGCTAGTAAATATATGATTCCAGATGACTTGTTCACATTCAGAACACCCATTTTCAACCTAATTCAACATAATACTAAATAAGTTTAGTTGTAGTCCAGTCATCAGTCCTGTTGCACTAAGATTCTTTCTTATTCAAGATCTCAGCTAACTGATTGAATGTCTATACCAAGCCTGGCACCCATGAGCTAATGCAGTGTAGAACAGGAAATCAGTATTAAGAGAGATTTACTTTTTTTAATCCTTTGCAACCAGTGTGTGTGTATGTGTGGTAGTGGTTTATTTTATATGAATTTGGAGTTTGGGGTTTTGGACATTTACTTTTGATAGCTCATAATTCTTGAAAAAAAACAAGACTGAAGTATCTTCTGCAACTGACCCAATCACAAATGCAATCATTTAAATATATATTTTTTTTAATTATTACTGCATATTATATACCAATTTAAATGACCCCTCAAACTGCTTCAGCCCAAGTGATCTCAGGCTTCTCTGCCTTCTATACTCTTATTGAGTTGAAAAATATCAACAAGTGTAAATGACATTTACAGCTCTTAATTGGTGTCATTAGCAGTTCTTACTCTTCAGCAGGACAAGCAGTGGCCTTTTATTAAGAATTCAGTGATGCACATCTGCTTTGAACTCATCAGACATCAGACTTAAAGACAAGTAACAAAACAGCTGAGTGAATGACTTAGGGCCATAGACATCATTAAAGAATGCTTGCAGAAGATTTATTTATTTTTTGCTCAAAAAAGATGACTTTTGGGACCATGATCATAGAAGGGTTAATGTGTCTTAATTAGAAGTAGATCTTGAAATAATGTTAATATATTGAATCACTAATAATAACCTAAATTTTTATTGGTTTTTTATTGTCAGTGGTAATTGCTATAAACTAGACCCTGAGGCAAATAAGGAGGGATTAGATTTGTAACCACATGTAAGTGCTAAGGGGTTGTTGATACCTGTAGCATGTAAAATTAAGGAGTTTTTTGATCCATAGAGTAAGTACTGCAGAGCACTGAAATTGATGTTTGAGATACCCCAAGCCCAAAATTTCAGTCTTCAAAACACTTTATTTAGACATGCACTCTGTGGTGCCAAGATGTGTGTATCCAACCAATGGTTTAGTAACTTGGTTAGTGAGTTCCATTTAGCTCCAGTGGAATTCATAAAGTGGGGAAGGTTCAGTCTCTTTTTTTTTTTTTAATGGACAAGTCATGTAGATTTTTTTCAGTCCTTGACAGGTACAGCTGTGGGGCAGCTGACACCATCCAGCTTTGGAAGCTTTCTTAGGCTTCTCTAGGTAACCTGGTAGAACTACTGTGGATAGGTTTAGGGAACTAGTACAGTCTTGGTCAGCTGAGGGGTCATTCATGGTCATTCACGTGCCCAGATTTGCGCATTTAAAAATAGCTTAGTCATCCAGTAAAGGCACTTGAGAGACTTTTTCATCTCATGCTAAGCAAAAAAGACAGGTCCGATGAAATGTGCCCCTGAATTTCTTTTAAGCATAAAAGGATAGGTGTCCTTCTCAGATTTGATCATCCTCTAATGTCTATAATTAGATTCTTTTTTAACAGAAAGCTCAAGAATTAGCTGCAGTTATAAGAGAGATTTCTCTCAAACCAGATCAAAATGTCTTTCCCACAGCTCTGAAATCTGTGTCTCATTTCAGCTGTGCATTTTCTACTGTAGCTTCTCAGCTTTATGCACTGTTTTCTCAGTGCCTGATTTTTCCAAGTATCAGATACATTACCGAAACACCTAATTCTGCATGTTATTAAGTGACAACCTCTAAAAGTTTTATGGAGCTAATCTATACCCTGGTAGTGGGGTTCAGATAAATAGGGTGTGGAGAAAAAAGTTCAAAAATATGCTTCCTTTGAAAACAAGAGAAGTGAATGAAATTTTGTTCAATCTGCATAATACAATGTTCCAGTGTAACTATGACAGATACGAATAAAGATGAACTGACAAAGAGCCCCCAAAACCCCTGCCAGAAATCTTAAGAAAAGTTGTCTCATCTCTTTGGAGCTATACAATGTAGCAGATAAATTACTGCCTAATCGTTCATTACTGTGTTAACTGTCAGGGTGCTAACTATTGTTCCATATGAAAAATCCATGTTGAGAATCCAGCTCAAAAAAATCTCTGAGAGTTCTTTAACGAAAATGAAACATTTGTTAAGCAGGAATGCTTTGTAACTCACATATTACTTGCCAAGAAAAACACTGCTCTGCAGCTAATTTGTAGTGATGTCAGACTGGGATTTTCAAAGATGCCTAAAGTTAAATGACTGGCTCCTATTGAGTTTGCAGCTACAATCCTGATCAGACCTTTTATACTGCTTTCACTTTAATGACGGGAAGAAGTGAAAGAGAGGTTTGGCTAATAGATGGAGTAGGAGATTTACTTTCCTTGGAGCTCCACACAAAGATTTGGCTCAATGGATCAGCAAATATATTATTATTAATAGCAATAATAATGGGTACCTACTCATTCACGCTATAGGCGTACACTCAAAATATCTCATAGAAAATCATGGTTTTCTTTCTTTTTTAGGTGAAAAAATGCAATCTAGGTCAACAAAGCTCAGATACTGCTCTACAGTTGCCCTTCTGTGCACACACCAGCAGCACTCACAATGCAAAATTGCAGCATCAGAACTTAACTGCAGGTAACTTCTTCAGGCATTGCTGCCCTTGGTCAAGGTTACTCAAAGATATACGACACATTCATAATGAAATGATGGATTTGACTGGGTCCCAAACCAGAATCCAACTAGTTTTTTTCTTGGGAAGCCTGATGATAAAACAAGATCATCCTTGCACTTGGCACCAGGCTACCACGTGGCTCATACTCACTTAAGCACCACATTGATCTATTTTTAACCTCATAAATAAGAGGTGTTAGAATTCACAGTTATTCTTTGAAGGATGATGAATTTATGACACAACTATATGAAAAAATAAAAGAAAAAATTGGATTTTATATTGTTTCAAACTTTAACTTGATCCCATAAGAAAATAATAATTTAAAAAGTTCTTGTGATCATTTTATTAAAAAATTCGATTTCTGAATAGTATGTTTTGGTTTTTTTAGAAAAAAAATCAAAGACACTATTTCTTAGTTATTTGTCTGAAAAGGGGCCCTGTTTTGAAGTCAAAGTTTGGAGACCATGACAAAATCGACATTTGTAGATATTTTTGAAACAAAAATCATTTTCTCTTGAGACTTGAATAAGCACAGATTTACTCTGAGTATGTGTTTTCTTACATTATTATTCCCCTTTTTCTACAGATTTTAATGGAGGAATGTTGCCAGGGTTGCCCAATAAAGAGAGTTTGGTCAAAGCAAACACAGGTCCAACCAATTTGGTCACCACTA
>VXBB01022079.1:96337-106529 GCA_013399915.1 Illadopsis cleaveri | reverse complement strand
TGCTTGAAACATTAAATAATACAGAAAGCAATGTTTCTTTTAAGAATTGATCTGACATGAATCCAGCATTCCAGGGAGAAAGTGGGTTCAAGGGATTTAAAATTGAACTTCCCTGGAATCCACAGAAATTATTAATGCCTAGGTCTCAAGGCCATCTATAAAAACAATATAAAGATAGGTCTGCTAAGATTGTTACCTTGCTTCTCTCTCTGGTATAGTTAGATGATTTCCACACTAAAGTTACCTGTGATGACTTCTCATGAATAAAATTCATCATGCACATATAATAACACTTTTTCTAAGTACTTCACAATATGAACACCTTGATGCAGTGGGCCAGAGCTGTAATTTTCTGTAGTCAGAATGGAAAATGTATATGGGCATGTGTAGGTGTCTAGACAAAGGAAAAAACGAGGTGGTGTAAAGAAGACAGCTTTCACTGAGACAACAGAAGGATGTTCCTTGTCCTGAATCATGCATTCTCATGGTCAATAGAAAATATTTTGGTATGATTCAATTTTGCAACTACAGTTCCTAAGCTATTAAGTTACATCTGGACTCATAACTTCTGCAGACCTTTCATCAGTTAAAGAGCGTTCAACAGAACATTCACGATTTGGGTGGAAGATTTGTTCCAGTTGCCTTTCTGCACTAAATCTTGTGCAGAGAACATTCAGTGGAATTTGTCAGGAAAAGCCATCTTGGATCCCTCAGACAGTTAGGACAAGAGATAAAGGCCCCCACAACATTTCTGTTGCAGGTTACATTGTAAAACTGCAATATGAGAGTGGAAGAGTTAGATCTGAGTGAAAACACAGATTGACTAGGTTGTCTTAAGGGAATTAACCTCCCTACTCCATTACCTCCACTCACTGCAGTGTAATTAGTCAAGAATTTATGAACATACAGAAGCCTCATCAGAAAAGGCTTATGATCCCTGTCCCACATCCATGCACCACTGAGCCAACATGTGCATGTGCTGTGTGTTTGATGTATTCAGAATGTGTCTGATTTACCATATGTTCTTTCATATTTTTCTCTAGGATTTCTCTATCATTCAGATCAAGCCTCTATTTGCCCTTACTGATGTGCACTTGTGTATTTTGGAACAAGTAGAACATCGATAGAATAGAAAAATCTGGTTGAAATTCTGTTCCAGGTGTCACCCAGAAATTAAGATAACATGATCAGAGTTGTTCCTCTGGACAAAAACGATGATATTCTGTGTGGGGAAAAATAAAATTTCTTCCTTTCTTTCATTTTTCTTTGTATTGATTATGTTTTAAGAGGAAAGAAATGGCATTTTAATAGCAACTGCATATTGATATTTACATCAAAGAGAGTAGACACAAAGAAACCATGAAGTTCAGGCTGTAGGATTATAAAATGTGAGGCCATATAATACAGTGGAAAAATATACAGCAAATTGCATTTTATAAGTCATATCTATAGAAATATGAACACATCAAAACACATACTGTTATAATATCAGCACCAGAAAGGAAAGATGTATCAAATATGAAATATTTCCACTCATCTTCAGTTCCCAGTCTTTAACGCTAGAAAAGCACTTCTGTGATCCCTTCATGAAGTAGACCAGAGAGTTGTAACCTGTGCATATCACCAAGTATAGTTTTTGAGCAGTGATATCTGTCAGCCATCACTTCGGTTAAGGTGGTTTATGCACCAGCTGTACTAGCAAAGTTGGGTTGCTGTTGCCAGCCGGACCTCAGTAGCATGCAGCTGCATCTGGAAGTCAGTGCTTTACAAACCTGGAAAATGTGGAAAATGTGGAAACAAACCTTACAAACAGTGGAAAATGTGTTATATCTGAGAAAGAAGAATATAGCATCATAGAATAATGGAATCATGGAATAACTTGAATTGGAGAGACATTTGAGGACCATCCAGTCCAACTCCCCTGCAATAAGCAGGAACATCTTTAAAATCGGGTTGATCAGAGCCCAGTCCAACTTTCTGTGAAAGTTTGCAGGCATAGGGCAATCTTAACCCTCTATTGGGCAACTGTTGTGGACAGTGGGAATGGTCAGTCAGGAACTTTGCAAACCTCTGACAAAGCAATTGAGTTGCCACTGCATGTAGGGGACAGGTACTAACTTCCCATTGGCTTTTAACAAGAGAAAAGCATATATATTTAATTTGTGTCCTTATAAATCACTTAATGGGCCTTTTTAAAAAGTATGGTTTAAATTTAGATGCTGGGATATATTAGTTTCTGGCACCACTAGAGACACCTTTCTGTGGATATTCTGAAAACAACTCTCCATACCACCTTGATCTCAGTTTAGTAGGGGTTGTCGCTGATAAGGATGATGATAGTAAATGATGATGATGAATTTAAAAAAAACCCTGTGGCTTTCTCTAATGGCTAATCTACAATATACCTGCACACAGTGTCTAATAAAATGACAAAACAATTAGAGAGTAATAGGGGAGCAAGGACGTGTTTTGATAAGGGAGTTAAATACTGCATTAACTGATCACCTGTGTTTGTGTAATCTCTATTAATGCTGTTATTTGTGTCGTTTAACTATGAAAGGCAGACAAGACAGAAACACAAGGAGCCTCCACCATGTTTTTTGTAACTTAAAAGACAGCACAGCTTAGCAAATGGGAAGCTCAGGCTCTGTCTCTGTGAGGTGAATGTGGTTTCTCCTCAGGAGGAACGGGTAGACAGGTTAGGAGTCAAATGGTGCATGACCTTTGATTCCACTTGACATAAAAAAGAAGAGTTGAACTCCCCTGCAGCTCTCTGTACCCTGTATTATATCTATTCCTTTTTATGAATAGCAATCCTAGAGAGATTCTAGCAGAGATGGAGGAAATTTGAATTTTTTCTGATCTTCCCAGTGCACCAAGCAATTTAATATCTAATTATGAATTAGACTGACCCAGAGCAATGTTTTCCGAAGCATCTAGTCAGNTTTTATTAAAATTTAGGATATGAAAATCTTGTTTGCATAATGATCTATATTAAATATTTCTACTTTTTTCTTTGGGGACCTAATTTATAATCACTCTATTTTTTCCCATGTTTTCTTTTCAAATATAATGTGAAACAAATTTTGCAGGGCAACAAAGTCTAACTATGTGGCAGAACTAGACTTCACTTATTATGGATTTTGCTGCAACTTAGTGGGAATTGTGTTGGATATTTTATCATTTCACTGAAATGCAGTAAGTTAAGTGACGATAGTCACAAAAATAAGTTTGTCAGAAGACGATATCTTCGTTCATACAGAAAAAAAACCCTGAGATGTTGATCCAAAAGGTAGATTTTTCTTTTGACCAAGACTGAATTATCATTAGAACAATCATTATGGAGATGTATCAGAGATAAACCTGGGTTTTTTTAACTTTTAAATAATCTTCCAGTGCCTGTTTTACTCTTGTCAGGAGAATTCGTATACCTGAAATCTAAGGATCATTAGATTTCTGAAGATGAGACAACAATATGTAATAACAGTTCTTGTTCTCTGGGGTTGGAAGAGAGATAAAGGATGCTGTAGAAGTAATTAAACACAACACACTCATAATCCAGAATCAATAACCTGTGATTTATTTTCCTATCATACATCATAAATTAGTAATAGGTAACACAAGTGTCTGGATCNCAGACAAGACAGAAACACAAGGAGCCTCCACCATGTTTTTTGTAACTTAAAAGACAGCACAGCTTAGCAAATGGGAAGCTCAGGCTCTGTCTCTGTGAGGTGAATGTGGTTTCTCCTCAGGAGGAACGGGTAGACAGGTTAGGAGTCAAATGGTGCATGACCTTTGATTCCACTTGACATAAAAAAGAAGAGTTGAACTCCCCTGCAGCTCTCTGTACCCTGTATTATATCTATTCCTTTTTATGAATAGCAATCCTAGAGAGATTCTAGCAGAGATGGAGGAAATTTGAATTTTTTCTGATCTTCCCAGTGCACCAAGCAATTTAATATCTAATTATGAATTAGACTGACCCAGAGCAATGTTTTCCGAAGCATCTAGTCAGCTTAAGAGGAAAAAAAACCCAAAACAACAGAAATCTCAAACTGAAATGCAATGCAAGAATCTGGGGGCCTAAGTCCCTTAGGATTTCACTTTTAAAAAATCAGGCTTATTTTAAATTTCTCTAACTCAATGTATCTAATTTCACCCTGAAGTTTTTTGTGTTTCTTTTTTTCCAGTCCTTCAGTATTTTATTTTTTTAAAACATTATTCTTAAAAAAAAGAAAGAAAGAAAGAAAGAAAAAAGAAGCATTCAATTATTATTTATCACTGATGTTTTTAGCTCCTCACCCATAGCTNCAACACACTCATAATCCAGAATCAATAACCTGTGATTTATTTTCCTATCATACATCATAAATTAGTAATAGGTAACACAAGTGTCTGGATCAATCTATTCTCATTTTAATTTTCTAAAAGTTTGGTATCTAATCAAAACCACATCTCCAGTCTCCCCCATTAGTCACTGAAAGAATACTCAGCTCCTGCTTTTGCACTTACTTTAGCTTTGAACTTAATTTGAAACATGACTTTAACACCTTTGAGCAGGGTGTAGACCAAGTGATCCCCAGAGGTCTCATCCAGCCTGAGCTAGTCTGTGAGTCTTGGCCAGTTGAAGCCTGATGCTAAACATGAAAGCATCTGGAGAACTTTTGAATTTTGGTACTTGTGTGAACTGTGGGCCTAGGCTTCTCTTATAGTCTCTTAAAATCTGGCTAACACAGTAAATGGAAACTGGAGAGGCACTTGGCCACAGGTACATTTCAGATTGGAGGTCACTTGTGCAAGACTTCCATGGAAGTTCTTGCAGTTTTCTGTTCAAATCCAGGTGACTGTACTTCTGAGGTACATTCCACAGTTAACTTTTGAGAAGGGATTGTAGTTTCCATTTTGCCTCATGTTAAGCACCCAAAATAAAATCATCAGAATGAAATATAAACTTTTGAAAACCTCTCAATTTCTCCGCAAAATTCAAGAGAAGGAAATCTTTTCTTCTTCATTTTAAGAACTCATTGGGCTCATTAATCTTGATTTTTTTTGTTTGTTGGTTTATAATGGTTAAAGAAAAGTTGTCATTGTTATATACATTACATTCTAATTATATTACTTTAATGCAACTGAAAAACAATGTTGTTCTGAATTCAACAGTTTAACTTGAGTAATTAAGGAAACTCAGAGATGACCAAAAAAACTTCTCTTCACAGCATTTCCATGAGATGCAGAAAAAAATTATTTCTTAGGGAAATATTAACCTTGTCACTTTGTCTGTTCAAAGGTAGGAGACAATTTAACACTCCAAGTTGCCATTCACTCCAAGTGTATCCCTCCGACAAGTTTCCTTGCTATTAAATTAATTTTCTTTGGCCACTGCGATTAGGAATATGATTCCCTAGAGTAGTGGTTAGAACTCTTACCTGAGTAAAGTCAGTTTTTCAACATTTCTTCATAGGTGTTTAATATATTTTATCCAATTACTGTTTAACTTAAAGTCAATGGGATTTAGTATTTTGATTTCATTACTAGAGAAACTGTCTTTATGAGAAAAGTCCTTTCTTATTTACTTAAAACTAATAGCAGCAGTAATTAAGTGCTAAATTTAACACTTAAGTGTTAAATCTAGCCCCAGAAAAGAAGTTTTGGGCCATGATTTAAGCAACTGTCACTTTGCTTATGTCACTTTGCTGATGTTAAAATAGGATTAGGGTTCAATAAGTGGAGTGAGGGCATGTCTGGTATGAAACACATACCAATAAAGTCCAGTTCAAATGTTTATATGGGACCTTACCTTCTCTCTAATAACAAAAATTATTTCTATTTGAAAGTAAAATGCAAAAATATTTTTTAATTTTTTAGAAATATTACAGAAGCATTACAAACATAAATTGTATTATTCTCTTGTTGTTATGCACACTTTGAATTTTACACACAGGAAGGGAAATGGCAAGCGGAAACATTTTTTTTTAGGTGTGAAGCCTTACAATGGCTGCTAAATTTCCTTTGTTTGCTTCAGCATATTTTTATATCTTGCTGTTAATTATATATAACAAATGTCTGATATTTGTGTTTCTGCTGAATAACATTGGATATTTTTCATGAGTAAGCGGTCATAAGATATGCATGCAGCCACTTCTTTTAGTTCTTTCATTCTCTTGTGATTTTAAGTTGAGTGTATGTTAGAGAGTGGCATTTTATATTGACTGAGACAAGTATAACAGCCTCCAGTGGCTCAGCTGCCATCATAGTAATTCTACATCTTGTCCAATTTGTGAAGAAATGTAACTCGGTGCTTTTGAAATTTTGATATAATGGAAACAGAAAGGAAGGATCATCTCAAAGATCTAGTTAAAGTAATACAGTGGTTAATACATTGCAGTATAAAAGTTTGCTGCTACCCATCCTTCCCATTGCTTGAGGGAATCTGTGGCAAATTCAGGGAAGATAATGTGATGATTGGTGTGACATAGAGTAATGGTTTAGATCTGAGACAATGATCAGGAAGATGGGGATCTTGTCCATGGATCATAGTGCTCCTTCAAGTTTTCTTCTTTAGCTGACTTTAGATCTTTGAAAAATTTGCAGTGCTTCTATAAAATACAAACATACTGCATGAATCTATACTGAGAGGTTCCTACTCCCTTTAAGCATGACATTTTTACAATACAAAACAAAATTAAATAAACAAGCAAAAACTTCCAGCTAAAAATCTAATGAGTACCAGTGTAAATCTGAGAAGAATTAAGTTACTCCCCAGCAAAACATTTCACCTCACTTTTTCTAAGTTGCCGTGACCCACACAGGTATGGAAAAATCCATGAGTCCAATCGTTCTCTGCCTTTTATGGTTTGCAATTTATCTCTTCTCTGGAAGTCACCCGCCTAAAGCATAATTTTCATGTGTATTGTTCTCATTTTACTCAAATGCTGCTATATGGACAATGTGAAATATGTCTTTTTCTTAAAAGATTTGGCAAAATTAAACACATACAGAATTATCAAAATAAACTGAGTAAGAATGATCAATAAAGTAGTCAGAGAAAACATGAACAATCATAAATACTTTTTCAGGGATTTTTGTTTTTATGACATGTATTTAGTATTATATTGGCTAGACATGCTACCTCACAAGCTCTTATTGAGTTTATCCTTCTCTGTGAGTCTTAAGACAAGTACTAGTAGTAGTACTAGTATCTCAAGAAATTATTGTAGATTATGATTGGGTTTTACTGCTCAACATTTGTGGTTGCAGTTATCAACAGCTTTCCTCACTGTTTGTGCTCTGACTTACTGGCTTTCCTTAGTGGTGTGATGTTTAGATCTGTGTTTTACTGGCACAAAAGGCGATGCAAGGGGCAGATTAACAGAATTTTGACTTTTTAGGCATGTGTCGGTGTGTCTGTACACACCGTTGCATGACACCCTAATGTGCATATCTATGGATTTACTGCATGTCTGTGCTAATATTGGGTTTATTGCAATACCAACAGTACTTTTCTCCACATCTCAGCCATGTTCCTTAAGAGTAATACAGGAAGACTGTTTCTAATCATGGAAATAACTAATCATTTTATACTTATTCCCTCTTCAGCTGACACTGTCAGCTCTGGTGTGAGTATACACCCAGAAGAAAGTGGACCCAGACTATTAATTTACTCAGGTAAAAAAAAAATTGAGCTTTTCTTTTAAATATCTAGAGTCATCTGGCAGACACAAAGACCAGTAAGGAAAACAGATTTAGATGTCTTTAAGGGTTATAAATGTGATCTTGAAGTGTGGCTAAAATTAGGCCGCTCTTTTTTAGGGTTTCTAATACTTACTTATTGGTATCTAAATGAAGTATATATTTTCAGACACCTTTTCTTCTCTATTGAGTATGAACATGAAGTTTATTACAGCTGGAGATTCAGGGTTTGGACACAGTGCTGACATCATGGGATGCAAAACTTATTCCTGCCATCTTATGTATCAAATAAAAAGCCTTACTGTGAAATTCAAGCTTCTGAACAGAACACACAGCATTTAGGCATTTCTCTTATTGGGTCTGGGTTTTTAAATTCTGGGATCCTTTGGATACCAGCACACAAAACAGTACTGCAGGATAAGATAGAATGTAGATAAAGAGCATATATGTTATATTATAGGCACTGTTGGAATATAAACTCTGCCTTTACAGGATGTGAAAGGTGGTTTATCTCTGTCTCCACTGAGTAACCTGACTATCATATTTCAGTGTTCCTTTTGCCTCTTTGCTCTAAAACTGTAAGTTCATACTCCACCACCAAAATTCAGATTATTAAATAATATAGCAGAGTGAAAATCATTGTTCTCTACCTTTTACCTCCAACTGGGATGCATACATCATGTTGTTGGGCATATGCTTGATGGAGAAATATTTCTCCATTGCAGTGTGGAACATATCTCCCATGTCTTTGCAAAGTGCTCAAACTACTAAGATGTTAATTTAAAGAAAAGATGACAACCATTAATCTGCTTGAAAAGAGAGGTGGAAACCACTGCAGAGGACAGATATTCCTATTATTATAAATGCTTATTAGGCCTTTTTAAGGTTGGCCTCTAGAATTAGATCTCCCAGGAGACCTGAGCAGAAGAAAGCCTAGTTGCTGCATTGTAATCAATATTAGGTGTGAGTTAGGCTGCTCATCCCTGCCAAGCCTTAATACAGTTATAGGTGCCTGGGGAACTTTAAACTAAAGAAGTCAGGTGGCAAAGGATTTTAAGCTCCTTGGACATTAGGGGTCAGCTAAGGATGACAGTTTAAGTGCTTACTGTACATTTTGTGTAAGTCCTAGATTAGATACTTGAGTCCTTATATCCCATTGGGTCCTAAGACTTTGATGCATTGCTCTAAGCCGAGGCATTTAGCTGACATGCTTAGTCACTTAAGCTCCTGATAGAGGGAGAGTAAGGCCACCTGTAATCTGAATCACTTTTTCGAGTTCTCCATCTTTGTCAATTGACTGCAGGAGAAACACAGGGAAAACAAGTTTTCAGATGTGAGTGTTCTTCAGGTATGACTTTAATACTTAAAGTTGGGTTAAGCGTGCCAAAGCATCATCAGTTAGCACTGAAAGTCACAGAGGAACTTTGTGATAAGCAGGAATTCACAGGCAGCTCACAGAGTCAAAAATCCAGTTTTAACCTTCCCCTGTGCCCACACACTGATTTTGTTAGTATCTCCCTGCCTCAATTCATGTGCCTCTATGGCTCTGCTGATTCAACAGGAATATTTGGAGTCTTTATTAGAGCAAAACTGGCACAACTCTTGGATGAAAGTTAGGACAGCACATGAATGAAGAGTGACAAAACATATTCCACATGCATGCAAAATTGTTGCTCAGACTACAGTTTTTATCACTTGATCTGAGGTGTCAGTGCAGTAGAAAAAGATTTTCTTTCATTTAAAAGTTACAAAGTGTTGCTATCTATTTGATCTGAAAGTCAGCAGTTGCTGCCAGACCACTGCATTTGTAGCAGCAGCATCTCAGAATGTTCAGTTTACTGAAATCTAGGCTGGCATTTTGCATTGTTAAGACTACATAAAAAGCTTTAGCAAATTGCCAAGACCCGTTTCCCCTATCCTCCCACTTAAATAGTTACCTGGGCTTATATCACCGCTAATGTGAAACACTTGCTCACAGCAGCAAGTGGCAATCCTGGGTACATCAAACCCCAGGTGAGGAGTAATTATGATTCAATGTCAAGATTAATGTTGTCAAAATCTTAAAATATGGCTGACATGACAAAGCCCCCCTGCTGTCTGAGGATAGCCCAGACACAAATATATTAGAACAACTCCAGCTTTTCCCTTAGCACTCTTAGTGCTGGGCAAATCTCTAGCTGGTTCTCAAATAATTATGAAAAAAAGCACTGGAGAAAAAAGCACTGGAGAAAAAAAAAAAAAAGAAAGAAAAGAAAATAAGGACAGATGGGATGAAAATATAATAGAATCACCTATTCCATGTACAAACTGCTATGTGGGGGCAGAGGGAGAGGAGTGTTGAAAGATAAAACAAATAACTTTAGTTTAGTTTAAAAGTACCCATAGCTAGAAATGTTTGTGACTTCAATGGGAAGTATATTCCAGAGAGTTCTTCAGAGAAGCTCTTTGATGAATGTGTGGAATTGTCTCCTTGTCTCCTCATTACCACTTAAAAAAAAAA
>VXBB01022079.1:58672-70618 GCA_013399915.1 Illadopsis cleaveri | reverse complement strand
GCGACACAGAGCGACCACCGAAACAAAATGATACATAAAGAGATTAAAGAACTAAATTTTCAAAGACACTCACATATGCAAGTGAAAATAACTTTTTTTTTTCCTTGCAATATCTCAGCGAGCTACATACCTGAGTGGTCCATGTGTCATTATTTTCCACCCCAATCTCCAAACGTACCAAAACAGGTATACAGTGGTATAATGTCAAACAAAAATCACATCAAAGTTACTAGACAGTTTTTGGATTTTTTTTTCCTGAACTGTATTTCTAAGCTTTTACTTTTTCTTTCTTCATGGGAATGTAATTCAGCAAAAAACCCCAGATCGTATTATATAAAATTACATTCACTTTATTTTAATGTAACAACAAATTTGAGACAAATATTTGTTATTTTTGAAAAGAGTTCCTTTCTTCTCCGTCTACAGGTACTTAAAATCACCAAAAGCAAAAGTTGCTGGATGAAATTTCACAATCTGTAGTATTAATAGAAAAGAAGGGGAAATATTCACATTTGTCATTCTGAAAACTGCCAGTAGGGATTTTGGAAAGTCAGAAGAGCTTGTCCTACAGAGAAACCCTTCCTAGAGCAAGGGGACTTGCACCACTCTTGGAGGCCCAAGCACTAATGAAGGCAGGACTCTGGCCTGGATGGATCAGCACAATTCCAGCAGGGCAGTTCCCAAACCTGAAGATGTGCTTGTTCCTGAAATCCTGGTAAGTTCTCCTCCCTTACAGCAAAACCCCTGACTGATAGGAGAACATAGCTGAGATTCTGCAACATTGGCATTAAATGTAAAGCATACTAAAAGGGAAAGGACCAGGATGCCTCCTTCCTTCAAGGAGAGCAAAGACTGTGAGACAGGGATGGTCTTTTTCAGGTAAACTATGCTTCCTTTAAATCATTCTTTACCATATAACAAAGCAACTCTACCCAGGGATGTAATCTGTCTGCAACTAAGAGGAGACAGAATATCTTTTCCAGGGCCTCTGACTCTCGGAAGCAAGTGAAATTTTTGACACCTGGTCTCTCCAATATAAGATTGAGACCTTTCATGGAAACTTAAGTTTTCTAAATACAAATGAATGGTATCTTTGTGAAAATATTTAATTTGAAAAGGAGGTGAAATCTTTGTGACAAACACTTATACCTCTTTACTTACAAACCTTTTGTATTTTCCCTTTCCTTTCCTGTTTTAATGGAGGGAAAAGAAAAGAAAAAAAAAAAAAAAAGAGAAAGTAAGATATTAAAAAAATGCCAATATGTATGTGGGTGAAATTGCAATGGAATTAAATTAGATACAGAAAAATATCTAGAATTTAATAAAGAAAAGTGTAACAGTGTACTGGACATCATGTAAGTGACTTGTTAGGACAAAATTGTTATCATGAATCCATCTAAATATTTTGGGATCAATCATGGGGCTGACAGTTATTATTCCAACCTGACTGTGAGAAAGTTTTATATGCCCAGTACCCATCAAATGCCAGCTTCAAAGAAATTCCACACATTCTAATGAAGTTCTAGCATTATTAGCCGGTTTTAAAGATAAAATTTCATAGACATCATGAGCTTCCCTGGGCCAAACACCTTGAAAACTTTCTGTAGGGATCAAGAACTTGTGCTTGTCAAAACAGTGAAAAGTATGTTCAGGAATATTTCTTCGGTGCCACACAGTGGCAGGGGAATGGACTTCTTTTTCCCCTTCTAGTTTACATTAGCTTTATAATTTGCTGGAAAAAAGAGGTAGTATTTAGAAAAATGGGCTTTGGGTCACATTCTCAAATGGCGTAAATTCCTGCATCTCAACTGATCTGTCTTATTACTTGGAATTCTGTTCAGGAAGAGGGAATGTCATGTTTTTCTGGTTTCACCAGATATCCTTCCATTTCACCTTTAATTCTCCAGGGCAATGATTATCAGATGTTGAAGACAACATGTAACTTCTTGCCTCAGGCAAATTCACAAATGTTTGCAACTTTGCTGCAGGGCAGAGGTAGAATATAATCATATGTGCCACAAAAACAGTTCTTTTCACAGTCAAACTAGAAAGCTTTTTAGGTCAAGATTAAATTTGTCAATATTTCTGGAGAAATTAGCCATTATGTACAGGGAGTTGCAGAGTGAGAATTGTTATATTGTTAATGTAAGGAAACACGTCAGAATGCTCTGCCTGCATGTAGATGTTTCCAATGGAGTTACTCACCCAAACTCCTTCACATCCAGTAGAGAAAAAGTGGGAACTTTTGGGACAATGTTCATCTCAGGCCCGTATCTAAGATGGACCAAATGAAATATGCTCATAAAGGGTCAGGTTTTTCTGCTTGCCCAGGCAATGGTGACTATCTCAGATAGAAACATTTTTATTCCAGCACACACAGCCAAGAATAAGAAAATCCCAATCTGAGCTTCAGATATGGCCATGCCAGTATAAATTGTGCAGGTGGGAAGAAGTTGTCTGAAGCAGCCTCCTATTTGCCTTGCTCCCAGGGTATTTGAAGATTTTGGCATCAACTACAGCTGCCCCACCGACGATCCTGCTGTGGGACATCTTCCCTGGTGCTGAATGGACAGAACGCACCTTCCCCTGGCAGACATCCCACCCATTTCCCTTCCCATCCCTGTTTCCCTGGCATGGAGCAGCAGTGGGAAGGGCTCTGCACTGTGCAGGGTGACGGAGCTGCCTCCATCTCGGGGTGGGGGAGTGCCACATCACTGCACCACCACAGCCTCGGCTGTGCTGTGTCCGTAACTGGCTTACTGCACTCACTTGAGTACTCTATTTATGCAGTATTATTTTCAATTGTGCTACTCATTTTAAAATCTATTTTAGCCACTCTCAGGACCCTATTCAAGAAGAGTGGCTATAACCTACTGAAGTTATCTGGTTTAGTGACACAAAGGAAAAAAAAATAAAATGAGTGCCTGAATTACCACAGGATTTCTGTTCGTAATGGGTGACTAAATACAGAACAGTGCTCTGTTTTAAAACTGTCAACAACCCATGGCCCTTTTTTTTTTATATTTACTTTAATGAGAATAACTCACAACAACAGCAGCTTGTCATCACTTCCATCTCATTGCCCTTGTTTACACACAGGACTGTAAAACTTTACCTCTGCAGATTGCTTTAAAAACATAAATCAAAATAAAATCTACTTTACATTTTTGTTCCAACTGGTTTTCTTGACAGACAGCTGCCCACAGCTCAGTGGTTGCTCTGTTCAGTGTACTTTAATTTTCAGCTTTCAAGTTTTTCTGCAGCCCATTCAGAAGTAAATTCTCAGGGAAAATTGAGCTCTGTCATGGATGGATTAGTACTATAATAGTTGGTCACATATCTTGCATGAAACCTTTCAAAAGCAAGGCAAATGAGAAGGAAATGAAATTCATTTCATACTTCTTCAAGCACACTAAAAGACTTTCTCTCCAAGTAATCTGTGAAGTACCACTAGTTTATTGGAGGTTCACATAACTACCATTACATTATACCTTGTCACAATCTCATATATTGGGTGACTGCTTTTTCTGAACTGATGGTACCTGCAAAGTGTGCTCCATAGGCACTGAGGAGAGAATACCATTTCTTAGATCAAAATGTATAGGTCCCAGGAATGGCATAAATAAAGGTACTTGAAGCAAATTGGGACATTACAGGTCATAGGTCAATGAAATCTGAAAGAGAGAAATATTGAAGAGAAGTCGTGTTTGCTATGTGATGAACTGATACACTGAGAAAGAGAAGGGAGGGAGGGAGGAGAGGGAAGAGAGGGAAGAGTAAGATAGAAAAAGCATAATAAAGTTTTTTCTCGACAGTTAAGGTGCAGGAGGTGCAGCCATTTTCCTGACAGAGTGGGAAGAAGCTATATTGCTTTTAGCAATTCATTTGGTTTCTTTGTCATTTGTAATGAAGGTAGTGCTTCATCCCTTAAGCACATCTGTGTGTGTCTCCCAGAGTGTATAAATGTGTGTTTTATTTCTTCTTAGGGTAAGACAAACAAATACCAGCATTATTTTGGATAGTTATTTGATTCTGCCTTTTAGATGAAAACTAGTTGCAGACGAGGGGAAAAAGAAATAGCTATAGAGATCTTGTTCTTGTGTTGATGGTGTCACAAAGAATTGTAAGTGGAAATATGGTTGATGTTTTACTGCTGGTGCAGGTAGGGAAAGAATAGGTGTGAGCCATGATTCAAGCACTGGTTCAGGTAAAGAATTAAACATAAGTTTTAGGCTTTTGGAAATGAAAAACCTACTTAAAGACCCTGATAAATCAGGAGTTAATATTGCAGGTTTTTTAAACAGAATTGTTTTGTTAGGATTCAAGTGGGGGAGTGTGATCATTTAAAAATATCTTTAGAATAGTGGTAATTGTGATTTAATTGCTAAGAAATCTGTGTTTCTGGTTGTCAAAGTACTGCAACACTAATTCAAACTCAGTTTGTTTGCGTAAAAGTGTTGAAAATGTAGTTATTGATATATTTTAATTGTAAAGCTTTTCATTTGGGAAAAATACAGTGCTTAAAAACATATGAAAAATATTTGAAGTCTCAAAACAAAATCACAATATCTTTTGCTTTCTCTGATTCTATTTTCCCTCAAAATTTTTATGAGCCAACAACAACAACAAAAAATATAGACCCCTCCAATAAATATTAAAGAAAAAAATATTTTAATGAATAATAGAAGTCAGTGACTTGTAGTCAGATCTTGCCATAAAAACCCCAATCTACCAATCAAAACCAAACCCAAACTCCCCTCCAAAAAACAAAATGAAACAGATCAGCTTTGTTCAATTGCAGAAATTCCTATTAAGTGCTAAAACACCCTGGAAATTTAGCATTTAGATATGAGATTTTCAATCTACTGAAGAAGACATGATATCAAGTATTTTTCCCAGTGAAAACAATAAAAAAGTTTGATTTTACTGATTTTACGTATGCCAAGAATATCTTTAATATAAATATCTTTATCTTTAATAAGAATATCTTTATGTCAAGATTAGGCTAATTTTCCTAATCTGTCTGCTATTAAGACAATTCATCTTCTAGAACCACCCAAGAGCTTCCACATAAGGTGGATCATAACTTTTTCTATTACTGTTATTGTTCAGGATTAAATTTCTGTCCATTGCAATTTCAAGTTAGAGTATTGTGCACTGTGTTCCCCCTTATTCTATTTTTATTACACTAGTGGAGTCCATGTTGGAAGGGATCCTGAGCAAACTGATCTGGTGGAAGATGTCCCTGCCCATGACAAGGGCTGGGAAAGAGATGGTCCCTAAGGCCCCTTGCAACCCAAACCATTTGTGGTTCTTTGATTCTAGGATACATCTCTCAGCACAATTAGAGGGGGAGCCTAGGATAATAATTTCTCTGATTTAAACACTGTTGACATGGCCACCTTGCCTTCTCAGATGCAGTTGTAGCAATGCATAAGAACAGATCCTGTGTACCAGAATTTCCTTGTGCTGTTTGAACAGATATCAAAAGGTCAGCTCTGACCTAAAACAAGCACCATGTAAACATAAACCAAGGGAAAGAATAAGAAAAAAGCTAAATTCCAACAAAACTGGTATCATAAAAAATCCAAGACAAAACACGGATGAGACAAGACCTTTCTATATATCAGAAATACTTCTCTTGAACAGCCTGTACTGATTTCTGTGAATAGAAATGGTTATTTCAGTCAAACCAATGGCAAATGCCTAGGAATAAAGAGAGAACTAGCAGAAAGCAGGATTCTTTTCAAAGATATGTGCTCCAACAGAAGGTGGGATCTTTAATTAGTGATTATTACCTGGAACTATCCACAGCTCTTATCCTTGTAGAATTTGTATAAGGTTAGCAAATTTAGCTAAATGGGAAGGATATTGTTCCATAATTAACCATTAATATGGTGTATGTCACCCTAAAAATCTCTGCCCAAGAGAAATGCACCAAATGACATAGACATCTCATTAGTGAAGGCATGCAACTGATTGCATGGAGAAACCTCCTCATCTTCCTCAGCTTCAATCACAGTCACTGATTAATATTATTTAGTGCTCCAGGTTAGCAGTTTCCATCAGCTTCCAGGTAACTTAACAAAGTGGAAGACAAGAAGTTAGAGCTAACAAAGACCTGGGAGGTTAGCCTTCTAGTGAGGCAAAGGGATATTCTGTACAGTGTGTTTTAAAAATTCCAAGAAGTAGTCCAAGAGAGAGGAGCTTCTGATCACTCAGTTGAAGAATAAAACTCTCTGTGTTAAATTTTGACACTGTCTGCTGGGAGAAGAGAAGGAGGAAAGGAGCTGCAGTAGGAACAGGTGAAGTTTTCCAGAAAGTACTGTGGTTTCTGGTTTGGGAGGTGGATTATCTTTTGTTTTGTTTTTCAATAAAATCAAAAATATATGCTGACTTTTTACATATCCATATTCAATTCTAAAAAATGCATTGATTGAGAGTAGCTTTTGAAGAAATAAAACCCTGGAAAATACCAGATCTGAAACAATAAGAACAAAAAATTGCAAGAAGCTCTACAGTTTTATTTGAAAGAGGTAGAATGGTTTCCATTTGGGTATTTGAGAGCTTTAAAGGTGAGAAACATTTCTTTTAAGTTCATCCCCATAATTTGAACGAATCTAGCAAATGAGGGAGATACAGGCAGAGAGCACAAATTATCTCATTCTAAGACAAGTTTGTGAGAAGGGACAAATTGCTTTCTTTAGCCTTAATTTACCTTCACAAGCTAAAGTAGGAGCCTATTTTGGTAGGTTAGACTGCACAGCTAATTTAGACTGCTGATATTAGGCAAGATTAATATCTCCAAATGTATTTTGATATCTCATTCCAAAGGATATCCATTACCTGAAAGAATCTTTTAAGTTCTGCTAACAGCATGGCCATCCAGTGAACCTAATCTCGAGGTACAGGATTTGTTTACCATTGGAGACAAAGTCAGATGTATGTGGTAAGACTTTTAGGAAGGCAAAAAACTTAATTGATATAATATTTCACAGTCCTAAAAGGGGTGATGAGCCATCTGCATCACTAAAGCTTAGGCCAAAACCCTCATATATCCAATACTTGTGACAACAGAGTCTGAAGAAAGAAAGATTGGTGTGAATAAAAAAGATAAGAAAGGTTTTTGGTGGCCTTTCAGCAGGGGGCAGTGTGTATTCCTTCATTAAAAAAAGATAGATATATACCTCAGCAAACCTGAAGCTGCCTGTAATGCTGAGGTATGAGGAGGTCAATAAGATATGCTGGACTTAGGACCATGTAGCAAATTATAAAGTGAGAAATGCTAAAATAAATATGATATTTGGCTGTCAGCCAATGCAATTTGTTCAAAATAGGGTAAATTCACTTCTGCCATTTCCTCTTTTATAAGGAACTTGGCAGTCTCATTCTGTTATCAAGTGCAAAGCCCTCTCTGAGATCTGACTGGGATTGAAATGAATGCAATTTTGAAATATTCCATAAATGCAGAGTGATACAGGGACTAAGCTGGGCATGAAATCAGACTGAAACTTTTTATCTGCTGCATATCAGGTTAGCCGTGAGATGAGACGACCTTTGCCAGACCTTTTTGCCCCAAAGCAGAAAACAAAACATCAGTATTTTGCATAAACACCACACCCTTCATCTTTCATCCTGCAGAACTGTATAAACATCAAGGTACTTAATTATTAGTGTGTTATCATTGCTGAGGTAAGAGAGAGGCCAGAAATTTAGGCTCTGCTGACTGAGTTTTGTACCCTCACTCAGCTCACAAAAAGAGCTGTTTCTATCTGGTGCAAAGATTGCCATGGTGGAATGGCAATTGCCTGGCCAAACGATGACTCAGTTACACAAATGTAAACTTGAGGCAGTTCTATTGAAGTCAGTGGTACCAAGACAAGGTAAAATTGGTGATAGGATAAGAAGCATACAAGCTAGAATTATACAAAATGTACACTTGAACAATGTCAAAGTGGCAGCGTTTTGCTTAATCATATTTCTTCCTCAAAGAACAGTACATCTGTCCGAGATTTCTATTCCTTCCTTTTATATGAATATCTAAATAGAAAAAAGTTAATATAATTATAGTTGTTACTATTAGTACTACAACTACCTCCTAACCTTTGCATTAAAGCTGAATAATTAAGATTTTTATTTTTTACGAAGTTTCAATGCATTCAGGCTAGGAGTGGAAATAAAACTTGTAGGTACCCACAGAAAATGAATTATGCACCAAATTGTAAGTATTCCATTTCCTTTTCTGATCTGAAAGTCCCCAAAGAAATATGAACACTTTATTTAAAATTTATCTGCAGTGACATTTCCTGGCTGCACAGAGCACTCCCACAAATGCACAAGTATTTGGGAAAAAAGATAGATTTTTATGAGAATGCTACTGTGTGTTAATTCTGTTTTTTGCAGTCAGTCTGCTCTCTCCTTCTCAAATCAAATGAAATACTTCCAAGTGATATGCTGTAAAAGAATAGATGTAAATAAATGCATCTTTCAAAAATAGGATTTAACTTATTTATACAGTTGAATTTATTTATAATACAGGATAAAGATTCATTCAGATAAAATACTTATTACAAGATGCACAAAGGCTGAAAGACAGGTTTGATACATTATCAGCTGGCAAGTAAACAATGGGACACAGATATGATATTCCAACTACAAAATAGATAATTTCTTCCATAATCTTGGCTGTTTATTANAGTTATTTAAATTTAAAATTATTTTTTTTTTTTTTTTTTTTTTAATTGATAAAGTTCATCTCTTTCAATTTGCTTGGCTCTCTAGTTATTAGCATTTTCTGGAGAGAAATGTGTTTGATTCTTTTTTATGGGTTGCAATGTAATATTTTGATAAGTTTGCAGAGAATCACTCCAAACTGTCCATGGAAGAAGTGTGCTGACTGACCTTCAGGTCCAGCTGACTCATCCAATGCACTTCATATTCGTGCACCGGTGCCACTCACCATTTCAATAAGCTTTGCATCTCCCAGTAAGTGTGACTTAACCACAGCCCTTCTACTCCCATGAGCAGGAAAAGACCCATCCAGNCTGAATAATTAAGATTTTTATTTTTTACGAAGTTTCAATGCATTCAGGCTAGGAGTGGAAATAAAACTTGTAGGTACCCACAGAAAATGAATTATGCACCAAATTGTAAGTATTCCATTTCCTTTTCTGATCTGAAAGTCCCCAAAGAAATATGAACACTTTATTTAAAATTTATCTGCAGTGACATTTCCTGGCTGCACAGAGCACTCCCACAAATGCACAAGTATTTGGGAAAAAAGATAGATTTTTATGAGAATGCTACTGTGTGTTAATTCTGTTTTTTGCAGTCAGTCTGCTCTCTCCTTCTCAAATCAAATGAAATACTTCCAAGTGATATGCTGTAAAAGAATAGATGTAAATAAATGCATCTTTCAAAAATAGGATTTAACTTATTTATACAGTTGAATTTATTTATAATACAGGATAAAGATTCATTCAGATAAAATACTTATTACAAGATGCACAAAGGCTGAAAGACAGGTTTGATACATTATCAGCTGGCAAGTAAACAATGGGACACAGATATGATATTCCAACTACAAAATAGATAATTTCTTCCATAATCTTGGCTGTTTATTAGGCTAATAATATTATCTACATCTTGTTGAGCAATCTACCTGCAGCATGCTATCAACCCTTAGATCAATCAAATTAGATTGAGATCTTTTAGTTATGATGACTTTCAAAGAAGATGCAATGGAAACAAAATCATCATTTTTTTGCATTTTCTTACAGAATTTCTGGTATTTATTGAAACGTAATTCCTGTCATTTACTTTTTCTTCTACTAAGAGAAGAAAAAAAGGTTGACTAGCTTTTTTTCTTGGTTGCTACTGAAAAATCACATATTTGCACGGATATTTTGTTGCTTGATTAAGAAGACAAAACAGAACCAACCAGAAAATGAAAGACCAAAGAAGCAATCTCAAAGCCCACACTTCCTAAAAAACACCAAAAACCCTCAATCCAGCNCAGTAAGTGTGACTTAACCACAGCCCTTCTACTCCCATGAGCAGGAAAAGACCCATCCAGAAGGCAAGTCATGGGTTGTGTGATGGGTATCTTGAATCATTCAGAAAAATCACTCTTTACAGGGAGCCTAAGTTTTGGGAGTCTACTACCCAGTTACTGATGTTAGAATGGGTTAATTTCACAATTGATTTGTGGAAAAAGAATTTTCAAACTAACTAACTAACTCAGAAAATATGAAAGACTTTAAGATCAAGAAGCTATATTTCCCACATTTTGCCTCTAATATGCCTAATTTCGGTGTTATGGGCAGTGTCTTCTTCTAAAAAGACAAAAAAAAAAAAGAATTAAAAAAAAAAAAAAAAAGAAAAGGTGCTGTGGTTCTTTTTAAACCAATGCTGTTTAGATCAGAGTAAAAGGACATTGGTGTTTCATTTCCCACATGAAATTCCAGCTGATCTTTATGATGAAACACACAGAGATCATTTTCTTTTTCTCTTGCAATTACATTTGCCTATTATTACAGCTTCTTCAATACACCCTGTAGTTGTTCAGTGGCTCTTTCAAGCTCTGCTTTTCTATAGAGGAAATTACTTAATAGTGAAACCTCACTCTGCATTTCATACTACAAGTTTTTCAAAAATCAATTAGTATTAAAGAAAGTTTGTCTATTTTTTTTTCCCTGTAAAGTAACTTTGAATATTTGGATACAATAAAATCAAGCATTAGCATTTCTCCTTTTCCCTGCACAAAATACAATGCAGTTTGATGGCTTGTCTTTGTAAAAAAAACTCCAAAACCAACCAAACTCCCCAAAACCACAAAACAAAAGAAAACAAAACAAAACAAGGGAAAAAATGTTGGAGTTTGATGTCATAATGCACAGTGTCAGTTTCTAATTTCACCTTTTATATCTTCATTATGTTTTAGTGTCTTTATTCCAAACTTTCTCTGACTTCATAGCTTATTGTATTTCAGTGACCTGTTCCATTGTCTCATCACCCTCACAGACCAGAAATTCTTTCAAACACGGAGTCTAAACTTAACTTCAAAGAGAAAAAAGTCATTACTCCTTGTTCTATCATCACTCCATACTCTCATCAAAAAGTATCTTCATTGCAGCCTGTTTAGGCATCAGAAGGTGCTCCAAGTCCTCCCCAGACCCTTCTCGAGACTGAGCAACCCCTGGTCCCAACCTGTCTCAGTAACAGAGGAGCTCCAGCCCTTGGATCATCTTTGTGTTCCTCTTCTGGGATCACTTCAGAAGGTCCAGGTCCTTCTGGTATTGTGGTCCCCAGAACTGTTCCTGGCTCTTCACGTGCATCTCACCAGAGCAGACGAATGGGGCAGAATCCCCACTCTCCACCTGCTGCCCACTCTTCTCTGGATGCAACCCAGGACTCAACTAGTTTCTGGGCTGAGCACACACAGTGTTGGTGCATGCCCAGTTTTTCATCTGCCAGCACCCCCAAGTCCTTCTAGTCAGACCTACTCTCAGCCCATTTTCCACTCAGACTGTATTTGTGCTTAGAATTGCCCCAACTTCCTTGCAGCACCTTGCAAAATATTAATGATTCTTCTAAAAATAAAATGAGGAATCAATTCTTTCACATAGCAGGACAAATTCCCAAAAGATCTGCAATTACCACAACATACCAAGACACCTCTTTTTCTGTTTTCATTAATTACCACCTCTTTAGGCTAGAATCTTTAGGTTTGTTCTTCTATTGTGTTCACTTGCCAGAAGTGGAAAAAATCACTTGTATGTCTCCTGAGATTAAAGGTTCACTTAAGGACTAAAGCTTCAGATACTCTAGAGGTTTTGCATTCTGCAGTCTGCCACCATGGAGTTCCTTGAAAAGTTGCAGCAGTTAGAGGGAAAAAAATAAATTAAAGGGAAAAAAAAAAAAAAAAAAAAAGAGAGAGAAAAAGAA
>VXBB01022079.1:39463-58667 GCA_013399915.1 Illadopsis cleaveri | reverse complement strand
AAAAAAAAAAAAAAAGAGAGAGAGAGAAAGGGGGGAAAAAAAGCAAAAATAAGATAACTAAGGAAAAAAATTTTTTTTACACAATTATCTTCTCAAAATACATAATACAGTGTAAAAGGATTCTGACTTAGAGAAGTTAAAATAGCTTTTCAAAAACATCTCATAGCAAACTGTGTTCCCTGTTGGTCTCCACAGATTTTGTCCTCCAAATCGACTTCTTAAAGTCCTCGGTCAGGTGAACATTTAAACATTCAAGTTCATTATATTTTGCAATAGCTTTTTTAGACAGCTTTTTCTCTCTTTTTTGCACTTTCATGAGCACAAACACTCCTTATCCCTGTCCTTTTGCTAAGAATTATAAACTAACAGACCGTATGAATTTAAAACTGACTTTAGTGAGTAATCTCTTATGTACCATATCAGTTAGACCCTGATGAGCCTATTGGAACCAAAGGGAAGATTCACATTCACATTCACATGAGTCTCTTCATTGAGAAAGCTTTCACTGAATTTAAGTTCAAGATGCAATATTGTATCTGCAATATTGATGGCAATAAACCAGACAGGCAGAGCTGAGTTAGGACCAAAATGAGCTATTGGTGCATTCATCTGTTAAGATCATAGAAGTAATAAAAGAATGGAACAAAGGAAGTAGCACAGAGAAAGATTCAGCCATTGTATGCAGTTTCTTATATCTGCCAGTCAAACCTGACTGCATGGGGTTTTTGGTTTGTTTGTTCACAGGAGGTTTTTCATGTGAAGATTTTCCAGGTTTGTGGGAGTTTCATCCTCACAAACAAACAAACCAAAACAATTTAACAGAAACATTCTTATAAAGGCAACAATATTTAAAAAAAAAAAGGAAAAAAAGAAGAATCAACGTTCTTGCTACACTTAGGGTAGACTTCATTTTGTTTAATATTATTTTCAGAAAGTAATCTTTTCAGTCAAAACTCAGAACTATTTTTTGTGGGAAATTTTCTGTTTTACAAGAAGGCCCTTGTAAATGGTTCTTGAAGATCTTAAAAGTAAATCCTTTCTTGTTTTCCCCATTCTGTTCCATCCTCCTAATGTGTCTGTTTTGTTCATTGATTTTGGTGGTTTTTTGTTTTTGTTTTTTGTTTTTTTGTTTGTTTGGTTGGTTTTTTTGGTGTTTTTGTTTGTTTGTTTTTGTTTTGTTTTTGTTTTTGGTGGGGGGGATGTTTAACTATTGACAGAATTATATTCAAAAAATATAATGAAAGTATCTCCAAAGGAAGGAAATGGTCATGCACCTTGTCATTTGGGAGAAAGAAGGCCAAACTGCTCAGACTATGCAAAGATACTCCAACACTCACTCAGAACTGGAACACAAAGAGAACTGAGTCGAGTACATGCTGGTGTAGCTCTGCAAGTCTATCACACATTATGGGCTGCTGTTAGGTGACAAATGAAAAAATCACAAGAGCAGAAGAACAACAGCTGAAGGGAATAACAACATGGGGGTTCCTCTATTGCACTGAAAGCTAGCAAAAATTTCAGCAATATAAACAGTATCTATTAAAAAAAAAAAAATCCTAGAAATCTCAGTTTCAATTGTTAACAATCTGCAGCACTGTTTTCTTCCCATTCCTACCTGTGTCCCTGAAGATGTGGCTTCATTGTCATGATCTAGAATCTACAGATGAAATTAAGTTTTTTTGAACACCTATTTCAGAAATCAAAATACATAAGGTATTAAAAACATCTTTTCCACCTCCTGAATAATGTTTCACAACAAATAAATCAAGCAGGCCTTTTCTTTGTTCTTAAATGATTGATTCAGGTGCTTGATGTTTAAAGGTTTCTTTATTTCCAAAACTCCCTTTTAACATGGTCACCTAACTACCTTTGTTACAAGTAGCTGAACCTCAAACATCAATAATACTTCAAGCTCTCTCTATTTGCTGATTATTATTGCCTCATAGAGATTTTTCTATGCTCAGTATATCAGCTGCAGTAGATTCTTTACCTCACTTGCATATACCTTTTTTCTTCATTGTTATGTAGAGGGTATAAGCCAGTTAGTTAACAGTTAAAATAACTTCCAGGAACTGGCCAGCTCATTTCAAGTTATGAGATACCTACTTACATCTTTTGTATCTAATCTTCAACATCGAATCAGATAGTAAGATTTTGTTGCCTTACAAGTACACTTGATTTGATAATCAAACAGGATTATAAACTTGCATGCCAAATGCATAACTAATAAAATTTTAAAAAAATCCTTTTCCTTGCACCTACTGGAGATTTGATTAGGCAAATGTAACTCAACAGGATCAACTGATAAATGCCAGAAGCCTGTGATATCAGACTAGATTATGTAATGGTTCTAGTCGTGTTAAAAATCCTTAAATCTGTGAAATTTAGATGATATCTGATATATTCAAGTTAGGTTCATAATGGGTTACACAGCTTGTCCCATTGTTTCCCCTGGAAATATTAATGAGGTAAAAAATGATAAAGGAAAAAGGATATGGTTCTAATTGTGACATCTATCAACATGTTTAGGCTCTCAGATTCTGCTTAGAACTCCCCAAACCTCAGATTGATTTCCCGAAATCAATTAAATCAATGGGCAGCTTAAAACCGAAATAGGAGTCAGAACTCTTAAATCCATCTTTGGGACTGGGCCTGAATTGCTCCATTTATGAACATTTGAATATATTCTATGTCAATATGGCTATAGTGAATTCCATTCTCTGGATCATAGGCATATTAAGTTCAATTCTGACTTTCTTTATGGCATTTGATTTCCAGCCATGAACATTACCTCCTGTTCAACAAGCTCCAGAGTAATTTTCCATTTTGTTTCATTGAGTTAAAGAAAGAAAAGAAACTGTCTTGCAAGTCTTTCATTTTATAGACAGCTGGTCATTTCATTAACACTTTTCATATTCTTGTTTGTCATGATGACTGACTATAGTAAAAAGATTTTCTCCCCATTAACATATGATAGAGCAGCACTTTTTTTTCCCAGGGATGTATTGATCGGGTGAGGAGTACATTTATTAAAATGTAACCAGCATCAACTTGCTGGCTTGTGCGAATGGGGCACAATTTAACCAATTAAATAGTCATGAAGAAGAGGAAAATCAATATTTCTTGGATCTTTCTACTCAAAACTTTGCCAGCAAAATAGCCTATAGATTTATAAAATGAATAAACAAATGAACATAAATCTCATTATTTCGATTTTTAATTATATATTGGGTCAGAAGAAAAACTTCGCAGTTATCTGAAGCAAGATTAACATCAGTTAGATAAATCTAATTCCATGATTCATAAATTGCTATAGTAAGGAAGCTCAATTTATATTAATCAAAATCAATTTCTTGCATTCTCAGATCATCTAGTATTTGGGATTTTTTTTGTTCAAAAGTGATTTTATTATTAGTTGTAAAAGTATTTTGAAGGTCCATTTCAATGAGGAATAAAAATTCCCCAACAGGCAGTAATGAGCACTGATTGGACTGAAGACAGACTACATCACCATGTTTAAGCATGGCACCTCAAAACGTTCTTCTATTCTCTATTTTTTACTTCCATTCCTAAATCTTAAGCCATAGTTTGTATGCCAAATTGTTTTGCTGTAAAACTCTGGGTGAGCTTGTTCATAACTATTTTAAATTATTCCAATGAGACGTCATTATGCAACCTCCAGAAAGGTGTCAGTGTACAAGTACAGGCTACTGAATACTGTGCCTGAAATAAGGTAAATGGAAGATTTCCTTAGGAAGTAATAAGCCAGTATAACTCCAAAACCAGCTTAACTCTTATCCAGGTGTTGCAAACCATATGTTTCACACAGAGGATACTCCAGTATAATTTGTTTTGTCAAAAAGACAGATTGAAAGGAACAGATAAGGGATGTAAATTAGAGCTTGCATGGTGCTAAATGGGTGTTGCAGGACATTCACAAAGATAAGAACTGTTGTGGAGATACAGAGCACTTTTAGCAGCTCCTGGAAGAGAAGCTGCACTCAGCTGGAAAACCTCACAGCAGTCACCATTGGTCCAGAAAGAACCCAGTAAGTATATAACAGTTTCTTGATTGTCTAAGAGGATCACCAGCAACTCTTTTGTTTATGTTTTGGGTGGTCGTTTTTGTGGGTTTTGTTTTTTTGTTTTGTTTTGGTTTTGATTTGGTTTGGTTTTAACTTAACATACACCACTCAAAGTACAAGGTGTACCAATTATAAGGAAATTTGGTGTGGTTTTAGCTTTGCCAGATAAGTTGCTCAGAATTTTACCTTTCAACATTTACTGGAGTTGCACCTGCACTGTGACTGCATTTCTTATTATTCCTCCAGTTAGGCATATTTTATTGGAGATTCTTTCAACCAGGAGGGTGATTTGCAACTAAACAAAATTCTGGATCATTGTTTCCATCAGCTGTGCTCACACATGCACTGTTTCACCTAAAGGACATTTTTTATGCTATGAAGTAGCACATGACATGTTTTGAAAGGCAGCCTCTCCTGTAAATTGACACTAACTTATAAAAAAGAACTCACGGAATACTGTTCCTTTGTATGGATGTTTGTAACTAAGCCTGAAAGTTTACACTCCTATAACCTTAAACCCTAACAAATATTTTGTATTAAACAAATATTTTGTATTTGTAAGAGAAAGGACTGCCATTAGACCTTTAGAACACTATCACCAGCAAAAAAGAAAAAAAGAAAAAAAAAAAAGTGTTTATTTTTTTGTGTTTGAGTCTACAAAACGATTTTTATTCAAATTATTGGGAAGAGTTTCAGGCGCTTCAATGGGTATTGCATTAAATCCTAAAAGATATCATTGTTTTTGGTACCATTGCTATTTCCTCTGTTATCAGTTTTGCTGAAAACATAAAACTTGAAGAATGGTGACCAGAATAAAATGAATTTCAGAATATGTCTCTGTGAGTCTTAAAATTAACCATCTAGCTTTCTAACGGGTAGAGAGTTCCAAAGATCCAGTAACTAAGAAAGATACAGAGAATGAAATCAAAGTTGAAAATAAAGTCATTAAAATGAAAGCAAAAATGAGAGGCACAAGGAGTGTTTAGATAAAGAGAAATTACATACACAACGAGGATCTTATCTGACTTAAGCAGATGATAAATAGAAATCTGTTGCTTCACTATGTGCAGATACATTTTGTGGTCTTGCATTAGAGACAAATACACAGTGCAAAAAGATGAGCAGGTAGAACAGCAGGAAAAACCAGAATGAAGCAGGATTTTCAGTCATGTTTTTACACTAAAGGAGTTGAAATGTTGCTGACCATAACTCTGTGCATAGCTTTTTTTAATATATACTGCATTAGCTTTTGTGGCATCAAATTGCAATAGGATTAACCATATTTAAGAAAGTAGAACTGCTCTGAGTTGGACACCAGACACAGAAATTTAAATGTGTAAGAAAGTCAAGATTTAAGCATAAATATATAGAGCTATTGAAGAATGGAGCACAGACAGTGGATAAATATCATGGCTTCTTTCACCCTTAAACAGTGACACAAGAAGAACACGGGGCTCACTCAATCACTGCACTTATCACACATGTAACTAATCCCACTGGGGTTTTGTTTGTTTGTTTTTGTTTGTTTGTTTGTTTGTTTTTCCCCTGCATGGTACCCCAACATTTTAGAGTAAGCACTATCTGTGTTTGTTTCAAAAACAGTGCTGAACTAGTCACTTACTTGTGTGGGAAGGGTCTCATTTTCCAAGGTTTTATTTTGAAAGTTTTCCATACAGACTTCAGAAAATCCTGCAGTGCTGGAAGCATCAAGCCATTATTTTTAAAGTAACTGAGTGTTAGCCTGAATCTGATTTCAAGATTTATAAACAATCAAAACCAGGCTTTCACATCCTGAGAAGTGCCTTGGAATTTCAGACTCCAAGGACAATTCAAGAAATTTAGCCTGACACCAGTTCCAACTAGAGCGAGACAGTTACTTAAATTTCTCCATGTTTAAGAAAAAAGCTTTAAAAAAAAAAGGAATGCTGTTTTGTAACAATGCAATTCTATTGGGGTTTGTTGTATGATCAGTGAAAACCAGGGGGATGAGGTGCATGAATTGGCTTTGCAGTGGTTGACTTTCTCCATTAAAAAAAAGGAATAGTTGGGCAGACATGGGGAATTTGCTTCCTATTATAAAATACGTAAGTTATTCAAAGTATAGATTGTTACAGACCTCTCTGAGCCTTTTATTTTCATCAGAGATTTGTAGGAACTCATTTACTTCAAGTCTAAAGCAGCAGGTAGATTTTCCAGAGCAGAAGCAATTTTCTCTGCTCTGCAAGGCCTTCAAAAACAGAGAACATTGTTCTTCTTACTGCCTCTATTATACACTGTTTATTCTGTTTTAGAAAGTGCTCTGTAAGTAAGAAATGCATCAAACATGTTAAAGATGTTAATTAACTGTTGTTGTGTTATGTGTTAATATCACCAAGCATTCATCCTTCCTCATGAATAGAGTTGGCAAATCTTCTGATCTTCCCTATTTCCATAAAGTATTAAACATCAGAGTTATATTGAATTTCACAAAGAAAAAAAGATACAAGAATGTGATGAAAATTATAACTTATATCCGTTTAAACTTAATGAGTCACTTGCCATCAATACATAAAGTGGCTCTGATATTTTGGGGGTGAGCAGGCTGTTATTAATCCTGCCCATTGCTTTTAATGTGTGATAGAGCACTAATGGGTATTCAGTAAACAGAAACAATTAAGTAAATTTGCTGGAAAAATGTTTTGGAAGGTAACACCCTCCTCCACTTGACTATAACAGCCTTTTCACCATGATCAATTAAACACTATTAATAAAACAAGATACTCAGCCAGAAATATATTTTTAACCTTGCTCCCTGAATTAAACAATTCTGGAGTCACCATCCCCCCACTTTCACATTCAGATATTACCAGATGTAAAGACTGGTTAGCCTGAGTAATCCAGGACCTAGGAATGGGAGAGCAAGATATATTTCCAAGGGCATCTGAAAGGTGGAACAAAAAAGAGACAGAATTACTTTATGGTGGTTCAAGGGAGAACAATGGAAAATAGGAAGAAATTCAACAAAGGAAAAACGAAAGCCCTGCTTCTTGAGAAATTTCACATAAGGTTCAGCAAAGCATTAAGAATCACTCAGTAGAAATGAAACCAACCCAGTGTGTCTCCGAAAGATGTTGCAAACCTGGAATAAAGGATTTCTTACCTGTTTGCTTTTCTTGTCCTTCCTTCAGTAATTTATTCTCTCTATTTTTCCTTCTTTCCTTGTTCAGTCCTTGCTCCTCTTGTAGGCACTGTTCTTTTCTTTCTTAACGTCCACTGCATTAAAAATTCAGATGATATTGAAAAGGATCTTGTCCATTTCACTGGCTTTGGAAATTTGTTCTTCAGCCTATCTCTGGTCTAAAGGAAGAAATTTTAGGGGAGAAATTTGAAGTAAATTTTAGCTGATTGTCTCTGATATAAGGACACGCCAGACCAAGAAAATTTTAGTGTGAAGAACGTTAGGGTTAGAAGATAATTATTTGGGTTCTTTTGAAGTAATGAAGTAAAATTTTAAAAATTGGCTGAATATCAGACAACTCCTAATTATTTGAATATGTTCTACCTTGTCCAATAGCCATCCCAAAGGCAAAGACGGACTCTTTACTTGTTTAAAAACTGTGAGAACAGTACACAGGTGAATATTCATTGTCAGAAGGAAGGTTTGGTACTGAGTATTAGCCTGAATCTGATTTCAAGATTCTTTCTTTCCAACTGTTAGACAATATAGAAATTATCATGTCCAGAGTAATCTGTTTTCAAGCTTATTAATGAATGAATGAGGAAAGAAAGAAAGAAAGAAAGAAAGAAAGAAAGAAAGAAAGAAAGAAAGAAAGAGAAAGAAAGAAAGAAAGAATAGGAGAGAGAAAGAGGTGAGAGAGAGGAAGAAAGGAAGGAAGAATTAATTAAAATCAAATAGTAAAAAAAGACAGAGAGACAAGCTTGAAAAACCTAGACTTAACTCAACATTTTGACAGAATTTTTCTTGAAAAGTAAAAGAGTTCCTTGTGATTGTCATCCTGACTAAAACTGTCAAAAAATTTATAACCTTTTCAAGATTATTTTTTTTCCCTTTTCAGGAACTTTCTGGGGTCCTTTTCTTCCATGTGTCAGCTGCCTCGATTCCACTAGAACCAAACCTATGTATGATGTTTTGTACGTTGGATCTCAAAAATTTCTTTCAGATTGTATGGTACTATTGCACTTCGAATTGAGAAATAAGCAAAAGAGCCTTCATTTTTTCACGTGTTCAGTGACTCAGCTCTAGAATGAGCTGTTATATATGTTTATCTTTTTGAGTAATCCTTATTCCTACAAGCATGTGGATGCTTGATGTGGAACTGCTCTTTCCTTCTTCTACACTCTATCAAACATTACTAAACTTTCCTAGAGACTTTGAATTCCATATTCTAATACAACAATCCCAATTCCTTCTTTATCTTCATCTTCCTCCATAGATGTTTGAAGATTTGAATATATCCCATCTTTTGGAACTTTCTGAATAAAAAATTTAAGAGTTAATTAATTTTTTACCAAGCAGATATGAAACAGTACTTAAAGGACTGGATTTGGTGTTCAGTTGGGGATGGGTTTTTTTGTTTGTTTTTGTGTTTGGTTTTTTTTGTTGTTTAGGTTTGGTTGTTTTTCCTATTAATGTTTTCTTCTAACTGTAATACTAATATAACTTATATACCTCCCGATTGTGAGATAGCCAGCTATCCAAGCCTGCAATAGCTGAGATATGGGAGTTTGCATTGTGCTGTAATGTTTTTTTCATAATGACTGAAGATCTATTTTCTGCTTACCTGAAGTGCAAGATTTCCAATATTATGTTAGAAACAGCTTTTAAAAATAAAGCGATAAAAGAAAAAAACAAAAACAGTTAAGTAAAAACATTTCCCAGGTCCTGATGATGTGTTTAACAGTTCTAACATGTCTAACATTAAAATTTTATCAACAAATCACAAAAAAGGACAATTTGTACACAGAAATCAATTTACCATGCATCTCTTCACAACACTCACTTATAATTTATTTTGCTTATAGAAGAATTTATTTTTAAACCTAATTTTATTTCTTTCAGGAGAGTGCAGAAGAAAACACTGCACATTTTTCTTGCCTTGCAAAGGGTAAACAGGCAACAGGACAGGAAGCAATAAAGGTAAGGAACTGAGTATAAAATTAACATCTGTGTCTTCAATAAATGAAAAATTATCATGGAGCCACATACTACCCCCTTCACTGATTGGATGTTTTATTTCCCATTGGGATACGATTTATTTGAAGGAAATGAGAAATTCTTACATCAGTTTGTTACAGGAACATAAGGATCAGAGTTATGGCTTTTAAATCCCCTCCATGTCTTCAGTTCTTAGTCTAAAAATGTCAAATATCAGAGCTCTCAGAAAAAGATATCTGAAATGGTGCAATAAGCCAAAAAAGAGTCAGCCTTTGCATATGGAATCTTATTTCTTATTCACGTTATGGTTGCATGCCAGCTAGGTTTTATAATTATTTTTATTTTTTTAATATCTTTCATCATCTGTATGTTCGTAGATATGTGCACAATCAAAATCTATTTTATCATGTATTTCTTATTGCATGTTTTTATATATAACATTGCACATTACATATTAAATATTATATATTAACAGGTTTATTATTTATTTTATGAGATATATCATTATATAAATAAATATCTTATTTAAGTAAAAGCTTGAACGTTGCTGAGTGCATGGATGCAAAAGGGAATGAGCTATGCAGACTAAGGATTTTGGGAATGACTTATGCAAACTAAATGTCCACCATGTAAATCCTTTTAATGAATTTCAACACGCTACCTTGGATAAAAGTGAAGTTGTATATTTGTGATGCATATCTGTATAACCTACAATTGTGGTTTGTGGGTTCCCTGATCCTAAAATGGCAGCATCAGGTGGATGGAGAGTCATCTACCACTGTAATTTACTGATCCCTCTGCTTTTTTATGTAGGGCTGAGATTAGGAGAGGAGGAAGAACATGCTGAAGAGCTGAGCATCATTACGTGGAGTTGGCTCTCCATTCAAACAGGATCACCTAATAGAACAAACTTTCTCATGATAGAACTCCTAGGTTGTCAAGAAAGTGGTTGCTCTGGCAACAGCATCAGCTGATAGGCCTCTCTGGTCACCTGGATGGAGAAAAATTGGTCAGGTAACTGTAGAGCCTATAATAAGGCAGGGGCTTGGACATTCCCTCCTTTCAAGTCATGCTGGAAAGTGATGGACCTGTGGAAGTGGCTTTGATTATTACAGGACTTCTAAATTAATGAGACAATTGAGCTATCTTGAGAATGGTTGAGGTAGTTCTGGGCAATGCATGGATAAAGATCTGTCTGTGGCAAAGAGCAGCTTGGTATATGTGTGAAAAAGCAGCTTTCCTCCCTCCTGCTGACTTGAGAGCAATAGCAGCAGCAGAAGTTGCTCAGTGTCAGTTGTGCTAAATACAAACTGCAGTGATACCATGAAATCAGGGCTGTGGCTGCTTCTGTGGGTGTGGAAAATGAGGGGTTTGGAGCCCTGAAATTCAACAAAAAAGGCTTTAATAAATATTACTCCTAAACAAAACTAGGGAACAAAACAGCAACTTGCTGAAAGACTGTTCAGTGGTCTTTAGCTCTCCACTGTAATATTTAGTTATGAAGTAAAACAATTTAATTTATTTATTACCTTTTTTTACCCTTTGAAACCATATGTCTTCTCTGGCTTAATTCACATGAAATGTGTCTGTCCACTCTAAACCAGTTGTAGGATGAGATGAATATGCTTTCAGAAATTTTCTAATTTTCTTTGTTATCTGTAGAGATAGAATAGTAAACTTTTTAATGGGTGGTAAAACCTGCATGGTATGAATCCCAGGCTTCCAAGCTTCATCACTTCAAAATTCATCTCTAGATATTACCACTCAGAAATAGGTGAACTAAAACCACTACACAAATATGAAAGCAAACATTAAGGATATCCTAGATCTATCTCTTACAGCAACTTCTAATGCTATTGATAAAATCATCTTTCCCATGAAGTGTGAATAGTTAAAGTTCTCCCCTAAGCCTTTTATTTTTCTGAACATTTAGATACTATTCAATATTTATAGCTACATTTCCAGTTGCACTTGTAAACATCAGAAGGTGTGAAGATTTGAAGCCTAAATACAGGTTGCTGAGCCTGGTCAAATGTTATATTTCAGATGTCAATAAGGACATTTGCATATAAACTGTAGTATCAATATCTCATTTCAGTAGGCTAAAAAGCTGCCTGTAATGGGCACTTTATTGTTTCTTGACTATTTTATAGACTACATTTGCATTTAAAGACCTCAAGCAGGACAGAATGGGATACTCCCAAATCCTGTGAGAAACAGAGTGTTGAGCATTGCAACTGCTTCTAAAAATAATATTAATAAAAAGGGGTGATGTGTTTTTTCCCCCTGCTTCCTGTTCCCACAGGAAGTCCTCCTGAGAAAATTGAAAACTATTTTCTTTCATTTTATTTTATTTTATTAACATCCAGATGTTACCTGGAAATGCTTTAATAAAAGTTTCTATTGTACTGTTGTAAATATTTCACTTCTTTTCAGGCCAAAACATTAGGTCACCTGGCACCTTCCAGCATACAAGACGGCATTTCACTCTTGTACCATTATTTGTACTGTGGCAATTGTTCTTTGTAAAGGCATGGTGCAGCTCTGAGATTTGAATTGTGACACAGACTGAGGCATGATATCCTCAAAGGTACTGAGGTGGGATATGTTAAAAAAAACCTATCAAATGAAAACTTTACACGTTAAAGTCAAAATATTTTAAAAGTCAAGCTAATGAAAAATAAAAAATCTGCAGGAAGTGCTTGTTTTTCACAGCATGATGGAGAGGATCCAATGAGATACAAAGGAACAATTTTCTGCCAAAGAAAATAAATTATTTTCTTTTGTTAGAATAATACCTCTTGGTGAAAGTGCTGATCACAGGAAAAGGGAGAGTGAAAAGAAGATGTTGCCCTTATAAGCATTTCAACTCCAGGAACCCTCATCAAAGAAATACCTCTCATATTGCATCCTTTCCCTACCATCATTGGAGCAAACACAGCTCCTGGAATGTTTGAAATCACAGATCTCTCCATGCTTTGCTGCTCCATCCCTGGTCACATGTCTCAAAGATCTTACAGGGAGTAAGGAACACTTCAGCAATTATACAATTAATAAACATTATGTCACCTCTCCCATGATTTCTTTTGTCTAACTTCAATGACCCTGTGATGGTGCTCCTGTCTTCTCCTCTGACATTAGTTCTATGATCTCATCTTCCCCTGACAAACATGTCAGGGGAAGAAAACCCTTATGTCCAAATTTAGTCTGATCTAGAATATTTTCAACTGGTAAGTAAAACTTCTTTGAAATCCAGTAAATTTTGAATCAGACAGCAAGAGCTGTGCTGATTCTTCCTGCAGTTCCTGTCCTTATTTAGTGTCAACAAAATGAAGTTATATTCCTTTGAACTATTTCTCTTCATACTATATTTCACAAACAAGAAGGATCACTGTTTCCCTGAGTCAGGTGTACTGCAGAACACATTTACAAAAAAAAAAAAATTAGGAATTTTTTTTTTTCCTTCATTGCCCAAACTGCGAGTGTTCTGATGGTTCTTTCAGAGTGTCTAATACCAAACATGCCAATTTTTGTCTGTTCTGTTTAGAGGAGGAAAGGGACATATCCAGTACAGATTACAAACTATCTGAGCCCTCCAGCAAGTGTCAGCATTATCCAAGATAAATTCACATCAGAACAGACACCTTAATTTACAACTAGGTTTTATATTCCACAAATAATTTATTAAGATACAGAACATTCATCCACCGGGATTTAGAAATAAGCTCATATCCTGTACAGATTGCACATTTTAGATTCAAATTGGAAACAAAGGAGTCACCAAATATTATTAACACAGCTGCAGTGCTGCAATGTATGCTGAGGGTGGCTTCCAGCTGAGGCAGTACCAGCGTGGTGCTTACTGGCACGACCAGAAGAAGGGTCCCACACGACACGCCTAGGAAAGCCCTTTGGAAAGACGGGAATCTGGGTTGTATATTTTTCTTTAGCAATGAGCAGAAGCCTGGCTGCAGATGCATGCAAGTATTTCTTTGTTTTGGATAAAGCTCCTCTTGCACTTGTGTTTACTTGTCTCATTGACTGAACTGAACTGGAGAGTTATGAGGCAAAGGGTTCTTCTAATGCAGTGGATTTGCTTTAGTGCCTAAGTACCAAGTTGAAAGATGAAATACAAAGCATTCAATTAGAAAAATCAAATCCATTTTAACTTTATCTTATGTGCAGCTTTGTTACCATGCATTTGCAGCTCTTGTTTCCCTTGCAGGAATATAGTCCATTTTAATTTGACACAGTCCATGCTTACGAAGAATTTCTCCTAATAGTAAATCAACCCTTGCATTTCTCAGGAGACAGCTGTAGCAAAGGTAGTTTACAAAACCTGCAGGTACGATCTTACCTGCAGATTTCTGGCAGATGTTTGTAGAATACTTATGGGTGAAAAACCGAGTCTAAGATAGCTGCTGGGTTCCTTTTGGAGGCAAAACTTGTATGTGTCAGTAAATCTGAGCAATTCCACTGATGACTGGCTAAAACATTTCCAAGGTGGTAGAATTAGCATCATTTGATAGAACAGCTGCCTCCAGTTTTACTTATAAAAGTAAATATGTCCTTTCTTAAAACAGTCTTGTTTGCTTTCAAAGAAGTCTGACAAGCACAAAAATCAGCAAAGTGTACTTGCTCAGCACTAATTCCACTAGCTACTATGAAGAAAAAAAAAAGAACTGGCCTCTGTTTCCTACACTGTCTTCCACAGAAAACAAGTTTATGGCTTTTAAAGACCTTCTGTATCTAACTCAAAGTACTCAACCTAATCTGAATGAACAGCCAAAGAGCTTAAGGATAAAGACTGTGTCAATTGCCTTGTCTCTCAGGATAATTTACTTGATGGCTGGACATGTCAGAAAGGATTTTCAAAGTCTGAACTCACACAATTAAAAAAATTATAACCCAAAAAAGCATAACGAAAAAAAATTAAGAGCATCAACTTGTTTGACATCCAAATGCAATACAGATTCTAGCATAAACCTGGAACAGTAAGCATACTTAGGACATAAAATGATGGGATTTCCAGCACCAGGTATGTTTTCCAATGCTCTTCTGCCAGCTGGAGTGATGTTCCTTTCGGACAGAACAGCACTAAAATAAAATATAAATCCCTCCCTAGCTCAAAATAAAACCAGGAAACCCTACTATAGTTTAAAAGAGAAAATTGAATTAAGTTTGTATTTGTTGGGGTGTTTGTTTGTTTGTTTGTTTGTGTTTATTTGATGTTTGTTTATTTTTTGTTTTTTGGGGTCTCTTTGTGCACACCTTTCTCCAGACTAGATAAAAGCATGAATCATATACAAAAGATGTGAATAACATAGCTTAAAATCATGCAAGATTTTCAGAGAGTTTGTCACTGAAGTCAATGCACAGATGTCTCAACAGCTTAGTAGAGAACTTATGACTCCTGGTTATATTGGCAAGCCTCTGCAAAGCAGGTTTTCCCTAGCCACAAGTTTGAGAGTAGGCTTTGCTCTTTACTCTTTATTTGTTTAACATTAGAAATAACTGTCCAAGGAACACCATAGTCCCAAATTCTTAAGAATCATATAAATATTTATTGAGGCAGTCAGAGTCTGAAAAATTTCTCAATGTAATGACAGTGAGGGAAATGACAAAATAATGTAATTTATTTGCAAGTAGGAAACTAAGGGTCAGATAGAAAAATGCGTCTTTTGTGAAGTTACACAGGAGGCTTCTCCTTAGGGCAGGAAATCAGGGAAGTTAGGAAGCTTCACCACAATATTATCCTTCCTCAACTCACCATTCTTCACACATGTTTTACAGAAATCAGTATTTTATATCTACCAGATATTTCATCCAGACTCTTCCCTGAGTAAATGTAGTGTAAAGGTTTGCATGCACTTTTGCACTGTGGACACTTAACATAAAATACATTTTAGTAAGCAAATGATAGGATATTTCTTTAATAGGATATATTCTGTGTATGGTTGAACAAAGGCCTCTAGCATTAAGTGTACCTTATGTTGTTTCCCATTTTTCATGTACTTATTTGCTCATGATTAATTTAAGATTGTATAATATGGCCCCCTGAAAAAAAAAAAAAAAAGAGTAGAAGAAAAATTCAATTGCAAATTAAAGAAAAGTACACACATGTGCTCCTGCTTTCTCATCTCTTAACTGAACTTTGAACTACAGTGTTCTTCAAATGAAAATGAGTAAATAAGAGCACAAACAAATTCCATACAAGCCTCATACATTTATTAACAACTACATGCTACTACAGAAATTGATTACTCTATCATTCAAAAAGGAAATAAAGTGATACTATATTCAGAGAACTTCTGAACAAAAATTTTACTGTATTCTTGTATTTAAACAGCTTGCAATGTTATATATCTTATTTTTTCATATATTTTACCTCCCGAAAAAGCTGTTCTCCACTATTTACAAGAGAAAAAAAAGTATTCTGTGTACTAAAAGAATCTAATCTCCATACTATCAAAAGGGAAAAAAAAAAAACAAACAACCCAAACAAATAAACTCCATATATACATATTCTTTAAAATAAATGCATACCATCTGAATGATTAAAAACTTTTTAAAATTATTTTTTGAAACCCTAAGATCATATCTGGTGTACCAAACTATTTAGAAGAAATTGCAACAAAGACTGCGCTACTTTATCCAGTGCTTCATGATTATCAGAGATACACAGAGTGGTGCTCAAGCAGAGTCTGTACAAACGTATAATTGGAGAACAAATATGGCTTTATATGCACCTTGTACAATAAATAATTTTAAAAAGTTCCAGAAAGAGAGGTATGCTGGAAAGGTAGTTAAGAGTAATTTTGTATTCTTACTCTTCTATTCTTGTGGGGGAAATAATTGTTTACAAAATAATGGCAATTATAAATGATTTTAAAAAGTATGGTGTTGTGCATCATCCTTTTGAAAATATGTGAATGGCTGATATTGTTGCAAAATAATAAGAGGATTTTTTTATCACAGTGATGAATCTTATGAGCAAGAATGCCATGCTGAACCTGATGTAACAGAAACTCAGTTATGTACTGAAGCTTTAAATAGACACCAGAAAGAGGAAAACATAATTCTTTTCAAAGAAGATAAATATTTTTGAGACTGCATGGATACTAGATGAGCAGATAATTGGTGCTTTAATAATGGCCCGACTTTGCTGTTAGGAAAGAGACATAATTAGTATTTATATTTTGACAAAGGCTAGATCCAAGTTGCCACTGCTGTTTTTGCCAGTGGACCTGTGCAAGCATTTGCAAAAGATTGAGGAGGAAAGGAGTCCATATTTTACTTTTTCAGCTCTTCAGTGTTATTACACATTCCATCTGTATGAGCAAGGAAACATAAGGGTCCCCTACCACTACCACCTATAGGACTTTCACTGTATTTAAATAAAATTATAATTTTGTAGATCGGGTGATGTCCAGCCCAAGTGCTTGGAAAGGAGAAATATCCTTATGAACCTGTGAGGTCATATCCTTCCATTAGTCTAAGACTGGACGCTTGTTAAGGCTTGCTCTTCTTTGCAGTTGTTGAATCTTCTCAGCTGAGAATCCACAGCAAATGTCCATATCCTTATGCACAGGTCTGAGTAATGCATAGGAAGCTTCCAAAAGTAATCTATTTGTTATTAGCAAACCTTTACCAAAATTATTGCTGGAACACAATTTCTCTTACTCTGTAGGGACATCCTGTTTATTAGTTACTCCTTTTACTTGTCTTTCTCTTTTAAATCACCTGCTGGAATAAGTAGATCCTACACTAAGCTATGGAGATGAATATTAAAATGTGAGTGCCAAGGATTTCCAAACACCTCAAAGTCAAACAAAGTAGGGAAAGTCAGTGAAGGGTATGGGGCTGGAAGGAGATTAGGAAGATGCAATGCCACAAGTGTCTATTGATGTTATGAGACTTACTAGGTGCTTTATTTCTCATGAATGTGAAATGATGTCCTCTGCTACAGACACAGACATGTCCTTACTAAGGAGATCCATCGGTGAATTGAAACGATTAAATATGACCTAGAAAATATAAAGAGCTCAAAACAGAGAACAAATACACTTTATGACAATATGGGCATTTCAGATTCAGTTCCCTGTTGCGATCTCAGGCTGTGTTTGAAGGGGCTAATACAGGATCCTGTGCTGGTGTTTGTAAAGTCTCAGAAAGCAAGCACCACTCCTGTTAGGATGCCCAGACCACACCTTTATGGTTTATTTCAGAATCTTAATTTAGATTTTTTAACATCTGAAATGTAGAGTCCTGGAACCACAGAGTGCTTCTGAGGGTGAAAATGCAATGCACAGGATCTTTGTTCCACAACTAAAGCCAGGGCTGCCCTAAAGAGAGTTGGGTCGAAGCAAACGCAGGTCCAACCAATTTGGTCACTTTTACGTTTCTCCTCTATTTCATCTAAAATGGCAGCTTATATACATTTCTATATAGTTTACGAAATGGATAGCTCTTTCATTGGCACACAGTAGAGAGAAGAATGCAAACACACATTGTTGAACTTACTTTTAAGGTAGCTAACACATGCTTACTAACAACTCTATACAATGACCTTCACAAACCCCATTATCTTTCCCAGACACCTTAACATCTAATTTCAACTACGCCACAACTTCTCGAAGTAATTTTAACCGCGTCAAAGGCTTGAAGGCCTCAGGTCAGGCCTCAGCTGGGGTAAATCAGGTCTGGGCAGCTCATTCCCAAGAAAATCCTGCTACACACAACTACAGTATGTTTGGTTCCTCTGAAGAGTAATTATGGTGTACTAGTGAAATATCTCCCTTCTCATTATATAGGTAGGAACCTAAGCATTCCTCTTGGTTGACTGAGTTTGCCTAAGTTACCATAATTGTTGCTAGGAGTAGCACAGGCTCAGGGACAGTGAAAGACTTTGAAAGTTTTAGTCACTGTAATACTTTGAGGATTCAGACCAGTTCCAATTGTTCAGGTTAATGATGGAATTTACACTGCAGGTCATGACTTACACTGCAGCAGCCTAGTGCTTGTGGTTTATCCTAAAATAAACACCTCAATTCTTAACAGGGAGAAGAAAGAGTCATGGATGATCCTCTCGCATTTCTCAGGAAAATACTTTTACCATAAGTAAATGCTGGGAAGAAGCACTTCCTTTAACTTCTCAAAGAGCTGAATAGGGCTTTGTGCATCTAAAGCAGAGTGAAGTATGATTACACTTAGTGCTATAAATACGTGGAACAGAACAGGAGATTTTTGTGTTTCCCTTGCATAGTGAAGTGCCAGCCATCCCACCCCTGCTACATCCTTTCACACACATTCATACCCCTTTCTAGAAGACCCAAAACCAGGACATAGGAAGTAGGCTGGGTAGGAGAACAAGCAATGCTTTCAGAGGAAATTCCTCTATGTAAGGGAGAGTGTCCTCTACCCTTGCTTAGGCTGTAGGTGCTAAGCTATAAGGGGTCTTCTGAGCTATCAGTCCAGGGTCAGTTATCACCAGTTATCTCATTTTGAGTGCATGCTCATTTTGTATATACAGTTACATAAGAACAATAAGTATATTACCACACCTATTCAAGGACAGAAAATTTTCACTCTGATGTTTCTTTGGGAAACTGTCTTTCAGGAAACCTGTGCTTTCTGATGTCTTACGGCTACAGTTTTTAGTTGCAGGAAGGTAATATATTCTAATTCAAGCTGTGAATATCCAGAGTTCAAAACCTGATGATTAGGACACTCCCTGTTCTAACTGTAGAACAAAAAACACGATAGAAAAAACCCCATGATTGTCATGGAAAGGTTGTTGAAAAGGGTGTTTATGAAGGCAAAATATCCCAGTGCACAGCCTGGTTTTTCAAAGACTCATTTTTTTGTCTTTTGTCTGTGCTTTTGTTTTTGATGTGTGTTTTGTCATTGCTTTTTCGTTGATTGGGGGGTTTTTTGTGTTGTTTTTTTTTTTTTTTAAGGGAAA
>VXBB01022076.1:45857-55964 GCA_013399915.1 Illadopsis cleaveri | reverse complement strand
GGATGGGGATAGGAATGAGAGGGGATGGGATGGGGTTGGGATTGGGGATGGAATGGAATTGGGATTGGGATGGGGGTGGGGATAGGGATAGGAACGAGAGGGGATGGGATGGGGAGGCAGCAGCAGAGCATTGTGACCACTCCCACATCCTCAGGCACCATCTCTGGTGAAGCCCCCTCACAGGTCCCCTCACAAGGGTCTTCCATTGCTCCTCACAGCTCCAAACCTCTGCATTTCTCCTGCAGTGTCCCTGTCACACCGTTCTTTTCTCCAGCAGTCCTCCCAAGGACACTGTGCTCAGGGAAACTCCTGCTCAGTGGAATGTCCTCCTGGATGCCTTCATCCTTCTTGCACTGAGGGTGGGCAGCAGCTTTCAGCTTTGGCCTCACTCCTGGGGCGTTTTGTAACTTGATTATCATGGATACAACCCCCCTGAAGCCAGCTGGGATTTTATAATTGACTCGTAGGCCTTGATCAATCACGATTTTGTTACATGAAATTGCAGAATGCATCCACAAATACACCCCTATCCACTCACCTACACAGCTCCATGAAAACTGTTGTTATGGATAATCTCAGCCAGCCTCAGTTGCCACTCCTCTGTCACCTAAAAGGTTTTAGCTCGTTTTGATGTGATATCAGCAGAGCATTTTACAAAGGGGAGCAAGAAAATCCATTGCAGAGGGGGGAAAGAAGATTTAAAAGTAGGTAATACGAATATGCTGATGTCTGGATGATACCAGAAGAGAATGAGAGAGGCAGGAAGAGGTTTCTTTACAGGAGGAAAGATCTCACACACGCAAAGATGAAATGTGTTTTGTCAAGATACTGAGTGAGATTTTTTGCTCTGTTTTATTTAGATTAAAAAAAAAAAGAAGAAGAACAGATGCACTGCAAGCCTGTCTGCATGAGCTGTTTTGTTGCATTCAGTTTTCTAGTGAATAATTATATTTGGAGAGTGAAAAAAAAAAAAATATATATATATACATATAAAAAAACACCTTGATATGTGAAATCAAAGCCCCCTGCAACTGTGTGTGTGCCTGTGCTGAGGAAAGGGCTCTGCCTTTGATCCCCCACCTTAATCTCCTGCAAAGATGAGTTCCAAGGCCAGGAGTTTCTCCTCTGTTCAAACCCCCACCTGCAGATGCTGGAGCTGCCAGGACACACGTGGAGAATTTGGACACGTTGCTGCCTCTGTGCGTTATTTGTGTCACACTCCCAGGGCTGTGTCGCCAGACAATGGTGGTGGAAATAGTCACAGGAGTGACTTTCCAAAGCCTCGGGGTTTAAAAATGCTGCCCCCAGCTTATTCGGTTGGGATTTTTGAGATTTTGGGTGTTCTCGGTTCGTATCTTCAAGCTTTTGTTTTTCATTCAGAAAGACCAAGAGAAAGAAAGAATTAACTTCCAGAAAGTGCTTGCAGTTCTCATGGAAACACATGAGAACATTTCTGCCTCCCAGGACTGAATCTTAAAAAAACTCCCCAATATTATCAGGCTTGGTGAGATTCCTGGAGCTGACACACTATGCAAAACATCACTTCTGTTGCCTTTGAAATATTATTTATAAAATAAAGAGATGTACAAACAGTTCTGCAACGAGAATACACAGAAAATATTCAATTCCTCCTATCTTTTCTGAAAATGTTTTTTTTTTCTGATTTTGGGAAATGTTCAGTGTTTAAGTCCCAGTAGCCACAGTTAAACATTAGCAGCAAGAAAATGCTCATATGAGAAATGCACAGCTAAAATAATTCTTTATTCACTTCTAAATTATTGACCCTGGCACACCTATCAGCCAAGCAGCACAAATAATTTGACGTTGCTCCACCTGCTCTTTGCAATTTTCTTTGATTTCTCTGCACTTTGCCTGTGTATATTTAGAACGACATTTTGAGATGCAGCAGTGTCCTTTTGTGGTTGTGTTTTAAATATTTTATCTTTTGTATTTTCCTGTGGTCACCCTCTGTTACAGAGAACACCAATTTTAGACGAGAGGATTAATGGAAAACAAAGATGCTCATTCAAACACAGGCAGAAAAGCAGGAGTGTGTCACAACCCAATCTCCATTAGCCCACGAGTGACAAATCACATTGCAGTCACCCAGAATTTCCTCTGCTATTGCACTGAATTTTTTGCCTGTTATTTATGAGCTGTTGCATTCCACTCCAGAAGTGGCTGCACTTCCCTCGATGAAGAATTCACTGTAGAGTTTTGAGAAGCTCCTTAAGTGGGCTCCCATTTATTTGGTCTTTGCTGGGGGTTGGACTGGGTGTAAAACACCAGTGAGGAGTTGGGACTGGCCTGGGATCTGCAGAGGGTGAGGAGTGAGAGATGCCCCACAAACACAGAAAGGGCTCTGTGTGCTGTCAGTCCAAAACCCCGTGTCCTGGAGAGGGGCTGGGGGATGAGAGAGTGCAGGGGCTGAGGGGCACAGGGGACAGGAACGATCTGATGGGCAGAACAAAGCCCAGGGGGGTTGGTTGGTGCTGTGCAGGCGCAGACAGGGCAGCTGCAGCTGCAGGAGGGGCTGGGAGGGCAGGAGGAGGCTGGTGCCATCCCTTCAAGGATGGAGGAAAGAGTGGAGGGCAGGAGAAGGCTGGTGGCAGGCAGGAGGAGGCTGGTGACATCCCTGCAGGGACAAAGAGAAGATTGGGAGGGCAGGAGGTGGCTGGTGACATTCCTGCAAGGATGGAGAGGAGAGTGGAGGGCAGCAGGAGGCTGGTGACATCCCTGCAGGAATGGAGAGAAGGGTGGAGGGCAGGAGGAGGTTGGTGACATCCCTGCAGGGACAAAGCAGAGTGGAGGGCAGCAGGAGGTTGGTGACATCCCTGCAGGAACAAAGAGCCAGGTGCCACCTTCCCTCCATCAGCCTCTTCCGTGTGTGCCCCGCCCCAGGTGTAAATTTTGGGGTGGTATCCATGTTCTCCATGCTCACGGGCAGCCCCACCCTGGTGCCCTGCCCGGGTCTGTGCTGGGCTGTGCCTCAGCTGCTCCTCTGCCCCTCTCCAGGAGGATCCCGGGGCTCAGAGCAGTGCTTTGGTTTGTGGAGCTGCTCCTCTGACAGCTCCTGATGTTCCTCACTCAGGTGAGACACTCCCTGTTCTCAGCTCCACACATTTTTATTTTTTTTATCCCTTATTTTATATTCCTCTGCCATCAGAAGCCACGGGTTCGTACACTGATTTTGAGACCTTCAAAACAGAGTAACTCCATTAAGACCTGCCCGAGTTCAGGCACTGAAACCCTTAAAATTGAAATCCCACTGAAACTCTTAATATTGACACTGAGTTTAACCTGTGTCCTTCCATCTCTGTGGGGTCAAAGCAGAGCAGTGAGAAGTTTTTTGTATTTCTCCACCCAAAGGAAGAGGAACACTTAGTAATTTTGTGGATATCTTCAGTCATTTTTCTTTCAGTAGGTGCACGGCTATTAAAAATAGTGGAGATTAAAAAAAAAAGTAAAAACATATATTGAGAAATGATAATTTTTTTTCAGAATACTTTTGTCCAAGCATCTTTTTTTTCCCCTTTACTTTTATTGCCTGCTAAGCTGTTGGCTTTGTGTTTGATTGATTTTATTTTTCATTTCATCTGAGTCATGTAACATTTACCATCAACAGCAGCAGAGCCTGCTGGGGGAAAAGAACTGCATGTGAATGGAACCCAGAGGAATTCTGATTGAAAATTGTCACCTATTGATGGAATTGGTCTCTTAATTCAGTGGCTGCAGGAATTGCTGGACCTGGAAGCATCAGTGTGGCCAAGTTTGCCAGAACCTGGTGAGGGAATCTGGGAGAGGAGATCCAGAAAAAACCCACCAGGATTCGACCTCTCCAGAGCTGCTGTTTGCAGGTCAAAGCTGAAAGTGTTCAGTGTCAGGAGGCATTTCCTCCTTGCTCTATTTTTAGAGAAGAACTTTATTTCTTAGGGTTGTGATGTTTTAATAAGTATCAGATTTTTTTTTTTTTTTTAAGCTTTTCTTCCCAGAAGATGAAGCAGAAATTTAATATCTGATTACAGATAGCTGGGGAGTGTGACCCAGAATTGTGAGAGCAGAGCACTCTGGAGGAGTCCTACCTCAGATGTGAACTTTTTTTTTTTTTTTATCTTGAGGAAGCACTGGGAATAGGGAGTAAATTCCTGATTAATCCTGGGAACACAGAGATGAAATTACCAACTGCCTGCACACGTAACATGAATTCTCCACTAGGAAATGAGCACTTGCTGTTGAGCTCCGGATGGCTGCAAATTCAGAGGGCAAAATACAGAAAACCTGGTGCAGTCCCAGCCTCATTTACATGGAAAATATGCAGCCGAATGCCTGTTGGGAAACATCTCCAGATTTCAGCAGTTTAGGGCAAATTTGCAATGCATGGCCGGGACAGGAGAGGCCACGGGTGTTTCAACCTCAATTTCCAGCCATGATCCTTCGCTGGGCAGCTCCAAAAACACCCAAATCTTCCCTCGGAGAATCCCAAGGACAGAGAATTCCAGGATTAGCAGGGAAAATAACAGGGATGAGGAAGGAATGATCCCAGGTGCTTCACTTTGCTGCTGCTGCTGAGGCTGGAGATGGGTGCAGGGTTATTTTAATGGCCCCAAACTGACATCACTGTGACGCTGCATTTGAGGGGGTTTTGTGTTCCTTTTCCTGACGAGTTCACCAACTTCTTCATCTCATCACAATCCTTTAGAAAATGAGAACAAAGGAGGCTCTTGGCTATTGCCAAACCATCCCACACTCTTGCCAAACTGTGAGACTTCTATTTTTTTTTTTTTTAAATGCTTGAAAGTGTATTCAAAAATAGTTCCCAAATTAATCTGAGCGGTGGAAACAAGAGGCAAAAGGCAAGAATTCTTTTATTTTATTCTTTTATTTAAATGTAGTGGAAAACAACACCTCATTTCTGGACACTGGTTATCAAACCCCATATTTTAATAGATTCATTTGCAGCCACATCACTGTTGTAAGGTTAAAACACTTTTTTAATAGATTTGTTTTCCCTAAAAAGTCTCCCAGCCAGCTGTTCTTCCATTCTTTCTCATCACCCTCTAAGTGCTTTGCTGGAAATACATGACTCTGTTTGCAGACTATTTCTGCTGATAAATCTGCTGAGACATTGGCTCAGCTCTGAGCACGATGCACGAGGAGCTGGATGAAATTTCATGTACTGGTTTATATCTAAATTCAGACAATATGACACTTATGGTCCCAATATTGAAAATGCTTCACAAATGTTCGCAGAGTACCTGAAATGAAGTTCATGGCATAGAAGTAGGAAAACCCTAAAGCTGAAAATAGAAAGAAAAAAATTGTGTACGTTTGGCTTTAGGTAGATATTCAGGTTACACTTTTTTTTTTTTTTTAAACACTACCTTAATGATATTATAATTTCATATCACCATTTCTTTAAAAATCTGTATTTTTGACTTGTTTATTCAGTTCTGAACGGCACGTAGCTCTCTGGCAGAGCAGTGGGTGTTCACAGCTGGAATTCTGCCGGCTGAGGTGTCCTGAGGCTCCTGCAATCTCGAGCAGGTACAGCAGTTAATTAGTCCCCCAGTGTGAAGTTTGCAATCAGGTGTCGAAGCAGTTTCAGTTACAGTGTTGTGGTGAATCATTTCCTTCTGATGCTTGTGGTGATCAATCATGTGGGGCCCTCGTCTAGATTTTCACACCAGCTTCAAGACAAAAGACGTTCACAAAGAATAACAAAATATTATCCATCTGTGGGTGCCCAGCATGGATCTCGCCTGGCTTTGCTTGTTTTCAAACAGGAGGTTATCCAAACATTCTTCTTTTTTGAAAATTTACATATTAGTCTGAGACAGGCATCGTGATGAAATGGCCTAGAAAAAAATATCAGTCTAAAATACAAAAATTACATTTAGTTTCAAAATGGTGGGTTGGTTTTTTTGTTGTTTTTTTTTTTTCCTTTATTTTTTTAATTGCTGGCTTTTCAGACCATTACAGAGCCAGCCCATATAACAGTCAGGAGAATATCCTGCTTTTCCAAAGGCAGCTTTGAAACTGCAGAACGCATTAAAAAAACCCAAAATACTTCCATTTTTGGCCTGAAATAAACGGCAGCGCAGGCCTGTGCTTGTATGACCAGGCATTTTTCCCCTCCTTGCACAGCCAGCACGGATGAAGAATTTTTCACCTGCAGCTATTTCGGAGAGATTGATTTGGATTCAGGAATGCATCCCTGGTGGAGCCCACACTTAGGGAATGCTTCGAGTTGGTCACGCACTTAAATGCGGTCTTGGGGAGGGAAAGTGGTTTCTGCCTGGTGGCCTTTGTCATTGGCACCCAAACCTCCTGTCCTGGGCGCTTCAATATCTAAAATAATTGCGTATAAATATAATAAAATTGTGTGCTGATGAAGATCTTCAGCTCTGCCAAGGTTCGGTGGGAATTCAGGATGGTTGGAGGTGGTGAAACCAACAGCATTTGCATAAAAATGCACACGGGGAAATGAGAACATCAGTTAAATCATAATAATATTCCAAACCATTTTCAGTGTGTTCTCTGTTTTTTTTTTAGCTGCCTGATACGTTCAGGGTGGGTTTTGCTAGAGATGTAAATGAACATGTATTTCCAAAGATAGGCTTTTTTCCCCCCTTTACCTGGTGGTAATAGATAATGGAAACAATTTTTAACTTTTCCCCGTTGTTCCCTCCATTTCCCAGCCCCGTACCCTGGGGTCTGGGAAGATTATTAACTGCGAGGATCGCTGGCTTTCCATTGCTACTTATAATTATCAAACGGTTAAATGAATAAAGAATAAGGAACGTGACCTTGTCACCCTGACTCATGAGTGATTGTCAAGTGAGGGATCCCAGTAGGTCAGATGCTGAAGTCTTCATTTATTTGTTTCGTTTTGCCATGAACTACAAATGGAAATGCTGATCTCCCAAAGACTTTTGTGCGTTCAGACTTTTAAGGTTTTTTTATTATTATTTTTTTAAAAAAATCTGCCTTAAACCCACGTGTTCCAGCAGGGAGACCCGAGGCAATGTGAAGCCAAGCCCGCTGACTCCAGTGGAGGTTTTCCCATGAAGGATTGCAGGATCGGGTTCCTGGGTGACATAAAGGGAATTTAGGCGGTGCTGGGGGTTGGGGGAGCTCACCGAGGAAATAATTAAAGTTGCGAGCCAAGTTCCAAACGAGCACTGCCGATGAAAGAGGCAAACTACACCAAGGAAACGTGAAGGTTCCTGCTCTCCTCGCCTTTAATTCCCAACAATAAAGATCCTTCCCCAAACCAGAGGAGGGGGATGGGAGCATTTGCATTTTCAGGGGTGGGGGATATCACTCGTGTAGGGACAGCAGGGAATAGTGATGATGTGGAGGCTCAGGGATGTTATTGCCCCTGCTACAGGATTTGGGATGGCTGGATCAATACAACGTTGGCCGTCCTTGCAGAGCACAACAGGTCAATAAATAAGTTTGTCAGCGTTTTTTCTAGCTTGCCATGCCAGGAAATAATACAGGTTACTAAAGAATTGTCACCTTTGATTTATAAAGCTAATTAAACGGAGGTGCGTTGGATTCTCTCGAATCATTTAGCAAATTAAAAGGTACAGGGAGAGAAAATCCTGCAAGTGAGCCCAAGCAAGCCAGAGGAATACAAATACAAAGTACGTCTGAATTCTCAGCTCCTGAACTGCCCTGAATTCCTGTGACTGCTTTTAACACCTGCTTTAGTGCTGCTTACCCCTTGTCTATCGACAAGATAGAGTTTGAGATTCTACGAGTTCATCACAACTTCAGCCTTGAAACAATAGATATTTTCCTGAGTGATTTCTTGCTTTTTCTGCACTCACTATCTTCTATTGTTTTGCATGATATCAGTAATACTGGAGTTTACATTTTCATTGGGATTCATTTCATGTCCAGACTGGCTGAACTCTTGTATTTACAAATATTTCAGTTCAAGGCACGTCCTTAGAGTGGACTTTAGGAATGCTACAATTTTTGTTGTGCTGTAAATGAGCAGCTCCTGCAAACTTAAGTAATAGCTCTAAGATTTTTTTTTTTTAATAATGGAATTTCCTTGAACACCTTTGGCTTGCAAACGAGAGAATCCCAGAAAAGAGTTTAAATATTTCACGGCATTAGGATTCCTTTGTTTCATTTTGATTAAAAAAAATCTGGATTTAGGTTGTCTGCATCTGACTGCCATGGCCCAAATTTTGCCCTCAGCAACCCTGTGCAGCCTTTCCTAGGAAAACAGCCTGGCTGGGGATTCCTGAATATTGCTGGATGCAGGGGTTGTGATGTGTTCAGTCTGAAAAAAACCAGGACAATGAATGGGGAAAATGAAGCAGAGTGGTTAATGGAAATTTCTGCAATTTCCCTGTGGGATTTGGCGTTGGGGATGACAGGTATTGTCTCCAAAGCCATGAGTCAATCCATTCCTGCCAGCCAGCAGCTCCCCAATCCACTCAGCTCCTCCTTGGCTCTGAGGGGCTGATCTGGGGCTGATGGATTTCTGTCTGGGATTCCCTGCACAGAAACTCAAGCACACGTGCTGTGGGATGGCCCAGGGAACAAACCCTACAATAAACCTGAGGTGCCTGGGCTGTGTGACCCAACCCTGCACCCTGTGCTCAAAACACCTCCAACATTCCCCAGAAAGTGGCACGAGATCTCCACATCCATTCACAGATCTGGGAATTCAGGGTGTGTGGAAATTCACTCAACACCACTGCACAGAAATTCTAATTGTGCCCCTCCTTTATCCAGAAATGCCAGCTGAGGGGCAAAGCCAGCCCTTGGATCTTTCTTGAATGAGGACAAAAAATTACTTTCTCCATTTTGGTGAATAAAAAGGGAGGTGTGTGCAAACATCCGAGCTGGGAGCAGCCCTGCTAATCCCAGGGGTTTGTATCTTCCCATTCTCCCTCTCCTTGGGCTAATTACTGCCAAATCCATGGATTTGGTTCATTGGCTGTCACGTGGCCATTGTGTGGCACTATGTAAAGGTTTTATTCCCTGCCTTCAGTAGTTGTGTCCCACTCTTGTGTCTTGGGGAAGATCCTGTGCCTTTCCAAGCACTTTGTCCATCTCTGAAATGGATGTGGTGATGCCTTGCTGTTTGTAAAGTGGAGGTGTGAACACATCGATGTTTCTTTTGTTCCTGGGGCCACCTCTGACTTTTAATTAAATTATGAACAGCTTTCAGTGAGACTCTAAGACACTCCTACAAAATGTGTTTTTAAAAGCCCCACAAACTCACATTACCTTGGACCTATTCCTGTGTCAGACATGAAAGTCGAGGACATTAACACAGTGCTCCACCCTCTCTGAGCCAGCATCAAAAATGGGATGTATGCAGAGCTATCCTCCAAAAAATCTTTTTCCTCCCTTGAAAAATGGTCAAGTAGAAACAAAGGCCGTTCAGGTGACAAATATTTCTTACTGAGTGTAATTTAAATCGATGAAAATATTTATAGAATTAAGTGTAGGTGAGTTTAGTCAGCCTGCTGACTTAACGTAACTGGTTATTATATTAAATACAAGGTGCACTGTCACTACAAATCCATTAACATTCACTGTGTGCCTCCTTGCTCAAAGCAGTTAATGCAGTTATGAACCTGTAAAAGGGATTAGTGATTTTACTGCCCTAGAAAAAAAGATTCTTCCCCCTTTATTTCACAAATTGACGATTTCATTTCCGAAGCTGAAACAAAGGGAAGGGCCGTGCTCCAGCGAGGAGATGCACAGCTCCAGGCTGACAGCTGGAGCACTGGATATAGGATGGCAGCTCTTGATTTGTCAGCATGTTGCTATGGGATGGCAATCTGAGAGTGGAGTAAAACGCTGCTGAGATATTCTGGGATCTCCCGGTGCTCGCTCCAGCCCTCGTCTCCACATTGGCTGCAACTTCCAGGAAGGAAAACAAATCCTCCTGATGAGCACAGAAAGCACATCCTGCCCTTCTCTTCTTCTTTCTGCCTTTGTGCAGGGGGCTAAAAACTGCCAGAGTGAGGGGCAGCACTGGAAAGGAGTTTGGGAAAGTGGGAATGGGAGAGGGAGAGCACAGGGAGGGGAAGGGAAGGGAAGGGAAGGGAAGGGAAGGGAAGGGAAGGTGTG
>VXBB01022076.1:33279-45774 GCA_013399915.1 Illadopsis cleaveri | reverse complement strand
TGGGATCCAGGGGCAGTTCTGTGGGATCCAGGGGCAGTTCTGTGTGGGATCCAGGGGCAGTTCTGTGAGATCCAGAGGCACTTCTGTGTGGTATCCAGGGGCAGTTCTGTGTGGGATCCAGGGGCAGTTCTGTGTGGGATCCGGGGACAGTTCTGTGGGATCCAGGGACAGTTCTGTGTGGGATCCAGGGGCAGTTCTGTGGGATCCAGGGGCAGTTCTGTGGGATCCAGGGGCAGTTCTGTGTGGGATCCACAGCAGGAGACACACGATCTCCCTGCAGTAGAAATGCACAGGGCACATACTCCTAGCAAGCTCTTCCCATCTCACCTGAGTGTCTGTGCAGGTAAAAGCAAATTAAAATTTTCTCAATTAGCTGCTTCCATGTACAATTATCTGGTTTACATACCCGAATTAGAATAATTACATGCCTAAAGCAGCCATCCAGCTCCACACACATTTGCAATACTCCTTGAGATCCTAATTTCTCTTGAAAAAAATCCACCCATTGGTCTCCACACCAGCATAATTGTGGAGCTTTTCTGTATGAAACAATCACAGTCACTATCACCTTTCAATGCCTGCTGGAGGTATTTATCTAAACCTACACACACAACAGCAGAGGACACAGCATTAGCAGGTTACACACTCTTCTGGACTGGTTAAGGGCTTTAATTCACCTCTCAGCCTGACAAAGAGACAAGCCCTGAGCAAAGTGCCCCAGCAGCAGCAGGAAGTGTGCAGCAGGAAGGGCTTTTTTTCACGTGCAGAGTTTGTAGTGTCACCAGAAGTCCTTGATAAAGCCACGGTTGCATCTGTTGGGCAAGGATTTTGTCAGCACCAAAAGCTGTTGTGGGAGACCTGGGAGAGAGGTGGACAATGCCACAGCTCCCCACTGCCCCTGTCCATATTCTACCCCAAACATTTTGATTTCCTAACCACAGGAACCAGCTGTCCTCACCCAAATTCTTACAGAAACTTCATCATTAGAAAACTAGAATATCCTGTAATTCTGGGAAGAACACTCCCCTATTAAAAAGCCCCACATCAATTTTTTCTCCTATTTAACCTGACACCATCTCAGACGGATAAACTGAAAGTGTTTTACATTTGTCATTTCATGTCTGATCGTTTAATTTCTGCTTTTGCTCCCACAGAACAAATCATCTTCCTCTTTGTCTCTTGTTGAGTATGTCACTGTCTGTTTTGAAAATATGCTTTTTGACTGGACAAAAAATTCATTATGTTAATTTAAAAAGAAATGCTGTCAGAAACTTCATTATGAAGTAAGAGCTAATTTCTTTAGAGGAGAACAAAAGAAATAGCCATACAGGAAATAATGTAACAATGGCAACAAAGAAGCAAAATCTGATTCTTTACTTTGAATAATATCCTGACCCAAGCAGGCTGCAGGAAGATATTCCTGTGTCCCACACACAATGCTTGCATTGTGCAAAGCACCAATGTCCCATTCTGAATTTCCACGTGTGAGTGGGACTCTGGCTCGTTGATGGACAGGTTCCAGGGGGCTGTAATGTCCCTGCAGCATCGTGCCCATCACCCCAGCAGGACAGGAGGTTTTAGAGCCAAAACTCCCCTTAAGCCACTGAAATGCTGGGCTGAAACCCCAGCTGCTGCAAATTTTTGTGGCTGCATTAAAGGCAGGAGTGTGGTATTGATAAGCAGCAGCTAAAGCTCTGCTCTAGCCCCAGCCTTCCCCTTTTCATCCTCATCTTCATCCTCATCTTCATCCTCATCTTCATCCTCATCCTCCTGCATCCCAGCAGTGCCAGCACTGGGAGGGAAGGCCCATCTCTCATTCAGCATTTCATACGTGAATTATAATCTGGCAGGTTTGCTGTTTGTTTTTTTGTTGTTTTTTTTTTTTTTTTTTTTTTTTTTTTTTTTTTTTCCCTGTCTCTCAGGAGTTGCTGAGTGTGATTTTGGCAGCGTACTGACCAAAATTCCCTGGTGGGATTGTTGGGGAAGTTTTGGCACAGGTGGTACAAAGAGGCTGCACTTTGGGCTCGGTATTGAAAATACTTGAAAACTTCTTAGATCTGGGAGCTGTGGGGGTTTGTGTTCCCCTCACCATCCCACCCAGCCCAGAGATGCCGAATGTTCCTCACCTGTCTGCCCCAGCACCCTCCTGCAGTTGTAAAACCTCATTTTCGAGAGAAGAGGGGAAGCAGAAAAACATAAATCAAACAAACGCAAGAAATGCAAGGACGGGGGTCGGGTTACCTGTCAGTGGCGAAAGGGGAAAAGGAGAACGTGTTTGGAAGTAAGTGATATCTTCTTCTGGTGCTGAAGAGAAATCCTCAGCCCCCTGTGTGTGGGAACACGAGGCAGCTCTGGCTGGGTCAGGGAATTCCCGTCCCCACTGGCACTGGACACCAGGAGCTCTGGCACAGCCCGGCCCTTTGTCCAGTGTCATGCTAATATTCCTGCCTGGAAACAATTAAACAATTCCTGCTCCCTTTTAGCACCTTTCAAATGCACATTTTGTGCCACAGCAGCTCTGCTGCATTCAGGACCCAGAAGGCTCAGGTTTTTCTTCCTGCATTTCTCATACAAGGAGGAAGTGCCGCCGCTGCGAGCACAATAGGAAGAAACAAATGATGATAACAAAAGCCCGAGCTCAGGGAATTCTTTCTGGGAGCAGAATAGGATGAAGAAAAAAACCCAAAAAAAACTGTTGCAGCCCTCCAAGAATGGCAATTCCACGTCAGGATTGATCAATATTAACTTTCTATTTATAGAACCCCTCTCATTCTGAGGCTCTGTGGTGTTTATAAATTAATAAACACATGTGCAAGAATCCCACCATCCATTATTAATGTTATCAGCACTTGCAGTTTGTGAGAGGTAATTATCGTTTTTGACAGCATGAAAAGTCGTGAAAAGAATCACAAACCCACTTTTTGTATCCTCTTCCCTCTTCTCTATAATTTGGGAAAATAAATGCTTCAGTAGAACCATAACCCAGTGAGGACACACTCTGGGGTAAATACTTTTGCAAGACCACGGCTCAAAAAATTAACTGAACTGAATTAAATTAACCTTTTTCTGAGGGGTTACACCTGACAGAGCCTGGGTAAGCTCACAGCAAAACCTTTACAAAATGAACACTTCCTTAACCCCGAATTAATGTGCAGGGATGCCTCAGTCTCTCTGTTATCTCAAGGCAGATAATTTTCCTTCCTTGCTCCTTAAGGCTCTGCCCTTAACATCACAATTACCAGGAGCAGTAACTGCCATCCTTAAAGGGAGTTTTTTGGTCTCTGAATACACTTGGAATATGCCATTGGAAATAAAGGAATTAATCTAGAAATGCCTTCTTCAGTTAGGAAACATTTTGTGTGTCTCCATTTCCTTTATTAGAATCTAGTTCCCTTATTTTGGTGACAGACGCTGCAACAAATACCATCGGTGTGCTTGAAACTTTGATTTAAGGTCAAGACAAAGAGGAGAAAAACTTCTATAATTGAAGGCAGAATAGAAAATGGCCCCAAAAAGGAGAAGTGGAAAAAAGGTGACATTTGAATTACAGTTACAGCAAAAGTGTCAGAACTGGAAAATGGCTGTAAAATTCTGCTTTATCCAGCATATTACAGGGCTCACAAGTCTGTAAAACAAAATTTTTCAACTTATTTTGCAACAAGCTTGCACTGAGCTCTCTAATGGAGTGAGGAAAATTATATTAACAAATAGAGAATTTAAGCATGCCATCCTATCCAAACAATATATTCAGGTTTCAATTTTAGAACCAGTTCCGTGCACACCTACCTCTGTATGTGAGTAGTCAGCACAGGGTTGGGCTTTTAATATTAGACTTGTTTTTAATTGAAGAATGGTGTCAGGTGCTAATTAGCATGAGTGAATGTGCTCTTATTTTGCCATATCCAAGCCATAGAAATAAGCAGTTTATAAACTGAGAGTGAAAAGGCTGGAAGCTCAAACTAACCAAGGAAGGGAGGGGATTAACAGCCAGTCTCCAGATCTAACTCTTGATATTGATACTAAAAGCCGTGTGATACTGGGAAAGACAGTTTGGAAAGTTACAACAAAAGTTTAAGGCCTCTGGTGCTGATAACTGAGCCATTCTGGGCAGAGGGTTTGACTTCATCATCCAGGGCTGTTTATCTTCCTGAGCAGCTTTTTTCAGAGAATTTGTGTTTCACCAAAGCGTTTCTCTTCCCTCACTGCCCTGCACAGATGCATGTGAGGCTCATTTATGTTTCCAGCCCTTTCAGAGGAAGGGTTGCATGCTGAAGAGCTCTTCCCTCTCCTCCAGCCGCATCTCAGAAAAGATTTTACTTCCCCATGCAAATCTTTATTCCCTCTCTCTCACTGAGCAGCAACAATGCTGCTGTGACTCTGTTGTGACAGAATCTATCAGACAACAACCCTGGGCTTGAATAAATACCAGGAAGATCCCAGAGATCTTTCACCCCACGAGTTACAAGAAAAGAGAACATTCAAAGTGCTGTGGTGTCATTTTGAGAAGGATCCATTTGCAGAACAAAGTACAGGAACAGAACTGCAGGTTGAGCAAAAAGAGGAAAAAAGGGAGATGTTTTCTTTGAGAAATCTGTGTGCTGTGGAAGAAGCTTCTGTTTACTTGTATTTTCCTAGGCGAGCGCGCTGTGATAAGGGAAAAGAAAGGACGTCACGCTCGAAGTCTGTTAAAGTTCATACGCGGCGAAAACAAAACAAAATCAAGGTCAAACAGAAAATCTTTCATAGCTGGACTGTCAATGCGCCTCGCAGGACTTGAAATCTACGAGTTTACACAGACAGGATGTATAAAACAGGGACAGAACCCCCCCTGGCACTCCTTTATCACTACAAAAACAAACTGTTCTACGTTCAGCGTGCTGCTCGGGCAGCAAATTTTAGCGGGGCATCAAAACACCTCCAAGCAGCACCCAAACAGAGCAGAGGGAGTCGTCAGAGAGCAGTTTGGGCTGGAGGGCACAGGGGCAGAGCTGGTGCTGCCCAGGGAGGCTGGGACCGAACGAGGGCTGGGGATACAGATCCCAACTAACGCCGGAGCCAGGCGCATTCCTGGGGGAGGGAGGGAGGGAGGGCGAGCCCCGCCGCCCATCTCCCCGCGAGGATGCGCAGGATGTCACAGCCCGCAGGATGTCACAGCCCCCAGTTTGTNCCCCCCTGGCACTCCTTTATCACTACAAAAACAAACTGTTCTACGTTCAGCGTGCTGCTCGGACAGCAAATTTTAGCGGGGCATCAAAACACCTCCAAGCAGCACCCAAACAGAGCAGAGGGAGTCGTCAGAGAGCAGTTTGGGCTGGAGGGCACAGGGGCAGAGCTGGTGCTGCCCAGGGAGGCTGGGACCGAACGAGGGCTGGGGATACAGATCCCAACTAACGCCGGAGCCAGGCGCATTCCTGGGGGAGGGAGGGAGGGAGGGCGAGCCCCGCCGCCCATCTCCCCGCGAGGATGCGCAGGATGTCACAGCCCGCAGGATGTCACAGCCCCCAGTTTGTCACCCCTCGTGGGCTCCTCCGTGCCCCGGGAGCCCTGTGGCAGCCGAAATCTGCGCCGAGCCTGCCGGCACAGCAGCCCCTGCACCGGCGTTTCCTGTAAACACGCGCGGCCGCAGCCGCCCCGACAGCGCGATCCGGGCGCGGGATCTGCTCTCAAAATCGCGCTGAAAGAGGCGATTTGTGCAAAGAAAACGCGACGACGAAACCCAGCCGCAAAACGCCGATAAAAGCCGCTCATAAGCGATTCCATTCGCTGGCCTCGCTCCCGTCCGAGCGTTGCACAAACAATTTGTTTTGTAAGCGAAGGAGCAGCGCGATCCCGATTTTGCAAAGGGATGTTGTTGTGCAGAAATGGAGGGTGTAGAATTTTATATTCCAGCTCGTGGCCCAACAGCCCAAACCGTTCTAAAAAGGGCTTCTCGAGCCATTAGGTCACACTCTGATCGTGGTTTCAAGCTTATCTCCTTTAAAAGCCTAAACATCGTGTATTGACTTTATTTATCTATTCATGCCAGCAAACAGAGAAATTTCATGTAATGACTTGACTGCTGGGGCAGGGGCTTTAAAAAACCCCCAGAACGACCAGTTTTGGGGAGTCCTGGGAGAAGATTTGCCCAAGATCACGCAGGAAGTCTGGGGGAGAGCTGGGACTGAGCCCAGCTCCCCTGAATCCCATTTGTGCCTTAAACCACACGACAGGCCAGATTTAATAGCTGCCTAAATATGAATGTGAAATGAGCGAGTCCCTGTGCAGAAGAATGAAACTTGGCCGATCTCCTGCTGCCAGGGACAGCCCAGGCAGTTTTGCTGCTCAGGTCAGTTGTTTGAGACAAACACCCCCAGCTACCCCGGAAAGATTTTAAATTTAGGTGAAGGCTTCCTGCTGCCTGCTCAGCTCTGTTTTCATTCTCCCTGACAGCGAGGAGGCTTTTCCCTCTGTGTGCTTTGAGAAGAGCAAGACTCGAGCCAGATCACAAAACTTCCAGCCTGGATTTTTGCATAATGTAATTGCACATAATGTAATTTAAAAGAACTCAGACATCTAAGTAGGAGTTTGGAGGCCCACAGTGAAACCTTTCAGCTTTCAGCGGTGTTATTTTATTTCTTTCTGTTGTTCTGGAGGAGATTATCACAATTTCGGGCGTGCTGCCTGGTTCCAAAGTCTAGTTTGGGGCTAGGTTGAATATTGCAGGAGTAACATATAGTGCAGAGCAGTAAACACGGGTCTGCCAGGGCCCTTGGTGTCAAAGTTTTTTTGCCTCATACATAAAATATCGACTGAGAAAGCCTCTCCAGAAAGGCAGCAAATGTCCTCAACACGGGGCAAAACAGAGGGAGAAGAAAATCTAGGATTTATTTTCTCAAGTTGGCCCTTGCCTCGTATCAAACATTTCCAGCGCCATGAGCATAAATCACAGAGGTCACCGTGGCTAATTTGTAAAAATAAATTGGATGTTTTCATTTCACTCCTGAAATGTGATATTATATGATGCATTTTGAGCAAAAGAAGAAATGTTTCAAGATATTCCGAGCCTCTCCTTTTTTTCCTGACGCGGTGTTTTTATTTTTTTTTTATGTTTTCCACAGAGGTCCCATATCTCAGTGGATAAAGTGCGGCTCCTGTGTTCTCTGCTAAGTCATGTTTACAGTTATCCAGAGCCCTGGCTCAAGGGAACAGCCCTTGTGATCAAGCAGGTCAGTAGATTTCACATGGAAAAGTAAAATTTTTAAAACATTAAATGGGGAGGGAGCAAATAATTGGTTTTGGTGTGTCATGAGAACAGGAAATCCCACAACACCTGACTCGGGGAGTCATTAAGGACACGGAGTTAAGAGCAAAAATACGAATTTAATATTTTTATAAGTTTGTGTGCCTTGAATTTGTTTTTACAAAATCTTTCAAGGTCTCTCTAACATCAGAGCATAACAAAAACAATACATTTTTAACAGATTGTTAAGAGTCATTTAGTGCAGCAAAACCCGGTCACTCCCACAGCCATTTCCAGTAAAACTCTGCTTTGTTCTCCTGGCCTCGCTGCCATTGGGAGATAATCAATACTTAAACTGCTGCAAACTCGGGAGCGTTTGTGGGATCAGGTTTGGTCACGTCGTGCGAGGTGGTGCGCAGCGAGTTCCGAAGAAATCCACAGCTCTTGCAAGACAAAGGAATATTTTGCATGCACGGATAAACACCCGGGCTCCGATACATCCTACTGCAAAAAAAATCACATTAAACTAGCAAGGATTGTGCAATAAGCTCTCCTGTGTCAATTCAAAACTCCATCCAGGGCAGTGGGAAGGATTTAACACCTGGAAATCTGTGAAGGAGCACGAGGTAAATCCCTTTTCCTCATCGTTCACACAGCTGATGGACAGAGGTTTTCAACCTTCAGGAAATTAATGAGGCTGCCCCATCAACCCATTTGAAGGGCCAGGACTTAAATATCTGTATTTTAATTTTTTTTGCCTTAGCAGGTTTGACCACTCCATGAAAATAAAATCTGCTCCAAGTCAGCGTGAAGGCAACATTCAAATTTCTCAATAAAGATATTTCCCCTTCCAGAATTACCTGGTAAGTATATTACCTTCTTTATATTACACATTCTGTAACGGCTTTGATTAATCTTTATTTGCCACGTAAGCGACCTAAATTTCAGCCTGGGTAGGGTTGCTCATTTTAGACAGGGACAACATTTTGAGAAGAACTTAAAAAACCCCCACATTTAAAAAAAACCCCCAAACACATGATTTTAACTGCAATTATTTTAGAAATGTCCTCCATTCAGGCAGGATGGTTTTTATACTGAAGGAAAGAAGCCCCTGGGTGTGATGTAAACGTAGTGATGTAAACTAATCTGACTTTAGCAGGTCTCGGTGTGTCTTTGGGGGAAAAAAGCAGAGAGCACATGGAAACTCACCTCCTTCTTATCCCATTTACTTGAGGGAGGTGCTAACCTCGGAGTCTAGCTGAGATTAAGCACTTTGCTAACAGCATTACAGATTGCATTTAACTCCTAAAAACCTCCTCGGTGCCAAGTGGGGCACTTGGAAATGTATTTCAAGTCTTTGCCCGCTGCACTGAATTCCTCTGTAGCGTCCATCCCTCTGGAGCAGAGAGCAGCTGGGTGTTGGAAAAGAATGAAAAATAGATGAACCCTTGGCCCGTTTGGGGCAGTTTCCACAGTAAATCTGTGTGTTCTGTCCCCCTCCTCCTGATGTGTGCCAGGACCATCACTGAGCACTTGGGATCATCGGGGCTCCAGCCACACCACACAAAGGGTTGGGGTCATCGTGTCCCCAGTGAACCACCCAAGGATGGGAAAGGTCAATGCTTATGAGGTGTTTTGGCTACAATTACATTTGTGTCAGGGTGACACCGGCTCTGTGGCACTGTCCGGGTGACACCGGCTCTGAGGTGCTGCCCTCAGTTTGTCATTCAGGCGATGCCCATCGCCGAAATCCTGCATCGCGAAGGGCTGAGCCTGGCCCATGATGGCACAGGGAGAGATGGCTCAGAGGGAGCAGCACTCAGAGAATCACAGAATAATAACCGGGACTGGAAGGAACCTCTGGAGATCACCCAGCCCACCTGGAGCAGGTGACACAGGAACTCATCCAGGTGGGCTTGGGATGTCTCCAGAGAGGGAGACTCCACGCGCTCCCCAGGGCAGTCCCAGGGCTGTGGCAGCCTCCGTGGGCAGCAGTTTCTCCTCATGTTTGGGTGGAAGCGGCTGCGTTCGGGTCCGTGTCCATCACTCCGGGTCGCGTCTGAGGGGACGGGGCGTGTCCATAACTGGGCGTGTCCCTGGGGGCGTGTCCTGGGGGCGTGACCAACGTTGATTGAAACGCGCCGGGCGCGTGGCCAATGAGGGCCCCGCCCCTCTGTGGGCGTGTCCACGCTCGAGGGGCGTGACCGAGGCGGGGGGCGTGGCCCGGGGCTGCCCGAGCAACAGCTGCCGCGGAGCCGTTTACAAACAGTGCCCCGAGCGCGGCGCGGCCGCTCCCCCGCGGCGCCTCNGGGCCGCGCTGCCATCCAACACCTGGGGGGTCGCGGGGCCTCCCCGAGGCGCCGGGCCGGGCCCGGGGGCCGCGCCGGGCCGGGTGGGGGGGTGCAGCGACAAGAGACTATTTCTTTGTGAGTCAAAGATGTTCCTGGAAGAAGGATTTGTAGTAAGTGGCTCATGGGGCGGAGGGGGGGATGGTTGTTAATGAAAAGTTTATTGATCCGTTTTGGCAGTTTTTTGTTTCATTTACCTTTGTCTTTCAAAGACCAAAGCCTTCCCGATCATTTCTTTAGCATCGTGTTTCTTTCTTTTTTTTGTCTTTTTTTTTTTTTAAAGGGGAATAGGAAGTTTAGAAAATAAATAAATAAGCCTCAACTGACTTCTTAAGTAACAAAAGAGGTTGCCAGGCGAGGACAATAAAATTCTAGAATATCCAGAGATTGGATTTCATTCCTGTTCCGTGATGCCCCCTGGACTTTCTGTTTTGGAGTGTGAGGCTTTTTTTGTTTGTTTGTCTCCCACACAGAAAACCTGCACCCAAAGTAAGGTCTGTATGTTCTCTAATGAGCCATCCCATAAAATGTGCTGTGTGACTCCCAGTAAGTATTTGAATTGAAGTGTAATAGTTTTGAAGTGGTGGGGAACAAAAATCTTTCTGTTGGGTTATTGATCTGCTGATGAAAGGCGTTTGAATGTGAAAAGGGTTTAGTTTAGGGGGTTGTGTGTTTAAAGTTTTGGTTTTTTTTTTTCATTTTTGAAATGACCTTGAGAGCTTTAAAACTACATCAGTTTCTACCAGTGGGTTTGAGGGGGAGGCAGGAGCAGAAGAATCTAGTGAAAATCGAAAATAGAAATAGGAACTGAAGTATAGCTGCAGTGAAATATTTTCTTATAGAAGTATGTGAAAAGGGAAGTTTTTGTAAGAATGTGTGAAAAAGAAGAGAGGGAAATAACGCAGTTTCAGATGCAGCGAGGGGAGTGGGGGGAGAGAGAGAAGGGAGCATATCATTCTTCACATTTTATTAGGCCGTGAAATGCAGGAGTGATATGATCTGGAAGACACAGAAATAAAACGCCTAACTACAAGTTGAATAGCAGGCATTGACTTGCTGACCAACGCTTCCATGCTCGGTGGGGGCTGGTTCTGTGCCTGCAAAGGTAGCAGAGCACAGGGCTGTGACAATGCCTTGCAAATGCTTTAACGCCATGTTTTATTGCTCTTTGGAGCTCTTATTAACTGCAGGTTTGGGAATACGACTAAGACTTTTAATTTGGGATGTCCACGCTGAGGTTTCAGCCTTTCCTTGGATAATAGAAAAGGACAGTTGCAAATAAGTAGGATAAACTGCATTCTTTGGCAGAGGGGGAGGGAAGAGGGAGAGGGCGGAGGAGGGTTTTTTTTTTCTTCCCCTTTACTAGTTCTGTAACTGAGTCAATATTTTAAGATCTGTAGCAGAAAGTGGCTTTGTGATCACTGATCTTTCTGCAACGTGTTGTTTTTTGTTTTTTTTTAATGAGCAATCTCGTCATGCTGAGCAAAATACTTGGATTTTCGATCTCGCAGCTCCTTCCTGAAATCAGCATCTGAGTTTTCAAGTTTTGCCTTTTAAGTTTTTCAGGGTGGGGAATATGAAAAACAAATAACTTTAGAACCATGGTTATTACAGTGCTTATTGATTGGCTTGGCCTTCAGCCAAGCAACTCTTCTGCATGCACCAGAGTTGCTGATTTCAATTCTGTGGATTCTTTTTTCATAAGTGAGCCTTTNTCCTGTAAGAAGGCATTTGGCTCAAATCTTTCCTTTTTTTTTTTTTTTTTTTTTTTAATCTTGAAACAACATATATGGCAGTTGAGGAACAGTAGATCAGTTTTTAGTTAAGGTTGTTCAATTATGTCTTCATCGCTTTGGAGCTGGTTGAATGACTTGACATGAGATTAAGCACAACAAAAGAAAAGGCAGGGGAACAACAGCTGCCTTCCAGTACCAGAGCTCCAGATTCTGAGCACTTCAGCGTTTTACCTTTTACTATTAACGTGGTGTCAGGTTTAAATGTGAATTTTTCTCTGCGCCTCTGCAAGCAGCTCAGGCTTGCTGATAACAACATCAGCCACTCAAAGCCTGCATGTTGGTGTTTTTTGGGGGGAGGTTGTTTGTCTGCTCCATTTTGCAGAAAATGATCTGAGGATCTGATACCGAGCGGTGAATTGATCTCATTAACTTTTAAGACAAAAGTAGCAAACAGTCCCCACTAGTTTGTACTTGTTTGGTTACTGTGTGGTAAGAACTTTAAGGTGTGTCCTTAATGGCAACTGACGATTCTTGCTGCGAAGCCTTGTTTATTTTAGGTAGATGTTTTATACAGAATTTCCAGTGGGACAAATTACTCCACTGACTGCACTTATTCTTTCTGAAGGCTGAGTTGCGAGCATGAGTGAATAATTCTGCCATGCTGCAATCAGGATATATTTAAAAATTGAAGCCATTAACTTTTGCTGTGTATTTTAAGGCTTTTCCTACTTCCTTTGTTTAAACATTCTCAAACAGTGCATATCATAGATGAGTTTAAAACATTCTTATGGCACTGTTGGGGCCGAATTTAAAATTAAAATGAATACCGACGTCCTTGTTGATCAAAATAGAAAAAGCATTTCTTTAAATAAGTGGATGTTTTCTGGTTTTGAGTGTGGCAAGGAGGCTATATTGGTATCTTGTAAACAAAGTTTCATATTAAGTAGTCTTTAGAGAATGCCTTCCAGGCTTTGCATTAGAGGATTTCTTTCTTTTCCTCTTTGAGTGAATAATGTTTTTTGGTTTTTGCTTTGTTTTGGTGGAGGGCTGGGGAGAGCAAGATTTAGGGTAGGTGCTAGCTAGAAAGAGAGGAAGATAATAAACTTTAGCACCTTTTTATCAGATTGTCTTACACAAAGGCTACTTGATTCTGGTTTCCCCTTTCATTAGATCACACTCCAGAAATTCCTTT
>VXBB01022076.1:22990-33203 GCA_013399915.1 Illadopsis cleaveri | reverse complement strand
AGAGGAAGATAATAAACTTTAGCACCTTTTTATCAGATTGTCTTACACAAAAGGCTACTTGATTCTGGTTTCCCCTTTCATTAGATCACACTCCAGAAATTCCTTTCTGAGCACTTATTTCTAACCTTCAGAAATATCTCCTCTTACCACTGTATTTTCATTTAGGACCATGCTGATAGATTAATACCATATTTTACACAAAGTGCTAAGTTATTACTGTGATCAGGGGGAAATTATTTTAAAAGGGAACTGTGGCTTTCACTTAGACTTTCAAAACAGTGATTACAGTAAACTTTTAGTCACCAAAAAAAAAAAAAAAAATCTGAGAGTTTGCAATTAAGAAGCTCTGGGGAAACGTTAAGTAAATTTTAACTTCCCTTTGTTCTTTGGGACTTTTTTTTGTTGGCCCAGCTCTTTCTAACCTGAGTCTTGATTTGGAATGCATTGTCCTAGGAAAGGATTCCATGCAGTGTATGTGTAAATACACTCCCTCTTTGCTGTGTTATGAAATGCTGGCATATGGAAGGAGCAGCCCCCCCTTTCCCCAAGGTAAAAATGGGCTGAGCTTTCTTTTCTTTGCAAGAAGCTGAAAGAAGAGTTTGACCTTTGAACTCAGCCTCACACTTCCACGCCGCTTTCAGGATGATTAAATAACCGAGGATATTTGCCTGTGTCTTATGCTTATTTATCTCACTTCCAATGTTGTAATACTTAACTGTTGAGGTATTGTCTTTAAATATAACAGGAGGGAGCCTTTGGGTTCTGCAGCAGGGCTGCCATGTGCCAGCTCAGCCCTCACTGGGGCCACTCTGCATTTCCAACCCCCCTCAGAGCCTTCCCACATCTCATATCTGCATTATTTGCAAATTGCTTTTAACTTTTAACCCACTTGGGGGCATTTCTGGTGACCGCCCCCCCCCCTCGCCTTTCTTAAGGTGACTTTAGGAACAAAAAAGTTTTTCTTCCTGGTGCATGAATACGCTGAGGGGATTCTGCTGACTACTGTATGCGTGCTTTGAGAGAGATGTGACTCATTCCACAAGAGATTTGCAACTGAATACAAAAGTGAAGGAAAAGGATATGACCAAGCTATGTAAGATTCTCAACACATGTTGTATTTTAGGATTTAAAAAAGCCTTTTTCAGCCTAAACTTACCTAGGTTTTCATGTGCTTCCAAACAGAAAGTTGCTCTCTCGACATTATTTGTTTTTAGAAATCAACATGTTTTTTTTTCTTCAGTGAAATTGCCAAATAATTTCCTTTTGTTGCTGATGAAGCTTGTTTATGCCAAACGTGGGTGTATGTCAATGGGAAAAATACATTAGAACTTCTACTGTTATAATCATATGACTTTGGTCAGAGCACAGTTTATAGCTTATCATAAATCTAGCACTCTTGATTCTTCCTCATTTTTTTTGAAGCAGTGTGATAAGAGCAGACTTTGCAGTTTCCAATTAAAACAGTGTACATGCAGGAAAAAACCAATTATGAAATTAGAAATATAGGTGACACACATGTTTGGAAACACAATGAGATGGAATTGTTGATGAGGCTGCCCTGAGGATTTCTAAAGTGAGCACAAGAGGAAATGTGGTTAGAATATGCAGGGAAATCTGTGTAGATCAGGGTGACTTCAAGATTGGAGCAGAAAACCATCCAAGCAGAAGTGAATAATTGACTGGATGGTGCTTTTCTATGTGCTGCAGATTTTATGTAACTAAAAGTATCAAAGTCTGAGTTTGTTTATGCGCAATCGGTACACTTGCGTTTCTCACTGTAATAAAGGGAGTGTAGTTTGCCTCTGCCTGGGCTGCAGCAGGGAAACTGAGGCCTTTGTGTTGTGCTTCCACTTCATTGTGATGGTAGAGAACTGGGTGGGTGAAATCCTGGGGGCTCTCTCAGCCTCTCTCTCTTTTGGTACTCAGGAAGAAGCAAATTAGAATTGCTCAGATTGACACCAAGGATTGATGGACAGTGTAGGGAAAAATGGATAAAAAGGTGGCCCAGAGAAGCCTCAATTTCTATTCACCTTTCCTGTCAGTTTTAACCTTTTTTGGTGTTCTTATGCTGGTGAAACTGGTTTGAAATTGCCTGTTAGAAAGCTCAGTTCCTTGCAGATGCTGCCTTTGCTTTGCAGGCCAGCTTGGGCCTGTGCAGCCCAGGCTGTTGGATACATCATCACACACATCCCTGCAGCCCACTGGAGAGGGCTAATGTGAGCCTGGGGAATTAAAAAGTCTCCATCAGTCTCTGGGGCATCTCCCACCTGCATGGGAGAAAGGAGGCAGCTTTTGGAAGTGTCTGTGTCTATCACTTTTCTCTTTTAGTACCTTCAGATGCTACCCAGGGGGTGACTGAACTACAAGTAAATGTCTTTTCTCTGGACTCTGTATCTTCTTCCATCTTTCAGGACTGACTTTTGAAAGCCTCTAATTGTGGTTTTGTTTGAGTGACAGCTTCCAAGTGCCCTGCAGAGGGCTCAGATATTGCTCTGTTCCTTTCAAGGGGCAGCACTTTGAGCTGTGCTGGGTAGGAGTTCGATTCAGACTTGAAGGCAGGTGAGGGCACCCAGGGCACATTATTTGCCTTAACAAAGGGAACTCCTTGGAAGTGACCACTTCTCTCAAATTCAGGAGTAGTAAAATAATCTCTTTTTCCTGTTATTTCACCTATGCTGCCCAAAGGGATGCAACTTGCCTCTAATTGCTACAGAGGAACTCCTGGCTCTTGAGTAATAAGGAATTAAGGCTAATTTGGTAAACTGAATTTACCACCCCTTTGTAGTTGTGGCTGTTGGAGGGACCTTACATCCCTCTGCCAAAGAAGTAAAGAAGTCAAATTTGCTTTTAAGGTCTCTGAAAATACCTTCTCTTAAATGAAAACCAAGACTAAACATACAAGGCAGTCTGTGTAAGGTGAGACTGACTCAACAATAAAAATGTATCACTCATTCCACCGAGAGCCTTTACCTGCTGTGGAGAGAACAATAAACTGTTTTGTAAGGTAAGGGGTCATTGCCAGTTTAAGTGCGTGTAATGTCTTGATTTAATGAAGTTGCATCATCCCGCAGCAGTGGTGAAATGTGTCCCAGACTTATTTAAAATAGGATTATTCTTGTGTCTTTCAGCTTCTCTACAACAGATATTGACCACTTCTGTTGTCTAAAGTACACTTTGGCTTTGTGGTTCCTGAGAAATTCTCTGCTGATCAGAGGGGAAAAAAGGAAAAAAAATTTGGCAGTTTTAGCAGTCCTTCTGAACTTTAAAAGTCAATACTTGTAGTGCTTCCTCCTTTAATGCCAAGAATTAGTGTCTTTTATATTTGCTCTTGCTCAGTGGAGGAAAAACATGTGCAAAATGCTGCAAGCTTATACGTTCCCTGCTTTAAAAGGCCTAATTGCATCTTTTGATAGAAGAGGCATTCAGTTCTCTGAGGAGACACACTCAGCTCATCCATCCTCTGCCAAAACCCTGGTAGACATACAGCCTTCAAGAAAAAGGGACTCCACAGGAAAAGGTTTTTTAGAGAAAGAGGATATCCTTTGTTTTTATTAGTATAGATGTCTGAGATGGGGGGAGGAAGTTTTCCTAATATTGTTCATTATTAACCATGAGTTATTTTCCACTGGTGATTAAAATCCTGTTTGCGAGACTTCAGGGGGAAAATGACTCGCATGTGTGTCTGTTTTATCTGACTACAAAAGGGCTTTCAACACAAAATCTTTCTGAAGTGTGTGTGCAGAAATGCTTGGGTAATAACAGTCTGGGGTTCTGTGCATGTCTCACTCTGGTTGTGTTTTTGTGAATTGTTTCAGGACCTTTGTGTTGGAAATCTCTGTGGTGTTGTTAGAAGGGACTGTAACTGAGTGTCTCTCCTAGGATAAAAAGGATGAGCCATGAAAACCCTCCTAAGAGTTTAAGTGTAGGATAACTTTGAAATCTTCAAGCCTGAAGGATGAAGACTAAGGAGGAGGACTTAAATTTGCAGATGGAGGGAGTGGAAATTCCAGTTTAGGGTCATCTTTTATGTTCTCTTTTCAACCTGAACATCTTCGTTTTGATCTTTCCTGCAACTGAAACAAACAACTCTCTTCCTCCCCTTCCTCCCCCTGAATCTCCATTTCCTTTACAAGTGCTCGTGTTAGTTCTTTATCAGGCTGAGCTGTTAACAAAGTATTAAAAACAGTTTTGTGCTTGCACAGTTGGTATAAAAGGCTCGGTGTGGACCAGGAGCAGCACTGAGATCACTCACGTGCTCCTCCACTAACACGGAATAATACTCTGGGAAGTTGTGTGAAATGATCTAATGTTAGGGATGGGAGTAGCTATTTCCCTCCCTAGAAAGCAGCAGAATGCCCAGTAATGAGGAATAATTCTTGGCTTCTGTGCTGCTCTGCAAAATCAGGTTTTTATCTGGGCTGACTTTGATAACTTTCCAGCATTGTCACTTGAGTCGTAGGCAATGGACACTTGTATTCTTTGAGAAACAAGGTCATGGTCTGTGGAGCAAACACTGCATCATCTTCCTTAAAATGAGGGATTATCCCTCGCTCAGGTTGGGGTGGCAGAGGCATTTGTGCCTCCTGGAGGAAAGCCCCTCCTGGCCCCGAGTGACACAGGCGCGTTTCTGCCGAAGCGCGGAGAGGAACTTCCGCGGTTGCCGCAAACCCCGGCTACCTGCAGGCAAACCCCAAATTTCACGCCGTGGATTTTGGAAATCTGACTCACCTTTTGGGACAGTTGGTGAGTGAGAACCTCACGGTGACACTTAGCTTTGCTTTCTGACTGAGTGTGGGAGCTTAGGAATGGAACCGCTCCCAGTTCTGGGGTCGGTGGTGGCTTGTGCAGACACCACGCTCAGCCAGGACACTGGAGGGGCATCCCAAAATCTGGAGCTCTTCAATATTGGTAGGAGCTATTTTAGGATGCTATTTGTGCTTAACTTTGTAGGTGTGGTGCAGCTGCCTTCGCTTTATGCTATGATGTGTATGTATATTAAAAATAAAAGTTCTAAATAAGTTTAAGTTCAGCCTCAGCTCAGGTTTTATTTGAGGATTTGAAGTTGTATTTATTTATGCTCTGCCTGTGATCAGTGTTAACACCTGAACACAGCTGTGCCCAGATAAAATAGATAACACACATAAGGTTTTATTTGTGGTCTCAGCGAGGTGTTGTTCAAAGTGATGTTAACTGGTTTGTTTTATCTATGGTGCTTAGGTAGGACTGGAACAACTGCAGTAAATCCTTGAAATTGGAATGAAAAAAAAGGTGTTAAACTTGTAATTTGCAATAAGCAATCAGCAGTGTAAAATCTATTTAGCAGCAATCTGTTCTGGGGCATAAACACACCAAGAGGAAAGAACAGTTCATGTAAAACGACTCTTAATATCCTGAAACTTCTTGAAACATGAGGAAAACTGTAGGGGTTTTTTTAGTGGAAAAAACCCCTTTTTTTAAAGTGGAAATGGGAGTTGCATAAAAGTTTCTCAAGTCCAATAGACCCAGTAAAAGTTAAGGTGGTTGATTTGCAGCAGCTGGAAGAAGCTGTGATCTAAGCAGTGATAATTTTGCTGCTGGCCTTGCATTTGAGAATCTTCTGTTGAGGTAGTTGTGTCTGAGTTTTTATCTGCTAGAGAAGAAAAGTATCTTTAGTGTCCTGGAATTAGCTGTAACTCTTCGAGTTTTCTCACTTCTCTTTTTCAGAAAGTGTTGCAGCAACTGCTTTAACTTCTGTAATTGTTCCAGGTTGCTTTTAACAGCTTAACAATGGTTTTGCAGCACAGAATTAGCACAGAATAGTTGTTTATCCTGAGACTTGCCCTGCAAGTTTTATTCCCAGTGCCTCTGTAATGTGTTTAAAATGGGAAATTCAATGGTTAGACTTTGCTATTCTCCAAAAGGCGTGTCTAGAGTTTTTATTACATATTCATGGAAATTTTGAAATGCAGGAAGTAGAAATGCAATAAAATTACTCCTGATAGGTCATTTCCCAAAGAAATCTTCAGGACTGTAATATGTTGTCTCGGGTTGTGCAATTTAATAAAAATAAATTCAATTTCTCTACAGGCACTTTAATTAAACTTTTCTCTGTTTTAATAGTGCATTTATATGCAGCAGGGTTTTGGTGTGGTTCTTAGGTTGTGTGGCAAGTGCAATGAAAAGATGTTCTCATCTGTCCAGTGGAATCTTTATGGGTGTTTTGTGGTGTGTATAAATATAATGGGTATTGCTGCTGTGAACCTGCTGAAATACTCAGCCAGGGATGGCTCATTTGTGAGCTGCAGTTTGCTGAATGCTCAGCCTAAAACTTCTCCAGCAGTTTTACTCTTTCTTCTCGGCTGAAATATCTTTGTAGTTGCATCAAGTGCAGTAGGTGGCACCGTGGAACTGAGACAAATTGGTCACTTCTGGATAGGTCACTCCAGGAAAAGTCCAGGGGAGCTGAGCAGGTTCCTCCTGCCCTCCTCACTCTGCTCAGAGCACCCCTGGAACCTGTGGGCCCTGGGCTGGAGGGACAGGAGGACATTTACAGATGGGCAGGGAAGTCACAAGTGGCATTTCTTGACCCGCTTTGTGAGCGGGATAAGTCATTCTTTATTTGCAACCTTGAGTTCATCTGTAGCGAGTTTGTCTCTTTTCAGCTGTTGGAAGGAAGGATTTCCTGTTTTGTTCTGTTCCTTTACTCAGTATCTCTGATACTGCTGTGTCCTTTTGTCTTCTGAAAGTGAAAGAAGGCAGAAGAAGGGCAGGTACTGTATTTTATTTGTTGAGCTCCTGCACAGACCTTCAGCCACAGTCACAGTGTTGCAGGTTGTCCACTTCTCCAAGGAAGCAACAGAATTGAGGCAACTCTGGACAGTTTTCCTGCTGCTCTACAGGGCTTTGAATAACAGGAATGTAATTAATCAGCGTTTTTGGTCCTCAAATCCAAGGCATATTCTCTTCAGTAGGAAGCAAGGTTTGTTGGATAAAGTCCTGATGGGGATATTTGGTTGTAGTTCTGGCATGTGTTGGCTTGTCTGAACAGGAGCGCATGAAATCCTGCCTGCCTGTAAAAGCCATGGGTCTGATCAGAGTGTGGTGTGTAATCACCAGATACAGAATAGGACTAGAGCTTTCTACCTCACCTCCTGACTCCAGTACTTTATTCTTTCTTCTTCTCATTTGAAATACATTCCTGTCTAGTTGCATCTGCACTTTCCCTTCAGAAATGCTACCTGCGGTTTTTTCCCCACTCTGTAGGTGCTCTCTGCTGTGCATCCAAGAGCTGCAGAGAGGCATTTCAGCTTCCTGGAACAGGAATATCTTGCTCTCTTTGCAGTCCTGCCTAGAGGATGAGCTGTGGCTGGTTCTTAGAACGGTTCAGAGCCTTTATGAAAGGCAGGGAGAGCACTGAGCAGCCAGCACAGCTTGGTGGAGGGTGCAGAGTGCTCTGATGAAGTCTCCAGAGGGCTTCAAACCTGTTGATAGCCACCAAAATTGGCTCCAGGCTCCTGTTGAACTCCTCTCATGGCTCAGGTGTTGGTTGTACACTCTGTATTTGTGTGGTTGTGAGGACAGGTTTTGTTTGCCAGACAGCTGAGATGGGATTGAAGCAGCCCTGTTTGCAAAAGACTTACCAGAGAAAATATTATTGATTGAGGTGGATTTTTCACCCATCAGTGACCAACCTTGGGCCTTCCCTAGATGTGATCTTTGCCTGTCGCTTAAATTAAAATAAAAAATTGAAATTCAATTAAAATTAAAAATTCAATTAAAATTAAAAATTCAATTAAAATAAAACTCCTGGAGCTGTGGCTGTCTCAGTGCTGGCTTTATCCTAGGCTGGCTTTGGGCAGGGCCGTGTGTGGTGGCCCATGTCAGAAGGAGCTTCTCCCTCACCTCACCCCACAGTGCCACAAAGGACAGGGCACTGAGGGTGGATTCTGCTGCTTCCCAGCTGTTTCCTTTCTGCAGTGACTTCATTCTTGTTGCTCTATTGTGTGTTTGTTGTAGCGCCACAAAGTGGGAGCGTAACAAACCTTAATTGGCTTTTTCTGTTTGTGGACATGAGCGAGGAAGTAGTGGCTGATGAATCCCAGCAGTTCACTTAGTGGGACTCCAGGCACTGCCCTTTGGATCTGCCTTCGTGCCCCAGAAATGCCTCTGGCCTCTCTGCAGCCTGATTTTTACTTCCCTATGGCTCTGAAAGCAAATGCACTCAATTCTTAAGTTTGTTCCACTTTTTTAATCTTGCCTGGATTTTTTTTTTTAAATTTGAAACTTAAGTTATTTTCAGGCAGATACTCACTGAGCTTTGCTCTAGCATGTTGGGTAAAAAAAACACCTCTTAAAACTCCAGTAGAAATAGAACAAAAAGGCAAGTTGAAACATGAAGTATAAAACATGCTAACCAGCAGCCTTTGATATGTTTTTTTTTTTTCTGATGTTTTACAAAAGGGAAAAAGTTTTTTGAATACTTGAGCTTCAAACTTTGGTTCTGGCTCCTTCACCTGCCTGTGGGGAGTGAGGGAAGGTCTGAGCTGAGTGGGGAAGGGAGAAAGGAAGAGGCTGCAGTAGAAGCAGAAGTGTCACCCCACAGCCTGAACCTGCCTGTTACAGGAGATTTTTGAGCTGCTCTGCAGAGAGGAAGTGTTAATCATGGCAGTGATAAAACTGAAAATGAGGATAAAGGGCGTTGTTAGAGAAGAGACTTTGGCTGCAGAAAACGCAGGTTCTGTCGCCATCAGCAGTAATTTGTTCCCTCTCACACTCCACCTTACCCTGCAAGGTCCTGCATTTGTGTTTAACTTGGGATAAGTCTTTGGCCCAGGCCTGAAACAACTTGGGATGAAAACCCTTAGAAAATTCTCCATATTAATTGTGCTGATTGTGTAAACCTGGGTTAGAGGACTGGGCAGTGAAGAGACTTTTAAGCTTTGGAGAAACAGAAAAAAAATGAGAGACAAACAGCTGGTAACAATAATTTTCTTCTGTTACTGGCACTCTGGTGTGGTGGTGTTTTATTTCCTATTTTATTTTCTATTTTTACCCGTGTTCATTAGGCCCCAGGATCTTGTGGTCTGCATGATGGGAAAGGAGGTGCTGACTTTTCAAATGAAAAGCAAGGAGTGTTCTCAGGGCAAGGCTGCAGGAAGTGGATATGAAGTGTTTGAGATGTTGGATCCATGACTCCTGCCAGTGTGTGCTGAGGTTTCCTTCCCCAGCTGCTTCTCTTGCCTGGGCTGATTTCTACTGAAATTTAAGATAAAATAGCTCAAGACCATTTCTTCTGTCCAACCAGCTCTGATCAGAAATAGCTGAGAGTCAACTGAATCACATTTTTATGGTGGAAACCTGACAGCCTGAACTATTGCAGGGCTCTGGTTGAATTGCTGTCCTTTCTTTGGGTCAAATAAAACTAAATGCTTCATTTTTGTTCCTTAGAAAAGCAAGGCAGAGGTGGAAATGGAGGTGAATTTTAAACCCCAGTTGTGTCCATTCTGTTTTCTGCTCTAAGAGTTACAACTTAATGTGTTTTGGGGCATATTAGTTGGAGTCATGTGGTCACTGGCCAGCTGGCTCTTAGGAAATGATTTGCCAAAGTTTGAGTCAGATTTTGAATGAATTCTTTTCATTAGTTATTACTTTATTTGGAAATGTCTCAGAATGATTCTTCTGCAGTTTGTGTTAGTCTTGTATTAGTTTGCTGGACTTTTCCTTTACTCAAAAATTTCATCAGCTGGAGTCCTGAACTTCACAAAACTACAATTTGTCAGCCCAAAGTGGTGGCCCATGAGTTGCTGCTAGCAGGCATTATAACTCAGTAGACTCAGAGATTTAAATTAACTATGTTAAAACCCTTTTTAATCTTGTGGAATCTTAAACCTTCCTTTGTGAGTATAATCAAGAAATCATTTTTTGTTTTGTGCCACTTTGAAAGTAGAAGAGTTTTGTTTTTATAATGTAGTAGTTGGCCTCTCGGATGGTTTAAATATCAAACCACTGTTCAAGAAACAGTATCATTAGTTCATACAAAATTTTGAGATGTTCTTTTTGTACCAGCACAGAATTGTCACAGATACTGTAAATTTGTGGGTGATAGGGAAAGCTTTGAGTAGTGGGACTGGTGAATGGTTCTTAATACAAAGATTTTTGCTGACACTCCCTGTGTACCAGAACCATAAAAGCTGATTCCAAGCTGTCTGGTTTTTTTCTAAAAAAAAAAAAAAAA
>VXBB01022076.1:6568-22953 GCA_013399915.1 Illadopsis cleaveri | reverse complement strand
AAAAAAAAAAAAAAAGCCTTTTGCTTAACAGCCTGTAGAGGACAAACAAGTGAGTCTGCTGTGGTTTTACAGGTTCAAGGAAAGGTTACTTGGGCTACTCGTTTGTTATGAATTCAGGAGTGCACTGAAATATGGTTTCAGCAGCTTCATGTAACTGGGATACAGCAGGTTTAGAAGAGACAGACAAAGTCTTACAAAGAATAACAGTTGTAAAAAGAGGGATGTTCAAAACAAAACTGTTCCAACTGTGGCAAGTAGAAAAGTGACCCAGGTGCGTTCTACCCATCCCTCGTTGGCCCTTAAAAATATACTTAGTTCTAAAATACTTGATGGTTCTCAGTCCTAATATTTTCATTATTTGGGAGACAATACTTCTCTTTTGAAAGGTCTGACTAACTCTTTTCTCTCTTCCCCAGGTGCTGGAGTTCTTTTGTGGCACTGAACTTGGCCTTGAGTGTATTTTACCCAATGCAACTATTTGAAATGTTTCTGCAACAAAACTAAGTGCAACTGACTGTATCTGTAGACTTGAAAACTCTGAAGAAACAATTAAAAAAAACCAAACCTCATCCCGTCACTGAGCGAACCTTTGGATATGTTTGCTGGGATGTGTGAAAGCACACAAAGCTGAAGAATAAATAATTTTTTACTGGTGGAAAAAAAAAACAAAACTTGAAAAAAAGTTTTCCAGGCGGAGGTTTTCCAGCTGAGCAGACTCGCAAGCACATGTTGGAGAACTCCACAAGTGTCCTTAGTGCCACTGGGGGGCACCCCCAGAGAAGTGCAGGCTGCCACCGAGGGATGTAAAAGGGAGCAGGAGGGAGGAAAGATGCCCACGCAGCCTCTCCTGGCATACATGGACGGACCCGAGGGACTGGCCAGCGCCGTGGGTGCCCAGATGGAGACCAGCGACGCCTCCATGACCATCAAAGGGACAAACACCATCTCCTACAAAAGCCTGCAGGAGAAGTTCCTGCTGCAGGCCGAGGGCTGCATGCCCCTGGACTGCATGTTCTGTGATGAGACCTTCAAGCACCCCGAGGAGCTGGGGAAACACGTGTTGAGCCAGCACAGGCCCACGCTGTGCGAGCCGGCCGTGCTCAGGGTGGAGGCCGAGTATCTCAGTCCTCTGGATAAATGTCAGGTGAGAACCAGCTCCCCTTCGCCCAGCAACGAGCAGGACAGTGAAGAGCTCAGCTGTAAAGTTTGCGGGCAGACGTTTGATAAAGCTTTTGATATCGAGGTGCACATGAAAAAGCATAAAGATTCTTTTACCTATTGGTGTAATGTTTGTGGGCGAAGATTCAAAGAGCCGTGGTTCCTCAAAAATCATATGAGAACGCACACTGGAAAACCTGGTTCTAGAAACAAGCACCAACAAGGTGCTGAAGGCCCCATAACAATAAATGAGGTGGTGCAGGAGCCTGTAACTGAAAACGTAACGTCACCTTACAAAATTTGTATGGTTTGTGGTTTCCTATTTCACAATAAAGAGACTCTAATTGAGCACAGTAAAGTGCACACCAAAGAATCAGTTCCCAACGGTGAAAGCCCCCAAGTGACTGCTGAAGTCAATGCAGAAGAAACGTCTCAAAATCAGGAATTTTTCCAATTCTTGAACTTAAGACCAAATTCAGTTCCAGAAAAGGACAAACTGCAGAAACTGGCAAAGTGGATTGCTGAGCTGGATCCTTTCACCACATATCAAGCATGGCAGCTGGCTACCAAAGGTAAAATTGCAGTTGGCCACGGGCAGATTAAAGAACCAGGGCAAGAAGGAAGTACAGACAATGATGAATCATCTTCAGATAAAGAAGAACTCTGTGAAATTTGGAATGCAAATAAAGGTAGCCAGGCTGAAACTACAGGAAAGTCAAAGGTAAATAAAAACAGCAGTTTGGCAGGGAATGGTAACTTAACCCAGGACAAACTGAAACATCCCACTGGTGAAGTGCCTTCTATGGAGATGGATTCTAAATCATCCCAGAACAAAGAGAAGCCAACCCACTGCTCTGAGTGTGGGAAAGCCTTCAGGACATACCACCAGCTGGTCCTTCACTCCAGAGTGCACAAGAGGGACCGGCGGGGTGATGGGGAGACGTCCACTGCTGCCAGGACCTACTGTGGCGACATCATGGCCAACCTGGAGGAGAACGGGGCAGCAGAGAGGATGGAAGGAGGCTCTGAGGATGGCTCTGAAGATGGGCTTCCAGAAACAATTCCTTTAGGTGAGTAGCACTGGGAGCACTTCAGTTTGAAGTGGCTGTCACTGAGAGTTGTTCAGGAACTCCTTAGGGCCAAAGAATGCGTCGTGCTTTTCTGTTATCTTCTCAGAATGTGATAGGAAATGTTAAAAAATACTAGATAGGGAATGTTATGGTGGGGGAAAGGGAACAGAGGAAAATGAGAGGATAAGGAAGGTTTGGATGCTGCCATTTTGAGGTGTTTGAAGTTGTGTTGAGGCTTCTTGCAGTTACTGAAGTTCACTGAAGTAGATTTCATAACAATGAGTCTAACATAACAATCAGAAAAAAAATTCACTGTTTACTCATCCCTTATCTCTAATTTAACTGGATGCTTTGGAGTGTTCCATATCCCTTCTCATCCAGTGCATGTTTTTACAAAGAGTGTTTTATGGGAAATAATTGCAGTTTCACTTTCTTCCCCCCTTTATTTTGTAAGTGCAAAAAATGTTCAGTGCTCAACACCAGCAGTTTTTAAGGCTCTGAGAAGTAAAGAATAATTTAAAACTTTTTTCTGGCCAACTGCAAGTTCAGTGTTTGTTTTGAACAGTAACTTGAAAGCCTAAATGTCAGAACCAGCATGTTTGAATCATTTGTGTAAGGGCACAGGCTGTTAATATGTAGACCTGTAAGTAAGAGAGGTGTATATTTAACTCCTCTGCCTGGAAGGATTGCTGACAGCGTGGATGGGCTCCATCTGTACATTACCCAGGATTAATTCTGCATGTCACAGTGCCTTAGAAAAGCGAGTGATACCGAATGATTCCTTAATTGAAAAAGATTGCATGTCAGGGGACAAAAGGCGTGGCAGAGAGTCTGGCAGCTAATCTGCCGTTCTGTGTGTGACATGCTCCCAGCCAGTTCTAAAGAACAGACACTTGCATAATCTCAGGGCAAGACACGACGTACAGAATGTCCTGGCACCCACACAGGGCTGACTTGGCCATTTCTGGTAATGTGCAGCCCTTTCTTTTGCCTGCAGGAACAAAGGAATGAAGTGATGACCTAATGTGAAGTTGCTTATTTTGTTTCTCAGCGCCTTATCCTAAAGCAGAGCAGATTTTGGTGTGAGCTGCTGAGTCACACCTCCGGAGACACGAGCTGTTTGTTTAACTCACCAGGGCTGAGCCATGCGCAGCATTTCCAGGAGAGAACCTTTCCAGCAGGCTGGAACCTCAAAGAACTCTTTTAAGTCTGTTCTGTATCCGAGTTGTTAGTCTGGCCAAAGGTCTCCTTCCTCCTCCTGGTGTCCGGTCAGCCTTGCCTTGGGTGTTGAGTGGGGCTGTGTGGATTTTCAGTGGAGCAGCAGCGCAGTCGCTGTGGCTGCTGGTGGTGTTTGAGTGAATCCTCTGCCATTCCTCTGTCCCTGCCGCCCTCCTGTGGCACCTCCTGCCTCTGCACTGCACTGCGACCACAAATCCATCCCTGCATTTGTTCCTGGAGTGCCCGGGGCACCCACTGGGACACCCTGGCACTTCCTCACTCCGTGTTAACTCAGTGAAATATTCCTCATCAAGTCCAAGGAGCTTCTAGGAAATATTCCTCATCAAATCTAAGGAGTGTCTCTCTAGAGACATTCCATTGATTAGCACCTAAATAATACTAATATTAGAATTAATTTAAAAGAAAAGGCATATTTGGCTTCCTTCCCCACCTCTCTGTGTTTGGCTGTTGTGCAGCGAGCACATTTTTAGTCTGAATCATCCCACTCACACTAATTCAAGCATCCCCTTTAATAAAATAATACAGTTTATAACCTGTGTGAGTATTTGAGATGGGCCGTTCTCCATCAGGGTCCCGTAGGTCAATAAAGGGAACTTTTTTCTTCTTCTTTGACTCTTGTTTTGCATCTTGTTTGTTCTCTGTGCTCCTTGGTCACTGTCACAAACCACAGTGTTCTGGACAGAAACCTTTTTAACTCTTGTGCCATTGTTACTCAGAGTGCAGCAAAACAGAGCAAAAGTTACTTGCAGAGTGTAGAATTTGACAGCAATTCATAATTTTATATTTATCTTTGTTTTAAAAAGTTACTCTTTTAAACAAGACTGCAAATTAACTCTTCATAATATGCCTGTATTTTCTCCCAAAGATAAAAACGAAGACAGTTTGGAAAGAACAAAAGTTAAAACCCTCGGAACCTCCAGAGAATGCAGCTACTGTGGAAAGTATTTTCGCTCCAATTATTACCTCAATATTCATCTCAGAACTCATACAGGTAAATGAGGGCTGCACCTTTCAGGGTGGGGAGGGAAATCTGCTGAGTCCACTTGGATGGAATGTTGAAAAACAGAATCTGCCTTCAAAACTACTGATATTAAGAACAAAGTTTTCTCTAATTCTAAACAAAATTAAATAATCGCAATTAAAATGTATTTGAATTATTTACATAAATATAAATGTTTTTTTGAATAATGCTAATTACTTTAAGTATTGTTTAAACCATGTATTTTAAGGTTTTTATTTTTTCTACTTCTAGCACTGCAGCAGAAGTTTAGGGTTTGGTTTTAATTTAAAACCCAGTCAATTTCTCGTGTTAAATTGGTTGTCTGCCAGCTGCTGCAACCTGGGGAAAAGCTGAGTCTCTTTTTCAACTCAACTCCTTGTTTTGCATAGCCAGACAAACTTTTCCTACTCCTGCCTGTGTGTTCTTGGGCAGCAGCTGTGTTTGCAGCTGAGCTGTCCCATTTGTGTTGGGAATAGGGCACTTGTGGGATGATCAAGGGCTGCAGCTTGTTGGGGTTGACCCAGAGTTCCACTCCTTGCTTATCTGTGCCAAACACGTTGTCAGCTCCCATCTCCATCCATAGCCAGCGTGTGGAAACATCCCAGCGCAGCCAGAAGATGTCACTGTAGTTGGTAAAAGCATTAAAATCCTGTTGTTTAAGTGTTTTAGATGAGTTTGGGACTTAAGAATGAGTGGAAGGGGAGAGAAAAATCAGTTTTAGTGTTTTAGAGTCCACAGTATTTCCTTTGCGTTTGTGATCAAGCCGTCAAATCTCAGACTGACTGACTGCTAAATCTGTGTTGCAGGTGAAAAGCCGTACAAATGTGAATTCTGTGAGTATGCAGCAGCCCAGAAAACTTCCCTGAGGTATCATTTAGAGAGACACCACAAGGACAGGCACGGTGATGGTGCAGCTGATGGGAAGGGTGACAGCAAAGGTTCCCTGCGGGGTCAGGAGACGGCGCTGTCGCTGGCTGCTGATGCTGCTCCAGAAACCAAAAATCTGAAGAGGCTTTTTGATGGTGCCAAAGATGCTGAGAGCTGCCCACCTGCCAAGCAGCAAAAGGAAGTTCTGTCCTTGAGCAATGCAATAGGCAGCACAGTCTTTTTAAAAGTAAAGAACAATTCCAGGGAATCGAACAAAGGTTCTGTTTGTAGCAGTTTGAATCAAATACCTGAAAATGTGCCGGGTCCTTACCCGGAAAAACTAAAGGCTGAGAAGGAAAACAAGGAAGCTCAGCCTAAAAGAGAGAGAAAGGCTTCTGTGGCATCAGAGGAAGATGATGTCCAGTATATCTGTGCTTTTATTGGTGGGAAAAATGTGAACAATATGCAAGTATGCACTGAGAACTACAAACGCAGAGCTGTCGTGGACTGTCACGAGCAGCCCTTGGACTTATCCAGTAAGACTTCCCAGGAATGCACAGTGGTTGCAAGCAGAGGCCTGCTGGCCCCCAGCACCTGCCCCTTCTGTACCTACAGGACATTTTACCCCGAGGTCCTCATGATGCACCAGAGGCTGATGCACAAGTACAACCCTGACACCGTTAACAAGAACGGCTACAGGAGCAAGGCCGTGGCCAAGGCCCGGCGCACGGGCTGCCCCCCGGCCCTGCTGGGCAAGGATGTGCCTCCTCTGCCTCTGCATCCCAATAAAAACAAGGCTTCCACGAATCCACAGCAGAAAGCACTGCAGGCAGGGAAAGCCAAGCAATGTGCCCCTCCACAGAACAAAGCCCCTCTCTTCTCCGGGAGCGAGTCGAGCAGCACAGCCCCGAGTAACCTCAAGTTTCATAAACAGCAAAGTAATATTGGAGCTCAGGCAAACAACTACAGACAACCTCAGCAAGAAGTGCACTCCAGTTCCAGTATCTCTCCAGTACTGGACAGAGTAAAAAGATCTGAATCTAAACTCAGAGCTGTGGGTGCCCCAGTGACTCAGTCTGGTCTGATCAGCAGCAGCATGAACGGGGTTCTCGAGTCTCACCTCAGTGAACCTGGCTGGCCTTGCCACCGAGGGAGAGACTATCTCTGTAGTAAATCTGGGAGCAATGCAACTCTGGATTATGGAGAAACCTCTTCCAAACGGATGAAACCCTCTGTGGTAGGTGTGGAGCACCTGGACTCTCCTCTGGCTAATTACAGGAGATACGAAATGAGCAGATTCCGTGTTGCAAACAGATATGCAAATCTGCTACCTCAGGAATACCCTCGCACCAAACCCGCATCCTCTGTCCTGCCAGGCAAACAAGGGCTCCTCAGTGCAGATGATGTTGATCCTCCCAATGTATTGACTGCTCTCAAACCTTACGAGCCATACAGCTCTGGATCTCTTTATGCTTCTTGTGGATCTAGCAATGGCCAAGTCACCAGCTCGACAGGAGAAGGTACAGTCAGTCCCTCCTTCCTCCTCTGGCACAGGGAGGGGAATGGGATATAAATGTGTGTGTGCCCACCTTGAAACACTGAAAATGCAGCTGTGCTTAGCATTTCACCAAGTCCAGTCAGTGCTTGGATTTTAGACTTAAAATCCAGGTTCAGCAAACTCCTGGCTTGGAGAATTAGGTGTGGAAAGGCTGAATTTTAAAGAGGGATCTGATGTTCCTCAAGGTCCCCCTTCCCCTCTGCCCTGGGTTTCTAATGGCAAACATGTATTGTTTGCTCATCAGACCACTCCAGACATGTTGACTAATCCAGGATATGGAATGAGCCTTTCTGCTTAATGTGCCAGAAGTCTTGGACCATCTGGAATATTAATAAAACTTTTTCCGAAAAAAAAAAAGCTGCCATAGACAATTGTTCCCTTCAAGAGCAGAAAAGGATGTATTGCAGATCATAAAACTGATTTAAATCTTAGATGTCTGCTCTTCAGTGGGTTGTTTTTTTTTTTAATGTTTAACTTTTAGTAGGAACAGAATACTTTATTAAATCAAGACAATAGATTTCTGCTATTCTAATTATGGTGTAGTAATGCTCTGTGGAAAGTTCTGGGCCTAGCAGAGATAAATGATTTGTGATGTATTGGGAGAACTCTGGTACTTCAACAAAACACATTCTTTTTGTGTTTTGTCCTTGATGAACATTTTTGAAAAGTCAGCAGGAGGCCAAGATTAAAAGGTGCTGGGTGATACTGAAGCAGTTGTCTGACTATTTGTAGAAGGTGGTATTTATGACTAGAAGCTGAGGTCAGCATGGACTTAGCTACAAATACAGGACTTTGAATTTTGAGACGAAGATCCCATTATAAAAATGAATAGCCTGTGTTGGCTGTGTAGTCTTAAAGTCTGTGAAGTTCCTGAACTCTGAATGCTCCCATTCTCTGGCAGCAGTAAAGTTGCTCCTCTGAGGTAGTCTGGGATGGTAACAAGCAGGGGTGTGTTCCCTCAGGTCAGAGCAAACTGCAAATACTGAATCCACATTTAGTTAAGAGGCAAAAAAAAAAAGGTATTTGCTCACTCTGTTCTGGCTTTTGTTTGCTTGTTTTAAGGTTATAGGCTTCAAAATGTATCACATATAATTTATATTTATATATAAATATGCAGGATTGCCTGGTGGGTTATAGGGAAAGGTGAGGCAAAGTGTCACAGTTCTGTGTCCAGGCTGGGCAGGGAGTGGAGAAGGAAAAGCCCCACAGCTGAGTCACTGCAGGGGTGTGGAAATGGGGCTCGTTCCTGGTTTCATTCCTGTGTACCCCGAATTGCTGTGAGAAATACAAAATGAGCACTGGGTTCTGCACAGGGCTGGCCAGGAACACAAAGTTGTTGCTGTCCTTTGATTCCTGGTGATGCCAGAGGAGGAGGAGGTGCAGAGAGGGAGCAGTGAGGGTGTGCAGGGATGGGGAGGTGTCAGCAGTGTGAGCCAGGGCAGGCTGCTGAAGGAGCAGCTCTATTTTTAAACCGTGACTTCATGGAATCCACCTGGTTCTTCTTTTGGAAGCTCCACCTGTGCCAGAGAGATCTCAGTGCTGGGCTTTGCTTCCTCTTCCTTGCTGCCAGCCTGGAGACACTGCCCCGCAGTCAGGAACTTTTCTTCACTGGTTTTTGTTATTTGGAGCTCTCACAGCTGTGGCTGCAGCTAATTTGACAGCATTGTTGTCATGGGAATGAGGATTTCATTGTTCATTACCCGGTGCTGGCTCAGGGCGAGAAAAGCAACTTTTTATGGCTGTTACCTGCATTGGAAAGACTCGTGAAACGAGCCCCCCTCTACTGGGGTTCCATAGCAACTTCTGTGAAAGCCCTGGGCAGGAAGATGTAGGTTTGTAAGGTTAATTCCTTGGGTTATCAACCAATTTGCTTAGAAGTACCCAACTCAAACCTTGATAGTTATTAAGAAGGGTACAGGGTAACAAGCCAAGCAACCTCTCAATGTTAGAATTTTATTGTGGGTGGAGAGCAGAGATAAAAGTTTCTTTAAATTCCTTTTATTTTTCGTTAAAAATCTGAGACACAACAGTCTCTCTACACTTCATCTCCTGGGAGCTGTGCAGTGTGATCCCATCTGCAGAGTGGTGCAGGTGCAGACCTGCAGCTTTGTGCCCTCTCTGCCTCTTGAACCCTGCAGATCTTATAAAACCACAATGTCAAAACCTTTTTCTGAGGGCCCGTGTGCCCTCGTGGCAACATCCTTGAGGTGCCCCGAACACGTTCTGTGGCATGTTAAACGCCGGATCAAGTTGTCAGGAGAATATGTTCCACTTGGCAAACTTGATTAAAGCATGATGCCTTCCCTTATTGCTTGTAAGCTTTGCCATCCCGCGTTGCCCTGAAGAGACAGAAACGTTCTGAAACCGCTCAGTTTGTGTTATTCTCAAATTAGTTGCCTTTGCAGTGGCAACATGTTATCAAGGATAACCTGTTGGCTGATTGATTTGGCAGAGGCTGCAAATTAAAGACAATTGCTGGTGACACACTCCAATGGCTCTGTGGATGCTGTTGAAATATTAATTTAGCGGTGCCATTTTAATTTAATTAAAGCTCGCGAGGTTTTTTTTTTTCCAATGCTGCATTGGAAGCTTTCATGGAATATGGATGGCAGTTGGGCTTTTTGGATCCTGTGGGAGTAATGATTCTGGACTTTTTGCCTTAATTTTATGAAGTGTTTTTGACTGCTTGCCTAAGCTAGTAAGACTTAATATGGAACAGGCATTGATTTCACATATATAAATCTGAATTAATGGTCTCAGATAAACATGAAACTACCTGTATGCTGGACTGAGAATTGCTTAACAAAGCTCTGCAAGTAAATGTGTGCTAACACTCTTTAAAGTGTCACGAGTTCCGTGTAATCCATGATGGCAGCAATGAAATATCCCCACTTTCCCTCTCAAATACTCATTGAAAAATTCAGTTTTCAAACAAATACAGGAACTGAATTAGGCATTAAGGGTGCAGCACTTACACCTCATTAGGTGAGGCCTCTGCTGTGGGATTAGTTAAGCAAAGACATTTCTTTCTTGCAAATAGAATGAGTAAAATTTGGAGTTGGACATCACTTGGATAAAACTTAGCACAAAGTTATTAAATTATCTTTTCATTGTCCTTGTATTTATTCTGGATCCTGAATTTCATATAATAGGAATATCAAGGAATATCTCTATTTTTGAGGCCTGATTATGAGATGATTTGTCAAGGTATTTTTGGATTCTGGATGCTGATGTGGACCTGAGAGGAGCAGGAAATAATTCTAACTCCCTTAAATGACTTTCTTCCCAGGAAAGAGATCAGTGTCATCATACCAACACTTACCCAGCAATCTGCTGCAGAAGAGAAGTTACGAGCCCTTTGTGGGGAACACGCCCTTCAGACCCAGTGACAAGAAGAACTGAATCACTCCAGAGAGGTAAACAATCCTTCTGAATTAATTGGGGTTTAAATGCTGCACGAGGTGGCATCAAAGGTTCCTGCACAGCGTGGGGAGAGCTTGTGAAAGTCTGAGCCTGAAAAGATAAAGATTTCCTCCTCCTCATAAAATCACCAAGTGCTGGGGTGGCAGCACTGATTGTTTGGAGGAGTGGTAATGGTTGGTTTGGTAGGTACAGGATGTGCCTTTCTGAAGAGAAATGGGAGGGTAGCACTAGATAACTATGTTAATTAGTTATAATTCCAGTGGGAAGTGCTCAGTGAAAGTCAAAGTGCAGTCAGGAAGTGGAAGTTGAGTCAGTCCTTGAGGGTGGAAGAGGGAGGTGTGGAGAAGCAGAAGCAGAGGAGGTGCCTGTGACACAGCTCTGGCTCCTGGGGCTGTGCTGGGTGAGCTCTCCTGGGGATTCTGCCCCTGCTGAGCACTCAGGGCTCCTCAAACCACAGCTCTGAGCTGGGCGAGTCCAGAGGCAAGGGAGAGCTCCCTGACAGCTCCTGGGCAGCTGCTCTGCCATCCAGAGGTTATTCCTGCTAGTTTCCCGTGTTTAACCGGGGGGAGGCTGTGCCCTCCTGGGGGAGGAGGGCAGGTGAGAGCTGTGCCCTGTGCTGGGAGTTCATCCCCTCAGTGCTGCAGCTCAGACCTCAACACCCTCCACAGCTCAGCACACAAGTGCTCTGTAGGACTGGAATAAAGAGATCTGTTTGCCTTTTCCTGACCCGGAGCTACAGATAATTTCCCTCTTGAGGGGAATACTTCAGGAGTATTTCTGGAATGCTGTAGCACCTAGGCCAGCACACATGATTTTATGGAAAGATTTTGGGAGCAGAGCTATCTGACATTGAGTTGACAGCTTTAAAAACACTTTTATTTCTTGATATTCTTCTAATCTGACTGCTCTCATTGCCCCCCTGCTCAGCATAGATGTGTCTGGCTGTGTTGTTAACTTGATTTCATGGCTGAAATTCTTCTTGGGGCTGAGCATCTTCCAAAGTAGAGTTTATTTGCCAGATAAAAGCTGGCAATGCAGACTTCCATGGCAGTATCAATTCTTTAGCAAGGATTGGAATTCCCTTTGTTACAAAGACACTGCTCACAACAAAAACTGTGCTGTACTATTTTAGAGCTGTATACCACAAACTTAATATTTATTCCTCTTTTTATTCCCCCCCAGGTCTGAGGACACAAGTGCATATTCCATGGAGTTTTACCTGCAGTTCACCCCCTGAGGAAGAGAAAATGGTGAAAGCTACTGAACTAAGCTGTGATTGTACTGTATATAGAAACACTACAGTTTTATAATACTGGTTCTTTTAACATTTTCTACCAAATAGCCATACAAAGTAGTCTAAACAGTTGGGTTATGAAGGTGTGTGGAGAATGTATATCTTGACCTTGACTTTTTTGAGTATTTTTCATTAGAATTAATTGACCAAATATTAGGTAGGAGTTCTATTTTTACATACTTGAGCGCTGCTGAAGAGTTTCTCTTGGAAAGTTTATATATCGTTGCACCTCAGGTAAACTGTAAATATTGAAGTTGAAAATCCTGTTGGCATAACGCTCCTTTTTCATAAAAGTGAAAGTTTCTCATCTGTTGGGTTGTTTTTTTTTTCTTTCCCCTGTTGAACTATGTTAGTTTTTTTTTAAAAGAAGTTCCAAATAAACTGTCTGAAACTGTCCGGTTTAGAGATGTTGTGAACATTAAAAGCAACGGTGCTGACATTGATCTGCCTTGGCTGGGTGAGGACCAGGACGTGCTGGAGGGGCTCTGCTTCTCTGGGGTTCTTTCCAGCATGGTTTTAAAAAAAAAATGCAAGCATGAGGCAATACTTGACATTTTGGATGTCCTGAAATGTGCTTGGATTCTTCTCTTGGCATTGGTTGCTGTTCTTCAGAGAAGCCGCTTAAAATTCACCTCTGCCACCATCCAAACAGAAAATCCCTGGGACTTGCTTGAGAAACAATAATCCTCATGTTTCAAATGTCTGGTTCTGTACTGAGCTCCACACAGTCACATTTAAAGAAAAAAAAACCTCCTTTGCACCTTTGTCCAAAGCTGTAAAGTCTCAAACAACGGCCTTGAAATATGAATTTGGGTTCTCCAGACTTCAAAAGGGATGTGGCTGTGATGGAGCCTGCTTGATTGTGCTTGGAAGCTTCTTGATGTCAGTTTTTTAGCATCTAAAATGAGTGAAAAATATCCTGTAAATGGGAGAATATCTCCTTTTATTTTTTTGTGAAGACAACAAGAGTTTTTTCTAATGCACATGCAGTTTAATTTTTGTAAAGGGAAGATGGCCAGTTACCAGCCAGTAAAGCAGAACTGTTGCATATTTTTTGACTTGCCTTCCTCGTTTCTTCTCATGAAGTTACTGTAGTTAAGAGTTAATTCCTTCTGTACCTGGCTTTGACTTCCACATATTTTAGTAAAACAAAACAATTAAATATTTTGCACTGTTCATTTTTCTCTCTCCCTTCCTACAGCAAATGTAAAATAGCAAAACCTAGAAACTCTGTTGGTTTTTTTTTCATTATGCAACTTGAGATGTTCCAGTTGTCTTAGTTCCTGTAAATGGGACTGGTTTTTAATGTCTCTGTAAACTGGCAATGGAATGAAGTGCTGTGTATCAGGAAATTGTACACTATTGACCTGTTTTCCTGTTCATAAGCTGAGCCATATGTACATAACCTAGATTTTTGTTTTCCTAGTTTTGCACTTTTATAGCCTATTTTTTGAAGATGAATTCACTTGGAAAAGGGTTAATAATCTATTTTTGTGTGTGATCTCTTCTCTCTCCCTGTCCTGGAGGGTGCATGGCTGGAGCTGCTCTGCCTGTGCCACTCGGGGCAGGGCTGCTTTTTAACGTGGTGTGCTGCAAACAGACCTAAGGCTTGTTTGTTTTTAATCTCCCTTCATGCTGGTACAGTTTCCCTCAAGGTTTTTTTGTTGGGTTTTTTTTTTTGGGGGGGGGGGGGGGGTTTGGAATGGAAAAATGGACCTGAAGACTCCATTCCATGGCAGCACCACCACACTTTGCCCATCAGTATTAACTATTGGGATACTACTGGTTTTTTTGTATGTTCCTTTGGAAATAACAGTGCATCTATAGAGGTACAAATTGTTCAATTTTTTTCCTTTTTTTTTTTTTTTTTTTTTTCCTTTTTTAAATGTATTTATTTCATTCCATTTTGTTCTATTTTAATTGTTGGGACCGGAAGTCGGCAAGCAGCAGGCACACATTACTCATTTAATTTATGATGTATTTCACTTTAGTTTTGAGTATATTATTACATGTGGATGTAAATATAGACTTGGTGTTTTGCAAAACTGGTTTCTGTGTCTTGCTTTTAAGGCTTAAAAGGAATTGCCTGGAATTTCGTGTTCACTTGACCTTTCACCATCCTCGCGTTGCTGGGGGAGAGGGAGAAGCTGCCAAAAACCAAATCCAAATTCATGTTCAGTTACATGAAAATACTGAGTCACTCCCCAGAAAATCTGTCTTGAAATAAGGAAGAAACTTTTGCTTTCTTCTCTTGCAGTTATTTTCCTTCAAGAAAGGAAAATGAGTTATTAAATGTTTTTTTTTTTTGTGATAATAACATTGAGAGGAGCATTAATTGTATTTTTTGGTGAGACTTCATAATTTGTATTAAGTTATTATTGAGTTTTTTAAACCAAAAATGTTCTGCAAAATTTTCTAGGTCTGTTGTGTTCTTGGAACTCTTCCTGAGGTGCCAGAGCTCATCAGCACCTCTGACCATGTGTCAAAACTGAAATTTTCAGCTTGGAAGGCACCTGGGGGAGACAGGTCAAAGGCAGCTCATCCTTGGGAGAAAGGGAATTCACCTGATGAAAGTCCCAGTGTGAACCAGCCTCAATTAAGGGCACTAATGAGGGGGCACTAATGAGGGGGCACAGCCTCTTCACTGCCAGGCTGGGCTGGTTTGTAGGAACAGGCTGGGACACCTTCCTGATTTAATAAAAGCTGGGGAGGGTGAAACTTCCCAAAGGTGGGAGCCAAAATGATGTGGAAATGAGATGGTGAGTCCTGACTGTGCCTGTGGGGCACAAGGGGGGTCTGGGGTGTCACAGGGGCTGGCTTGGGGTCACTCCTGGGAGGTGGCAGTGGCTGGAGGGGACAGAGGTGAGCTCTGAGCCCTGCCTTGGTGCCTGGCCCCGGGCTGGGGCTCCCTGAGCTGGGCTCACATCAGCCACACTGACGTGGTTATTGCTGGGGCTGAGCTGGTGGTGCCTCTGTACCTCTGTGAGCTCTGCACGGGGGGAAAACTCAAATCCAAGGGCAGCTCCCAGGGCTGAGTGTGAGGTAAGAACCAGGGCAGGATATTCTGTGTGCTGGGTACCTGTGAGTGCCAGGCTCTGTTTGCTGCCTCCAGGCAGAACATTGGCATTTCAAGCACTGCCCAAAACGATGGAAGGCACATTCTGGTGTGAATGTTCAGAGCAGCATCACCAACACTTGTTTGAGGGCTGTTCCTCCTCTGCTTTTAGCAATTTATCCCTTTAGATCCATCCCTGACTGCTCTGTGTCCTGAAATTCCAAGGAAGCAGCTCGTTCTCACTTAGGAGGAAGAGCTAATATTAAACCACCCAACAGTTTCTTCTCCCCCTTTGTGAAAGAGGAAAATATGCAAGTGCTTTCCCGAGCAGATTTCTCTGTTCATTTGCACACACTTGAGAAAAGTGCATTTAATTAGGATTAGCAAGTCTCTAAATTGCAGATGGTTCTCAGGGGAAAAAAATAGTTATGAGTGCATTCATGACATTAAAATCAGTACATTTAATTCAATTTCATCTTAATATTAATTCATAACATCTAAAGTAGTAGTTCCTACTGAAGATATACATATGATCCAGGATTACTGAGGAAAATGAGAACTGGCAGTTCCAAACATGCTGCGGCATGATTACCACGTGTGATTATGCAGATTGAGTAATCACGTGCTAATTGCAAGGATGCCCATTGTGACACGTGTTCTCTGGAACGAGGCTCAGGTGTGTGATAAGCTTTGTTTAGTTTGGCGTCCTTTGTTGGTGGACACAGAGCCCAGGACTGGGTCAGGTGCGAAATATGGCAAAAATCAGGAGTTAGGGGAGCAGCTGGAGCAGAATTCCTTGGAGGAGGCTGCTGGGATGAGCCTGGCATTGCAAAGCACAGAATGCTCTGGTTCCAGGCTTCTCCTCCCAGACCATCCTCACTAGTGCTCAGTTCTGTCCGAGCTGTCTCAGGCAGCCACGGCAGCTTTTTATCCTCCTGTGTGTGTATGAAATCAAAGCACCCCAATCCACCCCAGCCCTTTCTGCAGGACGGGAAATCTGAGTTTTGGGAATAATATTCCCTCTCCAGAAGTTTTCCCCCTTTGCTTCCCCTCTGTTCATGCCTTTTCCCAGCAGGCAGAATCTCATCCTGCAGCCTCCAGCAGCTCCCCTGGGTGCTTTTAACACCTCTCCAGAGTCCCTGAGCCGCTGGGAGCTGGGGAGAGGTTCCCGTTTGTGCTGCATCCCGAGGGAATCCCATTGCTCGGAGGGCACCACGTGCTCCAGGGGCGGGGAGGGCTTTGGGAACACCATTCCCGGTGCCAGGGCTCTGGGAACACCATTCCCGGTGCCAGGGCTCTGGGAACACCATTCCCGGTGCCAGGGCTCTGGGAACACCATTCCCGGTGCCAGGGCTCTGGGAACACCATTCCCGGTGCCAGGGCTCTGGGAACACCATTCCCGGTGCCAGGGCTCTGGGAACACCATTCCCGGTGCCAGGGCTCTGGGAACACCATTCCCGGTGCCAGGGCTCTGGGAACACCATTCCCGGTGCCAGGGCTCTGGGAACACCATTCCCGGTGCCAGGGCTCTGGGAACACCATTCCCGGTGCCAGGGCTCTGGGAACACCATTCCCGGTGCCAGGGCTCTGGAGCAGCATTCCTAGCCAGCGCTGGGCATTCTCGATATTCATCATTCCCAATATTCGGCATTCCCGATGTTCAGCATTCCCGGTATTCAGCATTCCCCATATTCAGCATTCCCGCTGTTCAGCATTCCCAT
>VXBB01022075.1:35933-53407 GCA_013399915.1 Illadopsis cleaveri | reverse complement strand
AATATGCATGCCAGAAAGAAAACCACCCTCTCTAAAGCAGGGAAAATTGCTTTCTGGACAATTAGCTTTTGACTGAAGCAGGTGTACTTTGAAAATATTGAAATATTCTGCTTTTTTCTTTTTGAATGTCTCACTGCTGCTCTTTCCTTATTTTAATGATAATACTGCACACAAATTGCACCAATTATTATCCATTAGTATCCACCTCTGCTGTCACTAGCATGTGCCTCATGCGTAGCCTGTGTCAGTTCTCTGATTATAGATTGGCATGTTACCCTGAAAGACCTCGCAAGCAGCTGAAATCAGTCTGTGGCTCCTTCCCTGATTTTGAATCCTTTTACTAGGCAGAGTATATGGCCACTTTTCCAACTTGCAGCTATGGAGAGCTTAAACATACACCAGTAATTTCTTTTGAAATTGTAAACTGGATTAGGATAATTCATCAAACAGAGCAGTGAGTCTATAGTATTGCCTATTTCTGAACCAAACCACCTATGCCTTGTGATTTTTTGAGGTTGGAGCATGTTTTTCACTCTTGTTCCAGTATGTTGATTTTTCTCCCTCCTTCAGCTCCCTTTCCCTGAAGTTACTGCTTCCCATTCCCCTTTTCAACAGTGACCCTTTTTCCTGATCCACTTATCTTAATTCTTTAGATATAATGTGTGTTGTACAGAACCATGGATAATTGTATCTTTACAAAATGTTTATAATTGCATCTTTCCTTACTTTGTAACATTTTTCTGTTTGTATCTTGAAACATCTCAATGATTTTATAAAGGGACTTTGGGTTGGCTTTTTGCTTTTTGTTTTTTCTAGTGTGCAATGCTTATGTTTACTTTTTATTTATACTTGTGATAAATATAGAATATGAGATAAAGGAAAAAAGGATGTATGTAATACTTATTTATATGCCCTCAGAGAGCTTTGCTTTCTCCCTTCTCTAGCGCTTTTACCAATCCCAGCTTTATTTCAAGCAGGCTTCCCTGAAGTGCCATAAAGAGAGTGGCTTTTTAAAGCTGGATAGATAAAACACATAAATCATAAATGCTTCTGAGGCTTCCCTGCAGACATTCACCCAATGAGAAAGGAGTTTTGCATGGGGAAGTAATTGGAATGGAGAGCCGGCCAGGTCGAGTCGAGAGATCCTTTCCGAGCCTCTGATGACATCATCATTAATATAGGGGACCTTGGAGAGATCCTGGCTTGAGTTTAGAGTCTGGGGGTCTTGTAAGGTTTTGGGGGAGAAGACAGTGATGAAGTCATCAGACATGCTCTCATTTCAAAATTTTAGCTGGAAATCTGTTTTTAAATTCTAGTTTATTTCTCAAGGTCAAATCCTGCTGTGCATGGTGTTAGGCCCCTTAAAACACAGCAGCAACAAAAAAATTCATGAGAGAAATTATCCAGCCTTATTGGCAGGACAGGACATACCTACAGTGTCAGCTTTGAGCAAGTTAGTTGGTCACCCAAGATTTCAGAAAAAAAAGGAAAGGAAAACCTGTTCACAGCCCTAACTCTGTCCTGGCACCATCTGACTCCTTCTGCCCTTTTCCCATCCCAAAGAAAGAGGGGAGATTTGCCTCTATTGCTGAATGAGTTCCTAAGCATCCTTCTCAGTCTGCATCACCAGGACTGTGTGTGCTGTGACCCTGCAGCTGGTGAGGTATCTCTGACCTGGCAACAGCACATTTATGTAGTGCAGCATCCTGACAGAGGAGACTGATCCCAGCCTAGGGAGAAACGTAGGGTGTAGGAACACACTTAATTTCCATATGTCTGCTGACAGCAAGACTTTTTGTTTCATTCTTGTATGAAATCATTACATTCATAAGCATGAAAATGAAATGCCAATATGTTTATAATTTTTAACTCTCTTCAAGGTATTAGGCAATGTCTAGACACACAAAAAAAAAGCAAGACAAACCCTCTCTTTTACAGTGGCTACCTCTGAAAGTTCAGTAATAGCTTTAACAAAAAGTAAGATCTAATAGCTTTTTTGAGGGCAGCACTATTAAACTTCCAGTAGCTGATAGCAAGTAAAGTTGTGCTACTATAGCTTCTGCAGGTATTAATTTCCAAATCAATTTCAGTGATTTTCTCTCAGCAAGTTTAAAATTAGACACATAAATATATTGTTACAAATGCCATGTGTTTAGATCTGTAGGGAGTTAAAAAAGAAGAGCAGCTGAGTGAAGCAATTACAAAGGATCTTCTAAACTGAGAGTAGGGGAAAAGATGGGATGATAAAAAGGCATTTGAAATTTAATATTAGAGGGGAAATATATCTAAATCTATCTCTCTATATATACGTGCATATATGTATAGATATGGATTTAGATATGGATATAAATATGGATTTAGATATAGACAGATATAGATTACGTATAAATATAGCTCACTTATTAATAATGCACACATACCAGTGTTGGAAAAACAAAGCCTGAACTGAAAATCAGTCTCGATACATATCTCTCTATTGGTGTTATGGGCTTGAGAAATTTGGGATTCAAAGGTGATGTTGAATAAGGAAGCAAATCCAGTATATACTCAACACATATTGGCTTAGGTATTACTAATGTTTAATGAGTGATGAGCCCAGTGAAAAAAAATCTTGATTTCCTAGTAATCCTTTGAGGAAAGGTAAAATCTTTAACAGAACCTTGTGAAATTAATCAGGCTTGTTTTAATAGAAGAGTGCTTCCATCTCCAACTGCAACGATTGTACCCATGCTACAGTGAGTCAAGATCTCATCATTTTACATTAAACCCAAAGTAATGTAACAGAATTATTAAAAAAAAAAAAAAAAGAAGAAGGAGAAGAAAAAAGACAAATAAAGGAGGCACTTTTGGCTTTTCCTTCTGCAAAATTCAGTATCTGATGAAGCATCTGATGTGTGTGCATGAGTGAATGGTATGTCAGAGAATGAACAAATGCCACACCCAAAATGTAAAATGTTTGCTCTTTTTTTCCAAAAGCATCAAGATTTTTGAAAGAGTCTGGGATCAGTGGCTCCTTAAGGCCATCTGCTTTCCTGTAGCAGAGCCCAGAAATGTAGGGCTGCTGTAGTCCTACCCAGCCCTGTTCTCTGAGGAGTAGTGCATCAGCTGGCAGGTGACAAAGGGGCCCATGAACACTTTCATTTGTCCCAATATAAACAATAGGGAATTGGCTGGCTGCCTAGAATATCTTCATGGAGAAAAGAACATGGAGAATTTTTGTTTGTAGATGTGACCAAGGTAAATAGATACTCTGGAAGAAGACAGGAGCAGAAGAGATCCTATGACACGGAGGTTTAGACAAGACAGATTGAACAATGTTCATTGGAATGTCCCAAGACAGCCACAAATATTTACTTTGAAAAACACATTAAATAATAAATAACAAACTAATTATTAAATAATCCAATAATGAAGCCTGCAAAGCCTACACCTTATTCAATACCACTTTTGCTTTAAATTTGTTGATATTTGCAAAGATTTAGGATAAAACTGGTGAAATGTAAAATCATCTATAAGTGGTTTGGAAAATGCATTTGATTCACATACCATTGACTACCGGAAATTTTCATAGAGAGAGAAAACATTGTAGACTAGGGATGGCATTGGTCTTCATCATTTCTTCAAACTAAAGATGTTTCTGAAACATTTACTTATGTTCATTATTTTTTCCCCAGTAATGGTCCCTTTGGGTAATTATATTTCTTTAGACTTTCCTGAGCAGAACATTACATGTAGCCATGTATAATGCAGCACTGTTTGCCTAACCTCTCCCAGTCTGCTTCTGTTGCATTTTTATTGGAAAGCTTCCAAAAATCTTTGTTAAAAACTGTGCACAACGAGATCAATAGAACACTTGAGCTTTGTTGGACTGCTGGTTGGGAGGCATGCATGAATTGCATTCCCTGTATAAAAACATGTTAAATGTGAAACCCAGTAAAACAGAATTCACAATGACAGTACACAGTCACTCATCTGAAATCTCAAAGGTTACAAAATCACAGGAGCAGAGAAGTCGCCAATGCCCTAAGTGCAAAAGAAAGCACAGAGTGCTGTCAACGAGTAATTCTTGGTTCACATTTTTCTGAAGAACATTAAAGAGAGAAAGAGAGAAAGATAGAAAGATGATAGAAAGATAGAAAGAAATTGTGGATGGACAAAAATATCAAAGAAATAAAAGTCAACGCTTTAGGAAAATAGGAGAATTTAAAATTAATCATCTAAATATATGCTATGGATCCTGATGGATCATCCAATCAAATGCTAGAGAACAAGACATTAAAATAAAGGTTGGGCTAGAATAATTGAATGTTGTAATAGATTTTGTCTTTCATCAAGCTCAATCTGTTATTAAAAATAATAGATGATGGGTTATTAATAATTAATGAAAAGTTCAGCCACTCTGAAAACATCCAAATTTACCATTCCATGGACAGTCACCACTGTTCTTAGGCATCCTTGACAAAGTATCCAGCAGAAAAGGAGAGAGAGAGAGGATTCTTCTGATCTAATTCAGCTGTCTAAAAGTTAAGCATCTATTCTAGTCTTGTTCAGGATCAGAGGCCCCTCAGTACACTGAAACAGGCTTCCTAAAAAGGCACCTAAGATTATCCAGATAAATAATTATCTGGAGCTAGTAGTGGAGATGATATGGTTAATTTAGCCAGCACAGTCAACTTAAATATGTCCAGAATGAAGGAATGAATGAAACCCAGCTGAATATTTGACCTCTCTGCCTCTACTGAGTCACTGAATGCAGGGTGTCCTCATCTTTCATCAGAGTGCAATAAATAGGGTACTTCAGAGGCCAGTGCTGCAAGCTTGCCATTATCTATTGTAATCTACTAGCTCACAGAATCAGTTCCTGTTTTCTCATATAATCACAATTCAAATATAAATACAAGATTGATTCCTCACCAGGGGTATAGTTTCCTAATATGATGTGGCAAGAAAACAAACCCATCACCTTCTTCAGCGCTTAGAAAAGGAAGAAACAAGCTGTAGAGTTTTGTATATTTCACTCTGAAACAACAATGGAAAAAAGTTGGAAATCTGTCCAAAAGACCAATATAGTAGTCTAGACAGGAAATATTTAGGGCATGAACCACTATTTTGGCCCTTGATAAAGCAAAAAATCTGAATTTTTGCTTTACTAAGCTTATTTAATGTGAATGATTTGGCAACTGTACCAGCAAGAGTAGCAACATTTAGCCAAATGTGAAATCGCAGATTCTTAAAGATGAAACATGAATTAGGTGTGAAGAAATGAGTTTGAGAAACTGTCTTTGACATTGCTGGAGCCAGGATTTCCCCTGTGAGTGGAAGCAGTACCACATTCTTACAGAAGCATTATACATCTGCTTACACTCATTTTACGCAGGTGTGAAGTGATTAGAGTTGGATTCATTAACATTTTCTAGGAAAAAAATGTACACTCAGCATTGCAGATTTGCTTTGTAAATTTGGATTAATCTTGTTAAGAAATAAATTATTATTTCAATACTCTAAAATAAATCTCTCTGAAGCAGTTTGCTAGCTGAGTTTCTTAGAAGTTTGAGATGCTTTTAAAAGCTAGAAGCTGAAACAAAACATTTGTTCTTCACAAGACAGAATGTCTTAACATATTTTAAATTAATCTTTCATTCTTTTGCTTTGTTAGAAATCTCAAACCACCTGGGTTTTTTCCAGAAGCAAAAGTTTATAGAGCTTGAAATTGACTATGAACCTCCTAAAAAGTTTTTTTTTTCTTTTTCAAAGAGTTATACCAGATATAGAGTATCAGAAATATCTGGCTTATAATAAAGACCTAAAATTTCTTTAACTTTTTAAATTTTTATTTATGAACTAAATGAAGTTGCAGATAGAAATATATAGATTTTTTTTTCTATACGTGGAACTGGAACAGAATGTGTAGAAAGTACTAAAAGAAACTTTTGAAAGTAGTTTAACTTAATGAGCACTATTATATATTACTTATTTTGCATTTAATGTATCCTACTTACACAGGACCAAAATACATTTTCTGAGGAAAGGTCACAGTGAAAGCAGTTTCTAAATAGAGGGTCTGTAGTTAAAGATTAATTGGGTATTGGCCAGAAAGTTCTAAGAAAACACTCCTGTGCATGTGCATACATCTGTGCAAATAACAGCCTTACAACAGCTACTGAAAGAGCTTTGACTAAAGGCCAGAGACTGGGCCTGGTTTTCAAGGTGGCAGATGTGTAACTGTGGCACAGATGAGCTGTCCCTCAGTCAAGCCCTCCCCAGCACAGGACATCCCTGTGGGTGACTGCTGGGACAGCAACCCCAGTCACATCTGACGGGACAGGAGGACTCGCAGCATCTCCCACCCTTATGCCCAACACTTGCTATTAATAGAAGAGTATTTCTCTTAAAACCACTGCAAATAACAGCAGCTCCATACTCATTGATACTCGATCTCTGCAGTAAAAGCAGCAGCTCTTTGCTCTCAGTGTGGTGTGACAGTGTGGTCGAGTTTCAGTTATGGCATGAGCTGTGCCAGAGCCCTCCACATGGTGCTGGGGCTGCTTTTGTGTAGCTGCAGGAGAACAGATGACACTTGATCTCATCCTGAGTCTGCCAGGACAAAAATTACCCTATCAAAATATTTTGAACAAATTTGAAGCAGCACTGTGAACTTGCACCAGCTCTGCACTTGGTGATGTGTGTGGCTTCGGCTCCTTCAGTTGATTGCAGGGAGCTGCAAAACCATCTTAACATTCTTTGACATTAACATTAATTATTTGGAGAAGCAGACTCTCTGATGCTGACTTTCATGTGCAAAAACACAGAATATGATGTTTTCATTGTAGAACTGGAAAAGGAGAGAATACTATTGATCTAGCTAAGCTACATTTTCATGCATTTTCTTTTGCAAGAAAAAATCAAATGAGGACTCCCCACTATATATAGAAATCCAAAGCGAGAAATTCAGATTTGAAACCTAGACCTCATGTCTTAAATGACATGGCTTTCAGAATGGTATCAGATCTCCCAGAAATTAGAGAGGAATTTAGATTTGGTTTTGGGTCTGTCTCCTTGTAAAGAGTTTAGGGAAAAGAATCAAATTAGTATTTTCTTCTTCGCCAGCCATTTCTCCTTTTTTGCTTTTATGCTTCAGTAAGGACTGCAGAATGAGATTGTGGAAGCGTCGAACTACACCTCCAGCCCGTGGACACAACCTCCTCACCTGGGATTTCCAGACCAAAGAGAAATACTTATTTCTTTTGTCTGACACCTCAAACACATTGAACTTTTGTTTAATTTCAAAACATTTCAATCAGTGCTCAACAGAGAATGGGAAATCATGTCAGATTTCAGATCTGGCATTCCTGAGAAACTCAGAGATAGATCACAGCCAAGTAGAACAGAAAATTAGGGTAGGTGAAATATCTTCAAAACACATCTCTTTTAACAACAGCCCAAGTCGTTAAAGGGTTGAGGGTTTTTTTTATTTTCTAAGAATACCTACTAGTTTCCTTCACTCTGTTCTTTTGGTGTTTGACTGTTTTACAAGAAAGCCCTTTTTAAGCGGTGGAAACATCCATATAATCAGTGTCTGAAGGAGACGTAGCTGCCAAGACTGTTAGCTGCTGCTCATTTGTTTCCACTTTTTCCTTTTCTCCATCTTGTTTATTTAAATACTTTAATGAGCTTGATTTTAGAATCTACATATTTCCATGTGTGGCAGCAAGACAGAATTACTTCTCAGGTCATGCACTAAAGAGTCTGAACCACTGAGTATGGTGGTTAGTGCCTCTGAAATCTAATCCCACTTTTGTTCTGTCAAGTCTTGCATGGCTGACAGCAACTCAGCAGTGACGAAAGGTCAACGTGGAAGTCAAAGACTTAAAATTTCTAAGTCTCATTTGTCTGGAAGCCATGGAAGTCTTATTTCTTTCCCAATATTTAAAAATGAGAAGGCCTATTAAAGAAACCTGCTTTACGAAAGGTCCAAATTCATTCCCCTGCAAAAATACAACTTTGGATTAAAACTGAAATAAATAAAAGGGCTCATGAGATAAATTAAAATTGATAGTCAAATTTTTTGTAACTGTGGGCAGACACACTGCCTTCTAGGATAAAGCTCAATGGAATTAGGTGAGTGCTCAGTTGTCTATCCATGGTTTGAGGTAAAGTCCTTGACTCTGGATAATGTACACATTGTACTGCACTACTGGTGGTCTCTGTGCTTATTTTGCCCCAGAGAAATAAACTTGCTGTATCTTGCCTGTTCTGAAATGCATTGACAGGAAATTACAGCACTGTTAGTCATTGGATCAATTTTGTCAGTATCTTTTTGAGGTGGAGTGGAAGCTCTGTTCCTTCCTATCTTTTTTGCCCTTTTGCTTGAGGAAAAATTGTAAGGTCTGAAAAACCTGAAAAGGAATATTCTGGGACAGCTATGTGCAAGAAACAGATGTAAGAGACCCATAAATGCTCACAAAATTCACCTCCTTATGAATCTGGGGCAATATTAGCCATTTTAGAAGCAAACCTGAAACTAGACAACGTCATAGTTTGCACCAGCAGGTGCAAATTCAAGGAATTTTGGTAGGGTTTGTGCTTTGTTCTTTAATCCTGATGATTTGTATAAGCTCTATGGAGATCCACAGAGCTAAGGAGATAGAAAAAGAGATGCACATGTTCCTTCTGCTGATTACCCTGGAAGCTGTGTACACACCTGAGGACAGACACTGCACAGTGGTTGTTCCTGTAAGGTCTTTCATAACAGGTTTATTTTCTCTGCAGTCTGTGGAAGTTCATTTACTTCCCAAGATCTCTTACAAAAGGTTTTTTCTGCGCACTCAGGCTTTTGGCAGAACAATATAATTCTAACTAACTGGAAATAAACAAATAGATGAAATAAATGGCCTTGTATTCTCCTGTTACCCACAGAATAACTATTGCATAGAATCCTCAGACAAAGTATATACTTTCCCAATTTGTTTTCATTTCTATTTCTTTCACACCGTATTTTGAACCATGATGAAGACAAATAAGAGAATTTTTCAAAGTGTTACAGTTGCACTAGAATCAGGATAATGTCATGATGCATTTCAGTAATTTGTTCAGAAAAAATATTAATGTTTTTTCCCTCCTTTTGTGGATGTTTAATTTGTAAATTATTTAATTTAATTATTATAAATGACCCTGTTAAATAAAGAACATCACCATGGTCCAAAGAAATCATGACAGTATTACAGCTTCTTAATTAGAACAAATCACTGGTCTCAATTAAAAATGAATGTGAGTATCAAGAATCAAACAAGCTTTTATTCCTCATTCATCTTTACATTTAGGAACACATCTGGTCTAGTTTAAAGGCATTTTCAGTGCTAAAAAGGGTAGAATCTTGTCACTAAGGTCTTCAAGTTCCCAGCCTGTCTTTTGCTATCAGGCTCTGAGGAAATGGTGATCCTGGAGAAGGGAGAAGGGTCCTACAGAGATTCTGCTAAAGGAATAATCTGCAAGGGGCAGATATGCACGGGGTGGGGCCCAAGATATTGCCAAAACAAGAACCTGCTCTGTCCACTGCTCCACTGTGCAGTGAGACCCTGTGGCTCCTGCCTCCTGTGCAGGGTCAAGAGTTGGACTCCATGATCCTGATGGGTCCCTTCCAGCTCAGCATACTCCATGATTCTGCCTTTGATTCCATGATTCTCTTGAACAGCTTGGTAGATTGGGCCTCAGATGCTACAAGACCATGTACAAAGCAATTTGCTTCTGACCAGTTTAATGGAGAGCTTTATGGATTGCCAGGAGCACAACTGAAGAAGATAGGATTTTGATTTTTTTTTTAGTGGAGAACTGAGGCATAAGACTAGAAGAAAAATTAAAGCCTCAGAAAGATTCTTTTAACAGATAAGATTTTAAGGTGGTGAAGAGGTAGAAAACAATTGTACCAATAGGGATTTTCAGGCATCTGACAGGTGTGGACAATGAAGTGTTTTCTGGAAAGAGCAAGACTAATCTGCAGTGAAGAAAACATGTGAAAACAACATGATATGGAGTGAGACGTTTTCTAAGGAGAATAAGACAATTACTCTATAACTAAATCCTTTTATACCTTCTATAAAAAAGAAAGAATATCAAGAACTGAGGTAAAAGAGGCAGACGTGTTGTACCAGAGAATGATTAGCAACACACAGTGAGGGTACATTTTCAGGAGAAACAAAAAGTATAAACAAAAAGAATAAACCAAAGTTAGGTAGTGGAAGCAGATTAAATGTAAAATAAAGAGAAAAGCATTCCAAATCAAACCTGCCACTTTTTTGGATGGGGAAACTATCTGACACAAGGCTTGTGTGTAGGAATAGCAAGGCTTGAAAGTTTGAGGATAGAGATAAATAGATAAATATGTTCTTACATAGATAGAGAGACAAGTAGGCAGATGGAAGGCCTCTGTTCTTTTATTTTCAATCACTAGCAACACTGCTTCACTGGAGAGCTTGTGGAGTCACTTTTTTTCATGGGAAACTATATGCATGTGAAATGGAACAGATTAGTTTAGATAAAAAGACATACAAGATGTTTATTTAACTAAAATAGATGAAATGTGTCATTTTATTCCTTCTGCTAGTGCTGAAACATATGGACTTTCCTGAATAAAACTTCCCTTGGGGTAATCAAGGTCAGCTATAAGTCCTCATATAAATACACAAATGTTTACCACAAATCATTTCCCCCAAATATTTCAAACTAAATGATTCTTCCACTAGAAACACCCATTCATCTATTCCTAGTTTGATCCTAAACTTCAGTAGTGAAGACTTTATGGATGAAAGCAAGACTTAGTTAATATAGGAAAGAGGTACCATATCTATATCATATTCTGAGTAACTAGAAAAAAATATTCTGTATAATATAAACAACAGGCAGGAAATATGCAGGACCACACACATGAATAAAATTAACAAGATAATCCCTAATACTCTACATGATATACTGGTGTTCTAGGCCACACAGCTTGATCACTTGACCTTTATAGGTGGCTCTGATCATCCTAAATAGCCAGGACTGACTACCTAGAGACCATAGTGCAGCCAAGGAGGGAGGGTGAAAACAAAGCTACCTAAAGAATGCTGGTCCTGAAATGCTGCATTACTCATTCAGGGTTTGCATGTGCTCTTGCAGCCAAACTTATATAGACAGTCAAAGTTTAAAGCTCTGTCCACTTGAGCACAAATATTTCGCTGTGTCTTTCAGAGTTTCGTTACTTTTTACAAACAGGTGAAAATTGGGAAGCCATCAGATACTGAGGAAAAAAAATACCCAAATGCAAAATGAGAACTTAAAAAATTAAAGAAAGGTCTTACATTTTCCTGTATATGAAATTCCAGTGACTTTAAAAACTGTTTTGTAACTAGTGAAAATGCTATATATCTGCTGCATCTATAATTGTTACATTGATGATCAAAGTTTCTCTTTCTTGGAGGATAAGGCTTTTAGGAAGCTTTAACAAGTACAGGACATTCAGTGGACCTCATTTGACTTGGCAAAGATTATGCGTATATTTATAGCTCTATTTACATTTCATTGCAGAGCTCTGTGTTGTGTATAAATTCCAAATACTCAGTGACAAAGCAAAAAAATTGTGTGCACTACCTTCTTTATCCAGACAATTTCTATCAGTACTTTTTAGGCAATTGAGGATAATATATATCAGATTTCATGACATTTTTTTCCCTTGTAGGCTGACATACATTGGAAGTTATAATTTGATTCAGAATTGGAAAATGTAAGCTCTGTTAAAATTTTTAATTAACTCTTTTCTTATTGGAATGTCTGGATCTTATTTTAAACAGTTTCCTTTCTGATATATTCTAGAAAAAAAAAAAAAAAATCTCCTTTCAAATTACAGACTCTACCATGAATAGGTTCATTTACCTTAAACACTCAGTGGGCTCACGGCTGAGGAAGTGAGGAAGGAATCAATTACCTTCTTTGCTTTGCTTCTCAACATGGAGGCTGGAAAGGCCACACTGCTCTCTTACTAAACTCTTGGTTAAAAATGGATGAGCTTTTGGCCAGAGTTTTCAGGCCCAAGGTCCTTGTAACATGAAAGGCAGCTGAGTAGGCACTTGTGTTTGGATAATGTAGTGTGTGCAGCCAAACCCCCTCCAACTCCCCAAAGTCAGGCTCTGGAAACCTTTTGTAGCAGCTGATCTTAATCTGAAACACTCATATTCAGTGGCATTACACGGGAATGTAATACTCAGAGGTACTAAGCCCTATGTTCACCTTCACAGCCTCTGCACTCTGCAGCACAGAGCTTACCCTGGCAAACACCTGAAGAACAGCCAGAAAACTGTAGGATAGGCATGCCTGAAGGCAGCAAATCACACTCATTGAAGTTAGACCAGGCTGCACTAAATAAGGGGTGATGGCAGAAAAGTCCATGCACTGGCCTGGAAACTGCAGAAATTTCTTTGCCCTTTGTCCACCCTCCATGCTGTTCTTTTTCCTGGTGAATAATGATACCTTCTTTAACAAGTGCCACAGTCAATTGCCAAAACATCAAGCAGATCAATAGACTGTAACTCTCTGTATCTTCACAGATGTGCTCTCAACCACTTGTGATACATTGCCTGAATTGCATCACAGGCAATAAACAGCTGTTAACCATTCATAAACAACATATGAAAATAATATAAAGCATGAGGGATTTTTAATAATAAACATACTATAAAACAGGACAAGATCAAAATGCTGTAGAGATACGTTGTTTTTCCCATTCAGTGTACAGAGGTATTTCTGAAGCTTTCAAAATGCCAACCACCCTAAAATGAACCACCAGCAGCAGCAAACTAAGCACCAGTGGTTTAGAGAGCTGCTTTGATCCCATCAGTCTCAGTTATTTTGCTGTCCTAAGATTATCCCTCATCCTGATCTTCATTTGAAGTGATTGGTTGAGGCTTATTGATTTCTTGATATAGATACTTTAACTTAGACACTGCTGATCCCAGCATATCAGTTGCCAGCCCCACTTAGATAAAACTCACACATTGTGCTAAACTGAGTCGAGGCTTTGCTTTGGAGCAGTGGTTTGGAGTCAGTGCTGCCATGTACGTGGTGAACCACAAAGCTGAGCTGTGTTACTCTTGCCTTCTTTGCAGTGTGTGGTTGCACAGTGCAGGACACACTGGGGTTGGTCTGTGTGAGAAAGACTGGCAATGTGGAAAAAATTTAAAAAACCATCTTTACCCATGGTTTAGGGTGCATTCTGAAACCATTCCTAGGCATAACAGAGTCTAATCCAAAGGGCTATGGACATTATCAAGTAAAAAAGTAAAAGCATTTAAGAAGCAGTCAGAATTCTTAAATCCTGTGCTTTACAATCCTTGCCCCCAGTCATTCAGGTTGAGTTATGGGGACTTTTGGCCTTACATAAAGGGGTGAGGTTCCCAGAGTCTTGGTACAGCACTGAGTCCCTGTTGCCTTTGCAGCCCTGGAGCTCAGAGGGCCTGTGAAGCAGCAGTTGAGTCTCATACACTGACAGCTCCAGCCTTTCCTCAGACTTCCTGGTGGTACATCACTCCTTCATGGCAAGGTTAATCACTTTTCTGTCACTCAGGTGTTAAATAAATTCTTGGTCTAACAAGCTCCCTGTCATATGAATAGAATCCCAAAGACCTATAAAATCACTAAGTCCAACACAGAACCCAGCACTGACAAGTCCATCACTAGGCCATGTCTCTAAGCACCACATCTAGAGGGTTTTTGAACACTTCAGGAAGGGTGAATCCACCACTTCCCTGAGTTCCAATGCCTGACAGTGAAGAAATGTTTCCTGATATCTGATTTAAACCACCTTGCAGCGACTTGAGGCCTTTTTCTCTTTTCTCATGATGATATGTGAGATCAGGAAGTAACACAGGGATGCAGCTTGCTCCAGCAAAGCCTGTGCCAAAGTCAGGCTCTGTATTCAGTTCCTGTATGTGTACAGCTCCCAGCTGTATCCATCAAGAGTCAAATCACAAATGTTGCCCAATTATGGCCCTTTGACTGGGAAAGTAGATAACTGTGAAAGATACATACTGTGCCTGAGCTACTCCCAAAAGTCAGAATTGCATCTGTCCTTGGGTGGCTGCACAGAATAGGGGGGCACAGCTTAGGAGTGATGCCAGTGCGCCCCAGCAGCACATGCTCCCAAGTATCACTGGCAGCACTGCAAGGGAAGCTCTGCAGTTTGAAACAGCAGCCCATGCAGGCATGCCCAGAGGCTGACAGTAAGTATTTGGAAGCACAGCTCTTAGGGAGAGCCCACAGTTTTGGGGCTGAAGTGTGGAGGGAGAAAGGTTTCCTTGAAATGAAATCTCATTCCAGTTCAGGAAAGTTGTGAATTCTCAAAGGAAGTTACAACTGTTTTGAGGAAAGGCAGAAAAAAAAATTACACTGACAATAAAAAATTATGGAATAAGAAAAAAACAGATTATCAGTAGTGAAGAAATCTTTATGAAAGGTCATTTATTAGAGAGAGAGGAAAGAACTGAGATCAGAATCATGATCTTAACAAGATCCAGTCCAGGGTGGTACTTCTTAATGGAAAACTTCTGACAGATCACAAGGGGAAACAGCCTGAAAACTCAGCTTTCCAAAGGCCCTCATGTGATTTTGATTTTAGAGTATGAAAAGTGCTGAACCCAAATGGCAAGACATCTGCTCAGTAAAGTTTATGAAAATGTTTTCAATCTCCACTCATTTCTCAGTTGCAATGAATTTCTTCATAGTTTCATAGTTTCATTTCTGCTAATTTCTCACCATTCTAATATATTCATTTTAATGTAAAGTCCTAGGAAAAAGTTTCTTTTACTAGTAGTGTTAATTATTTACTGGATAATTGCAGCTTTTCCACCATCTCATATCCAGGTCAGCAGTGTTACGAAACAATGTCTGCTGTTAATTTACACACAACATACTTCGCATTTCTGTGACAAAATTTGATATTTCCTTAAATAACATACAGCACAAAAAGATCTGCTGAGTAGTGACCAGGCAGTTAAAATATTGTTCTCTATTGCAGATCCAAAAGTGATGAAATGAAGTAGGCTTTCACATTAATTTCAGCATTCAACTTGTGTCTGAGCCTAGTCATATGCATCTGCACTGGCTATATGCTGATGTTTTTGATGCTGTAGATGAAATATGCATATGCCAAAATTTGTAACAAAATTGTAAGGCATGTTGTTTATATGTCCTAGCTGTATGTAGAAGTTACTGGATGCATCTTTTATCAGCAACTTTCTGACAGGCTCAACAGTTTCTATTTCATAGCATGGATGTAGTTGTGACTTTAATGAAAGAAACCCAGCAGTAATCTTCACCTTTAGTATCTTCCGATGAGTTAACACTGGGTAACTGCAGCAGTTCTTGGGCAGAACTGAGAATTCTACCAACAGGTGGTTTTGCTCTGCAGATCCCTGGCACTGGTACAGACCCTCTCTTCTGTCCCTGTCCTGTCCCTCCCTGCCACTACATCTCCTGGTTTAGTTACTTTGGGACCAGATACCTACAGAAATGGCAATTAAAAAAGGGGTCATTTAACAAGAGAAGCAACCAGTGTGTGTGTGTGAAGCCAACAGATGGATATTATTTGACTATTTGCAGTGGTGTAAATCAGTGATATGCCACTGGGTGGGTGGAGAAAGTGGGAATATAGGAATCAGCAGAAGAATGTAGCTTAGAAGAATCTATCTGTGACTGTGTTTGTGTAACAGCCAACAGCTGCCAACTATAAGGGACTGCAAATTTTCTGAGACAATCTAATTAAAGCCAAGCCTGAATAAAGTGCATAAAAAAACCAAAACAAAACAAAAAAAACCCACACACATTGCCTCTCAACCCTCCCCCAACTCCCCCAAACTGGTGGAGGGGAAAGGGAATAAAAAAGAACTGAATGCTGTGACTGATTCTGAGCAATATCTTTCCAGAAGTGCAAAAGCAGCTTTTATAGCAGACACTGTAATTTTTTTTGGAAAAATTGCAGGAGTATGTCTGCCTTGTAGTCAGATACACATAACAACTTGATAGGAAGGAACACGCTCAGGACTTGCTTCATACCTTGGGGAATTACTGTAAAATAAATGAAAAATGGCACTTTTGACACTGAGTGCTTACAAACATCCATCAGAAATTGCACAGTAGCAATCATGGGATGGTGTAGCTCAGACAAAGTTTTTGTGCAGTTTCAGTTCATGCTTTTTATATGTTGTCAACTTACTTTTCCTAAGTATAATATTATATCTTTGCTGCCTAGAAATTTCAAACAGAAAATGAGAGAAAACACAAGACTGTATTTATCACATTTCTTGCTTCAACCACAATCAAAGTGTTTGGCCTAATTTATTCTAAACTATCAACATATAAGAAAGCATCTGTTTACCAGCTGGTTTGGTAGCTGCCCAAACTAATCAGAATGACCTCAGCTGGAACAGGCTGACCTCCATCAAGTTGAAGAATTGATTTCTCCCATGCATACATATTCTGCAGTGGTTTTGAACTACAGCCTAGTAACTGATCTTCTGCCTTCTACACCATATTAGTTCCATACATTATTTAGGAATGTTGCTACTTTTTCTCACTTTCTAAGCCTATATTTTTTAGGCATAAAATAAATGGTCAATTTTCTTATTAGGAAAGTCATGTTCCTATAATACCTTCTTCTGTGAAGGGGAAAAAACAGCATCCAACTTTATCCTTTAGTTACTATTGCCACAGTATAGAGATCTTTTAATATAGTAGTAAATGTGATACCAGGCAAGGTAGAGAGAAGCTTTCACAGCATCTGCCTTGGGATTTATAACAGTAGTATTTTGTTCTGTCAAACTGTTCTTTGAGTAGGAGGAGAGGTTCACGTTCCAGGTGTGTGTTATTTCCTCCTTGACCCAGAAAAGAATGGAAATAAAAACAGGACAGTGTTCACCTTTGTGCTAACATATAAATCCTTACTTACACAGTGATAATAAATGGGAAAACAGTGACTAGTAAATTCAGAGTTTTAAATATGTCTAAGACTCTAACATCAGCTCTTATTCAGGCATCTTTTGCATAGTGGCTGCTTCTAAATGCTGATCCAATTACTCACAGTTGTGAAAACTTTTAATCTTAAAGACAAGTTAGCACAGGGTCCTATATCCTGAAAACACTGACCAAATATATTATTAGCTTCTGGGGACTGATCCAGTTATGAGTAACCTCATACCTCCCCTCTCTCTCACCACTGCCCATTTGATTGAATGTTTTGCAATGGTAAATGACCTCAAAAGTTACAGAGTCACAATTTCCATCCATACACATGAAACATACATGAACTTAGAAAATTTCAGATTTGCCTTCTAGGTCTTTTAAACACTTGTCTCAGTGGAAAAATATTGCAAACCTGATTGCAAAAAAACCCAAACCAAACCAAACCAAACCAATAAAAAAAAAAAAAAAAAAAGAAAAAAAAAAAAAAA
>VXBB01022075.1:10857-32434 GCA_013399915.1 Illadopsis cleaveri | reverse complement strand
TTTTTTTTTTTTTTGCTCATGCTTATCTCAGTCTATTCTATGGCAAAATTTTTACAGGTATTTCAAAGCAAAGAATAAAAAATCCTGTGTTAAAAAGATGACTGCTATGAAGGAAAACTAAGCAATTTTGAAGAAACACAGTAACATTTTAAAAGATTTATAAAATAGGCTGAATATTGTATGGTTTGTTTAGGATGCCAAAATTTTATTTCAGTTCTCAAGTCTTGATATTTTAGTGGGTTTCCTTTATTCTTACTATTCATACATATATTTATATCATGAATTAGTGTGTTATCGGGAAAGAAATCCAGAAATTATTACAGCAACGTTCAAACAGGGAGTGATAGACACAAGATACAGTTTCTAAAATTACAAGAGTCGTCATTTATTAATTCAGGAAGACCTTTGGTCTCATGTGGTGCTACTATTTTGGGACAAGCTGATACTGCTCTGGGATCCAGTGTGGTGCCCTGTGGCTTCTGCCCCACTGACTCAATTTGCTTGGGCACCCATAGAACACACTACATGTGTCTACAGCAGAAATTACGAGTTATATTTGCAGACCACCTGAGGTTCTTCAATATGTTTTATATTGGAAAAAAAGCCAAAAACGACTTGTGGTACACAAAGTCCCCATGTAAACAACTGTCCTTAATCTCCATCAAGATAAAAAAATTAGTTTTCCATGTTATTTGTCATGTTTAGGTCACACAGATTCCTATTTCCTTGACTATTTTAATATTCTGTTACAGTTTTCCCTCTACCATTTTCTTTGTGTTATTCTACAAGGAAATTCATACAAACTGGATGATTCCAACTGATTCCTGTAGGTTCACAGCTCTACTGGTGATGTCAAACCCTGTACTCTGTTGAATGCCTAAGACAATTTGTATAACACCACTGGCTTTACAAAGCAAATATTTTTACTATAGTAATGTTAGCTACTATTTTATTTTCTCTGAATATTTGTTCATTTAAGCATTGATCTTAAGGCAGCAATTTCCTCTGTGTGTGGAAGGTGCACTAAACAGGAGTTACAGGATAGTCCTTTACCAAATTCTTTCAGTATGGACAAATCTGATCAAGAGTAATTATTAAAAGGCTGAGATATAACCTGTTTTACAGTTTGGGAACTGAGCACTTTCTTCTAAGAGACTATTGGAGCTCTTGCTTACCCAGTTGGAATTTCCCTGTCTCTCTTGCTTATTTTAGGTATGTAGAAATCCACTTAATAATCTCTGTTTATTTTTTCATGCTGGCTTTGGAGGCTGAATCAATGGAGATCCCTTTCTTTCCCACCTCAAGATGCTTTTTCCAATTTTCATATCACACCCTTCCATCTGATCCAACCAATGCAACTGTTTGTATGGCTGTGCTGCAAATTGGATTACTCGAATGATCCAATTTAAAAACAATTTTAGCCTGAATTGTGTTAAACTTTTTTTGCTACTGAAGCCTATTTAAACTCCTTTGAATAGAGCTCTTTTGTGAGCAATGGTTTGACCTTTGTGCTTTCCATGTGAAGTCCAGCATGTGTCTGAATGAGTTTTCTGGTTAAAGAAATACATTAATGACTTACATTTTCAATACTCTGGACTTTAACTTCTTTAGATTCTTGGAAAGAAAAACAAAAGCTTTGTGGAAGAATAATTTGGTTCAAATTGCTCTCAATGACATCAGAGTCAGTAGAATCGTGATAAATAAACATCTGTCCATAGCCCATCTTGAAAGGGTTGTTCATTGTCTTCAAGCCCTCCATAAATCATAATCAGAAAAAGACCCATTAATGAGTAGATTGCAAAACAAATATGCAGGGCGAGATGCCTTTAAATATGTGCCAGAGTGAACATGCCCTTTAGGGGACAAATAGTGCTGTAGCTTCAACCACAGCACAGGGCACAGTGGGGCTGGTAACCAGCATGGCTGAGACTGCACAAGAGGGGAGAGCACAGGCCTGTGCCAGCACCAGGACATCAGAAGTATCATAATCATGGAGATGGTATGCTTTTGACCTGGCTTTTGAAAAGACTGAAGCTGAAAAATCAGTGCTAGAATTCTTTATGCCCTTCTACTCTGGCTGACAAATGGAGGGCAATGGGTCCTGATCACTGTGTTCCTCCAGTCTGCAATCTGCTGCCTGGGTTCTGCCATATGACTGATTTTGTGCATGTTACATGCAGCACCTGCTGCTCTGTGCAGTACTTTAGGGAAAGCCAGGAAAACTGAACACACATTTTTTCCTCATGACTTCATATTAAATAAAAGCCTGTGACATAAAAACTTGATGCTGTTACAAGCTCTGCTTCTGAGTAATAACCTCTCCCTCTCTCAAGGGGGGATAAAAAATTTGAGCTCAAAACCAGGGCTCCAACTACATCCTAATCTGATTTTTTGTCACTGACCCATGCAAAAAAATAATGCTTGTGTGCAATATATCAGAATTGTCACATTAATGTATGGGATTTTTTTTTTTTATAGCAGCAATTATAAGTTGCCCAACACTTATGTTAGGATCTAGAAATAGTGCCTGGAAATACTCCTTGGAAGAGCAAACATTTTGACAATCCTTAAGTGTCTTGCAGATAATAATTATGTTAAATTTTTATTTTGTTTATACTGACAAAAATTGATAGTAACAGGAAATAGATAATAATAAACTATGCCTTTGTTATATAGACAAGAAAGAATATTATAGTTTTATTATCTGGCCTTTCAAAGACAAGACTAATACTGTTTGCAATCAGAAACATGTGCCTCATCAGCATCTTTGTGGTCGGATTAGAAAAGCTGAGATGCCCAATTTGTAAGGCCACAAATCAGCATGGATAAGAGTTCTAGTGCAAAAGAACAGCTACAGTAGTAAAGCCTAAGGAAAAAAAAAAATACTTTGGATTCACAAAGCTTGTGTGGACTTTTCTTTTTCTTCCTGTTTCTTATACATACATAAAAACTAGTTTTCATTAGCAGTGATGAAGCTAACAATCATGAGGACAAGCTGCTACGATCACCTGGATAAAGACACAAAAGATTTTTTTCCACTTCTGTCCTTTGTTGGCCCAAGTGTATGGCTGATCCTGATGATCTCTGGAGCTCTGTATGCAGAGTTTTGTATACATACTCTCAAACCCTGGAGTTATGAGTTCCAAATGTGTATGAATATGATGGGGGACAAAGACAGATTTAACCATCAAGTCTCTACAAGTTCAATGTGAGAACTGGATGTAAGATCATGCAATAAATCCACTAAGTTGGGGACTGGGAAAAAAAATGGATTTGCCTTTTTGGCAAAGATGCCGCTGACCCAGCTATGGGTTAAGTCCACTATTCCACGAGAAGTTTTGCTGTCAGTGAGGCCAGAGCGTGGCTGGCTCAGGGGCACAATGGGGACCCTGTCTAGCTCACAGCAGCAGCCTGTCCCCCCTCCTTTGGGGCAGGAGCTGGGGTTCTTCCACTGCCAGAGTCCAAGTAAAGCTGTGGGTACTGGGTATTTGCAGGCAGGCCACTTCTGCAGCAGCAGCTGTGAAACGAGCCTGAAATGAGTCTTGGGTCTGCACTGGTAACACTGTCTCTTCTTGCAGCAGAATTAGTAAAAAGTCTTGACTTGGAATTAACAGCATGGTGCACCACATAAATTGCAATACTTGACACCAATAGATTACAACCAAATGCATAAAAAATGTAAGAAAGGGCACAACAAATGTTCAGGCCTAGCTGTGTAGTTCCTCAGGATAATGAATTCAGTGGCCAGGATATCCTGCCTATCAGCTTTTCCCTCTCCTTCAATTTTGCACAGCCTTTCTAATTGTACTCCACTATATCTCTGTGTGCACCACAATTATCATTAAAAAGTCAGCATTTCTCAGTAATGCCACCCAAGAGTATCTGATACCTCCTATTCTTTTCTCTGGGAAGGACATAACTGCTGAATCACTGCACTAAAGGTTTTTTATGGCAACTACTATAATTTCAGTTCTATCCTTGATGTGTTTTAAAAGGCCCAGCAAAGACAGATATTTTATGAGTTTAGTGTATTTCTAATTTACCAAGCTAATATTAAATTTAACTTATATGAGAGATAAATGAATTCTTGCATCCAAGAGACTAATAAAACCTCTTCATTTGTTTGCAAAATTACGGCATTTGCTCCAAAACAAGTTTTAATGGAAACAAATGACACTAGATAAAAACGTATTTCTATGCATGCATATACCCAGCACCTTCCTTTGGAGTGCTGCTCCTCACTGAACTGGCCATAATGCAGATTCTCTGTGCCTCTCACAAAAATGTTTGTCTTCTACACAATTCAGTGTACAGTTTTATGCCCAGGCAGTTTCACTTTTGAAAAGAGAGTTCTTCTAACACAGAGTTAATGATTTGGAGTGAATTATCACACCCAGAACTACATTCAAAGATTATGTCCTCTGAAAGATACTGTCATCTGTTTCCATTAAAACTTATTTTGGAGCATATTCTGGTAGGGAAAGTACAAGCACAGTTTCCGTATTTTAATAGTAAATTTGGACTTCAAAATATTTAGGGAAGCAAAGTCCGATTAGAAAACTTTTTCTTTCTAGACTATCCTGTCCTCATTTGGTTATACAGTTCACAGAATAAATATCCAAGCTATTTTCAAAAAGTTTTTAAAATGTAGGCTGTGGGTTTAGTTTGTAAAAAGGAGCTACTTTAAAAAAACAGAAGCTGAAACCTGCAAGACATTCTTTGTCCACCTCTGTGTAATAAGAAAGACTTAGCTCTTAATGTGGTGAGAAGAAAAAAACCCCATGAAAGGTCTATGAAATCTACATAGAAATCCCTACATGTGCATGGAAAGGCCTCACAAATTGAAGCAGATGCCGCAGGACTAAATGATTAATGGCAGAATCACATTCAAAAATAAATTACAGGCAATAGATGCAGGCCCAAAAAGGCCTGCTCCGCAAGGAAATAATTTTCTCTGCTCATTGTCACTTCATATTAGCCATCCATCATTTGGTCACCAGTTTCAGCTATTCACTTGCTGCCAAGTCTATTTTCAAGTTTCCAAATTCCTTCTGTGTCATTGCATCTTCCCTTTCTCCAGGAACACTCTGGCACTGCATCTGCTGGCTGCCCCGGCTCCAGGGTCAAATGTAAAGTGTCTTGGGGGTCTTGAGGGAGTGTGTTGGTTTCTTGGGGCTTTTTCAAGCCATAATTTTTGTCTTTTGTACTTGCACAGCTGCTCTATTACTTCACGCAAGAAAAGCTGGTGCCGCAAACAAGAGTGTGAAGTATCTGTGCCTCCCCTGTGGCCTTTGGGTGAGATGACACTAACTGCTGTCACCTTCTTAGAGTGCTAATTAATCCCTTTATATTGGCTTACAGTAGGATACAAGTGTTCTTTCTTTCTTTCTTTGTTTCTTTCTTTCTTTCTTTATTTCTTCCTTTCTTCCTTTCTTCCTTTCTTCCTTTCTTCCTTTCTTCCTTTCTTCCTTTCTTCCTTTCTCTATGAAAAATGAATATTTTCTGTCTTATTTTCTGTCAGCTTACTGTCATGTATCTGGAATTTTTCCACCATGTTGAAACAAAATGCAACTTTCTCCTCTGGTCTCACCAGGAAGCTCCTTTGAAAAAACCTGTGCAATATTATTGGATTGGTTGGGGTATCATTAAATGGTTGGGACAGCATTTTCTAGGAGAGTATTTTCTGTTGCGTTTCCTGCAATACGTAAAGTTATTTTTAAAGGAAATATCAATACTGAACTTACATCTACTGCCCTGGCCATAGCCATTTCACAGAGTTTTTCAAGGTCTTTTTTTTTTCCTTGTGAAACCCTTCCTTTTCACTGAATGCTTCCTTGACTGTCTCTGTGCTCTTCATTCTGCTCTCTCATCATTTGGTGTCCTGAGGAAACAGGTATAGCCCTGCCCAAAAGTACACCTTCTTTTTCCATGCAGGGAAAGAAAATGAATCTCAAACTTTTCCATGTTTGCCAAGGTATTCTTACGCAGATCTTGAAACATTTTCTTTTTTCCTCTCTTCTGCAGCAGTTGGGTGGAAAGGTTTTTGTAATTTTTTTTAAATCACATTGCAGTTGGTTCTTGAACACACATCCTGCTGCCTTTTTAAAAGATATATATTTGGTAATTGTTTTGTGACATTTTGTTATTACTAGCATTTGGGGGGAAAGAAACAAGATTCAAGTACATCCCCCAATGAAACTTGAGCAATGATGGTGTTTTCATTGATGTTTTCACTGACAGCAGTCAGGTCAAATTTTAACAGTAATATACAGTCCTGGCTCAGTGTTTCTCAGCAGCATCAGTAAACATGTACAACTGTCCCACAGGATTTTGTTTTAGTCCCTTTGATGTTACCACTGATATTGTGGCTTGATGAAATGACCAAGAGAAGGAGCTGGCTGCAGCAATGAGCAGCTGAGATGGTGATTTCTGTGTGCCTGGCTAAGCTCAGTGCTTGCCTTTGCCTCTTCCCTTCCTGCCAGGGCTGAAGGGCCACAACCTCCTGTGATCACACAGCCGTGGATACCAGCTCAGGTCAGCTGCAGTGCTCAGGAAAAAGGTGTTGAAAGAACCTACTTTGAATTTCTCCAAATTTTCCTTATAACTGGGATATTCACAGACAGCCCCTTCACCCAGAAACCAGAGAAACATAAAGCCTTGCTTTTCCCACCCCTACCTGTCTGAGTAACTTTCTCTCTGCTCGGCTTCCTGCCTGCCTGAGAAATACACAGCTATTAGAACACGGATCCATAAAAACGAGCAAATAAAAAAAGAGACATTACTTCCTGTCAACTGTGTTGTTGATTTTTTTTCCTGTGCCTATAAATGAATTGCCATAATTTCCCTGTTGCTAGCCCTCATATTTATCCTTTTGCTCTACAACTTTTCTCGATTTAGACCACAGCTGTCTCTATTCTCTGGGCTAAATTCTAAACTAACAGGTTTTAGTAAAATAACTCACTCTGTTTTCACCAGTAGATAATCAAAAGCAATCAAACAACAAATCTCATAGCTTGGGCTCATTCTCTCAGTTGTCCTTGCTACCATTGTCTGGTTCTTGGCTTCACTTTTCTGTTCTGCTTGGCTTTTTTGATGGGCCACTTGTTTCCAGACTTTTTTCTTTATTTGATCTTCACTCATCACCTTTTCCCTGCTACCTGTCGCTACTTTTAGGTTCAGAGCATTGCAACCATTTATTTCAATTTCTAACCATAATAAAACCTGTCAATTCAAATCAATCTGGATGCTTTTAAACAATTGCACCCCACAGTGACAGATAACATTAATTAAGTCATTAAGCTATGCTAGAAATACTGTCCAAGGAAATTAGGCTGCTATGGCTTCTACCTCCCTAAATATCAAAGGTGCAATTTGGTTCAGTTTGTTTTGGTTTTGGTTGTTTAAGTTGTTGTATTTTTGGTTGGGGTTTTTTTATGGAGAGGTTATTAAATATAAAATACTCATTTATTTGTCATGCTCTACTACTTGAGTAATTGTACAAAGGCACTTCAGCTGTTAGATATCTTCCATCCATCATTTGGACAGTGAGAAATAACCCCTCAACCCCTAAAGTGGTTGCTCCACGCAACTGGAATTCACAATGCAGGGAATGTTCATTGTATCAACTGGCCCTGATCTGGTTTACAATATGTCAGCACTTTGTGCTGTGTTTATCAAGTGCATGTCAGAAGCAATTGAGATTCACCAAAGGGGAGGATGAATATGCAAGTTTTTGCAGCTGATTTATTAAATCATATGATCCAGAAGAAAAAAAAAATCAAAAAGTTTCAAAATCAGTCCAAACAGCTGAGTTTCATGTGAGCTGGTTTGACCTTAACTGGCCTTAGAGGAGAAAACTTCTTATCTGCATCCCATTCTCTCTAACTGCACTAGGTGCAACCACACTCCTCAAGCACACTAATTGAGGTAAATGTAGACCTCTGTAGCTTGAATAAAAGTAATTTTTGTTCTGACAGCTAAATTGAGAAAGTTATGATTCAAGCAGTGAGTTTTCAAGGTCCATTATTTCAAATGTGAAGAAACATAAATGTCAGGATAAGCTGAATTTGAAATTTGTGGCCTAAATAAATTCAGACCTGAGCTTACAGCACTTATTTTAATGCCCAAATATAAGGTCAGTCATGAAAAAAGACATTATGAGTTTAAGCTTGAAAAAAATGGAGGAGTGACACAAAATTAATTTCAGAATTTATTTTTTGGCTTTAATTTTTGCCATAATTTTCGTTTTAAATTTCTTCATGTAAGTAACCTGAATGCCTCTGTTGTTCTGTTCTGGTCTCTATTTCTCTGTACAAATGAAGGAGCCACATAAAGTGATTTAAATGTGTCTTTTTCTTATTTTTGCTGTGGTGGTTCAAAATTCATGATGCAACGCAGGAATTCGTGTTGACATTTCACAATCACTCTTTATTTTTTTTTTTTTTTTTTCACAAACTGTGAAAACAATTTTTTCTCCATATTTCTGGTATAAATCGTAGAAATTATGTATGTAAATATGATTTTGCAAGACAATTTGTATTACAACTTTTTTTGAGGCATTCTGGAGAAAAGTAACAGAGCAGAGGAGAGTATTTTTTGAAACATGGACCACTGAAACAGCACAGAGAAGGAAGAGTAAGGCCACAGTGAAAGCAGATAGCATGCAGTCCACAGGCCAAAATCATGATTTGTTAACATGTAAAACTCAGAAAGAAGACAAAGAAAGGAAATATGGTTTATGACTAGCTGTCAAGAGGTAACTGAGTATATGCTTATGAAATAAATTCTGTATTAATTCTCTGTAGGTAGAAGAATTTTTTCTCCTTTATTTTCCCCTCTAGCAGGAAAATTGGATGAGCACAAGCAGATTAATGCTAGTGAGCCTATTACTTCTTCTGTGTATATATAAAGCTGCTGTTCTGATCTTCACAGGTGTATTTATTGTTTAGTAGAACAAGATCCATATGCAGAGAAATAACACTTTCTCATATGTACATCACTGGCAAACCTCATCCACCTAAAGCTGTTTCCAATGTAAATAAGTAAAATATTATATTAGAGATGCATTTGGTTTGAGTTTCTTTTAAAAGCACCTGAAGATTAAGCTTCAAATCATGCTGTTTGTTTTCTATGTGTTAGTCTATTACAAATGATATTTTCAAATACTTTTGCTATGAAAAAGCCACCCTGGAGATAAGAGGTCCTATAGGATCTGCCACAGCAGAAAGGATAATGAAATTAATCTCACCTGCAGGCTAAGGAGTGGAAAGTTAAAACACAACATTTTTTGAAAAGTAGGTTAAGATATCAAAATTTGATTGTAACAGTATAGAAGTGTATCATATGAATTAGTTCCACTACCTGGGAAAATGTCCAAAGGCTTATCAGTAAAGCAAATACTTTCCTGAACCAACCCACACTTCAGGGAAAATGTTACTCAAACAGAGATTATCTGCCTAAACACCATCTCTAGAGCTCCTTGAATCCTCTCTGTAAAAGGGTATTTTCCTGTGGCATCTGTCCATCTCTGAAAAATCAATATTGAAACCAGATCATACACTACAAAGGGTAAATGGCTTTTACTTAATTCTATGCCAGCCAAAACCAGCAGAATCTATTTTCTGATTAAATCAGAGCAACTTAGGCAGTTGGGGAGCAAGAATCAATGATAACCTTAACCACACCTCCTTCAAATGAGGCATTAAGAGAGCACCAAAAAGATGTTCCATCAAAAATATCTTTTTATCTGCAAAAAGAAATATATAATAAAATAACAGTGAAGTAATTAAATTTTCACTGGAGACAGAGCAAAAATGTTAATGCCTGGGATGTTCAAAAAAATTCCATTCCTCTTTCTCCGGTTTATAATTTGCTATTTGAATGCTTACATTTGATAGAGCAATGACAATAACCATTCTATGTTTAAGATCATTCAAGACATTTTTCTTGTATCTCAACTTTTTCAAACCACCCATTACATCAGAATGTAAAAATTACATTTTCGGTTCCATTTCTTAGAAAAATCGTCAAATTTTTCCTGACTGTGAAAAACAGAGAAATATAAAAACAACGCTTAAAATTTATAAACCAGTGGAAGCATTTTTGAAGGATACTTTGGGCTTCTTGTTGTTGGTGTTTTTGTTGCTTTTAGCATGCATTTATTGATTAACAGGCCATTTGTATGATTTTAGAAGAGGAAACATTTTTTTTATCAGCGTGGAATTGGGCCAATCTGTTTGAATTTCACTGCAGGATTATGGCCCAGGGTTTGTCTGTGGAGAGAAGGCACGAGAGAGAGAGGCAGAGTAGAACACCTATTCCTCATTAACCCCCTACTTAGACACCTCCTGATAAAGCTGTCATATTTTGGAGTAATTTACTATACTCAGATGACCATTACAAAGCAACCTATTAATAGATCTCTTTTCCAGGACTATGAGATGGAGCTTTCTTGAATCTCTTGCCCTCACCCACAATCCAGTTTTCTGGGCATGATAATAAGGTAATAGAATTAATTCAGATTATGATCATTTGTTTGATAAAAGTTGGTGGTTTTTTTCTGGCTATTAACCAACCAAAAGAATTAACAATCACATTTGTCATTATTTTTACTCTTCACTACAGTCATATTTTATATGAAATCTGTTTCTAATTCATGCTTAGGGATCTGGTAGACATACTGAATAGTGTTCAAGAAAATTATTTTTAAATAAACACTCTCATCCTTTCAAGTGAATTCAGTGATCTTAGAAAAACAAACAAACCAATGCAGCAGGAAACCAAAATATTGCTGCTGAAGCTGTTTTGTTTGTATGTTTGTTTGGTTTTAATTTGGGCTTTGTTGCCTTGAGAATTCTTTTTAAAATATTATTGACTACATTTTCAATACTGTAAAAGAATAATATTAAATATTTGGATTTTAAATGCCTATATGAATATTGTGCATGTTCTGTCACAGAGGGAAGCACATATCCATGGGCCAGGAGTATTACAGCAGAATCATTAAGGTGCTACAGAACCAAAACATGTGAGTCATTCCAAATACTCTCCCAGCATTGCCCCTAAATATTAATGGGTCCCTGCCTGAGGAGTCAGAGGCAGCCAGACATGATTGCCCTCCTCATTTTAGGAATTACCCCGATGCTGAAGTTGGGCTTGCAAAGCTCCTGACCCCTGCTTGGATGGGCTGGAATCAGAACAAAGATCAAACTGCTGCCATCACATGGCTGCCTCACAACTTTCCACTCACAAAGCAAATTCAAGTAGCTCATTTCAGGCCACAAGCAGAAATGCAGACTTGTTCTTGAAGAGAGTGTCAACCTGTTGCAAAATCAAGGAAGAGGAGGTTTGACCTTAGCTCGTTTAGGTGCTCCTTGCTGAACTGTGTCAGGCTGTGCTCATTTTGAGTACATATTTTGCTTTCTACAGGGTGTATTATATTATAGCTATTACAGCTGTTCAATATTTTCTTACTGGTTACTATAATGGAAGAAAATATTTTCACTAAAAATACATCTTTGCCTTTTAAAAATGCTTTAAGCAAGCAAAACAATGCAGTAGTTTAAGGATAAAAATATGTTTCATTTACATTTCAATTTTTTCCTTCTTTCCTTCCTTCCTTCCTCGCTTCCTTCCTTCCCTCCTGTACTTCAATAAGAATCTCCTTTTATGTTGTTATTAAAACCTAACTATGTAATTTTTGCTTTCCCCAATCAATTAACCTTTGAAGTCCCTATGGAGAGACTATTACTGGTTCTTTGCCTACTGAACTGCCTGCTTGCCTCTGCCTCCTGTGCACCTGTGATGCCATAAATTAGTCACAGATTGCCTGCTAGGATATAATCACTGCCATTTGTCATGAACTTGATAGCTGTATCACTTTCTCTTGCTCTGCAGAATCTACTTTTTGACAGGTCAAAATTTCTACCTCTGTGAGTTCTGTTAGGAAAAGAAAGAGAAAGGTTCAAAGGTCAAGCCCTGCCAGGACTCCAACCTCTTGAAAAGGAGTAACAAATCTCATATTAGATGCCCAGAATCTAATGAGTGCTGGGTATGTAAACTTTGATTCCAAAACAGTGAACCCTGTAAGATTTCCATCCTCCCTCTGTTCTCTGGTTACCAAGAGCAAGGTAAAACACAAAAAAATTGAATATTTTTTAAATCCCATAGCTATAATGAGGAGTCTGTTCCTACACTCTTCTTTCTGACAGGTTTGATTTTTTTCTTCTCCCTGAAACACTGGCCTGGGACCATGACAAGAAAAAACGATTTCCTTATCTTTGTAATAACCTGCTAGTTGTGGTGTTTCCCCAAGAAGTCAATAAGATAGGTGGTGTGTTCTCTTTTTCCTTCTTTTACCAACACACAGGAGCCTCTCTTAGCCCTGCCAGGATGACTGACTTAATTTCCCAGGCAAGGGCCACAAGCAGCCATCCCCCTCTATGGTGCTGATGGGTGTTGCCATGTGGGAAACAGCCCAGGACCAAGTGGTGAAAAGGCAGCCTGATGTCACAGCTGGTGGTGGGGATGTGACCCTGGGAGATCCAGCCCTTGGCACCCTTTTCTTTCCCTGGGTGATCCCTCTGCCATTTGGATCAGGCCTGTGGAGCAGGAAAGGAAGGAACTGAAACCTGAGAGTAGATCTTAAAAAGTCTTAGTGTGAAACAAGTTTTGTCTGTCTATCCTGAGACACTGCAGGTCCTGCACAGAATTTCAAACAAGCTTCTGGCTACAGCAGGTCTTTGTTCTCGAACCTACTTGCAGGTGTCTCTTTTGCACAGTAAACCTACTTTTTACATCAGCCTAATTGTAATATCAATTTTAAAACCAGGTAAATTCTTTAGTCTTGTTGATTGCTTTTACACAAACTTCCTTAGTAAAGAAATGTTTTGTAAAAAGCAATTATCTAAGAGTGTTCTGCCCACTTCAGTAATTTTCATTGGAGAAGTAGCAAATGATCAGGTTTTCAAATTACACTTTAACAGCAATAAGATGAAGCTTGAAACCCAAAAACAGAGACAAGTTTTTCAGGGCTGTGACAGCTAATTTAGGATGCTCACCTTGGAATATTTCCTAGGGAGGAATGTCTGAAAACCATAAAACCTTGAAATCTGAACCTTGGTTTTCAGACTGCTAGATCATGCTTCTGCTATCACCTTTGCCTCTCAATCTTGAATCTCAAACATTTTGGAGAAAAAGGGTAAGAGTCATCTTATGAGTGCAGTCAAATTAACTGCACCCAAATAAACCAGTGTTTGACTTAAAACCGGCACAAAACTGACATAAAAAGATTTTGAGACTTGCTGATGTCACTCTTTGTCCTTACAAAGTTTGTAATTAATGTAAAACAATAGATAGCAGCTGGTGCTTGTTTGTAGGACAGCCTGTTCTTTGGGTGGTACTGTGTGTTGTGTAGCTGAAGAACAGTCAATTCATTATTCTCCTGCAGTAACCTCTACTGAAATATTTTTGGGCTTTTTCAGATAAATTTTCATTGATTACAAATGTTTTACTTTTGAACAGTTATACTTTGTGCAAACAAACCAATTCCCTAAACTAAAGGAAGGAAGCCAGATTCCTACACACTGCATCAGTGTCCAAACCACCATCAAGTATCAAAATCATTATGTTACGTATTTCCATGTTCTACTGAATATCTGAGTGCTCATTTAAAAGAAAAAAAAATTAAAAAATAGAGACCTTCCTGAGAAAATAGAAGCTGTGTAATGGAAGCTACTCCCATGGAAGTATTTTCAGACAAATGTAGTAATAATTTTGAAGCCTGAGTTAGACAATAAAGAGGATTTTCATCTTTTCTTAGCCCTTTCCTTCTTCTGGTTTGTGAATAGAACTGAAATAATTTTAATCATATTTTACAGCAGTTAACTTCAGGGCAACCAAATTCACACAATTTAATAATACTACTATTGCAATTGACATAATTGACAATTACTGGGCTTAAACAAGACTTTTAAGATCATTGAGTCCAACAGTTAATCCAGTGCTACCAAGTCACCACTTAATCCAATGTCCTTAAGTGCCACATCTTCACAATCTTCTAAATATCTCCAGGGTAGATGACTCAACCACTTTCCTGGGCAGCCTCTTCCAGTGCTTGACAAACCTCTTGGTGAAGAATTTTTTCCTAATATCCAATCCAAACCTCCCCTGGTGCAACTTGAGGCCATTTCCTCTTGTCCAATGCTTATTACTTGGGAGACAGACCTCTACCTTACCAGAACTTTCTTTCAGGTATTTTTAGAGAGCCATAGTTTGTTGGTAATAAATAAAAATTCTGTTGCAGCACAGTGACACAATATCAACCCAGTGTTGTACTCCTCTTTGATTCTACCTTTATTTTGCATGTAGAAAATTGTTGCCTATTACTTATTTCTTTTTATTTCTTAGGAGTTTACTGGCTTGTTCTTTTTATTTCTTAGGAGTTTACTGGCTTGTTCTGAGAGCCACAACTTCAAAAAAAAAATACAGATGATTTATTTTGGTGAGGTTCCAAGTAGGTGAATTTAACTGTCATATTTTTGGTCAACATAAGCTAAAGCAGAACAGAGAGAAATCTGAGCATATTTAATCACAGAGTGCTGTCATGCTGCTGAGGAAAGTCATAAACAGTTGACTCCAAGCTGGGAACATCATGCCAAACATTTGTATCTGGAACAGGACTGTACGTTCCACCAGTGTGCTTCAACAGGGAGAGCATTAACTCAGGGAGTTCAGCACATGCAGAAATACAGGGAGTTCAGTACATGTAGAAAAACGTTTTGAAAATGAAAGAGGTCAGGACAGGGGGGTGGAATGGGCCCTGGAGGGTGTTGTTCATCCAGAAGAGAAAAAACCCCTATGTTTTCTAATACAGGACAAAACCGAGTAAAATTATTTGCTATTTAATCCATTCGGAAAAGAAGAAAGTCGAAGAATTCCCAAGGGACTTTTTTTTTTTCCAGTCATACTCAAATAAGTCATTTTGAGTGACAGACAACTGAATCCACTACAATTAGCATATGCCTTCCTTGCTGGCAACAAGATCAAACTGAGGACTGTACGAGCACTGTATGCCCATCATGTTACTAAAACTTTTGCTAAGCACAGGAAGGAAATGATACTGCTTTGATGTTACTTTTGGCTTCCAGTCTCAGGATTTGGACAAAAAATGACTGAAATAATATTTTAACCTGCTTATAGGGATTCAAACCCATCTCTCTCAGCAGAGTGCCCTAATCACTCTGTGGTTTAGGGAAGGAAGCACACTCCACATGCCTACTGCTGAAATTGCTCCAGGATTCACTGGTGGAGGGAGAACTAGGAGAGGCAGATGGAAAACAGATTGTATTCCTGTGGTAAGGCATTAACCTTGGAGAAACACAGTCCCTCTGCTAATGTTTGTGCTATCAGGGTGTGGGTGGAATGCATGTCTCCTTCCAGGCTGCAGTCCCAACATCTGGGATCCCAGCCCAGGTCAGCTCAGTACCATAACTGGGAGAGTTTTGTATGGAGTTAAACTACCAAGTTCCGCACATTAAACACCGAGTCACACTTTCTCTCGAGGCTTCTGGCTTTGGGTACATTTTGACCTTTCACTTTCAGCAGGTAAGATGAAGTCTGTTCTAAACATCACCTTCCCCATATGAACTGTCAGAGGATTTGTGCTGAGCAGACAGATAAGCCTGGATCTGAATCTTCCAGGGAAGAAGCCGGAGTGCAGCTGCAGCCCTGCACTAAATAATTTCCACTTAAGAACAAGTTCTGCGTCATCATCCTGATATCTCCAACTCTCCCTGTGCTGTGACTGGAGGGTCAGTGAGTTTCATTCAGGATTTTGGCTTGTTTGGGGGCCAGGCTGACACTCTTCCAGGCACCATGCTACCTTCCCCAGAGATGCCTGCATCTGCACCGTAAGCCTCATGCTTTAATCCATCACTCATGGAGCCCTTATGTATAATTCCTGATTAAACAGTTCCTGTGCCATGAATTTAATTTTTCTTAGCCTTAAGATCATCATGAATTAATTTTTACTGCTAAATTTCATCTTATTTCTAGCTCTACAACATGACTTTCCTTCTCTTTTGCTGCTTCTGCAGATATTCTGGTCTTTGGCCAAGTCTTAGTCAAATATGTTCAAATTAATGCAGGTGGCTTTAAACCTATTTAAATTAGTAAATGAATGAAATGTAAATCAAAATCAACAGACACTTCCCCTTAGCATACTGTATGTTTTCCTTTATCAGACTGTTTAAATTATAGAATGTCTGGTCTATGTCTTCTTCTATTTCTTCAGCAGCACTTAGTACAAGTAAACAGGGGCATTCAGCAAAATCTAATCCAAACAGAGCACTCCTTGATTTACTCAAAAACTACATATTAGAATAAAGACAAGTCTCTATTTTCTTAAATCTCTGTTTTGACTAGTAAGCAATGACTCTATGGGCCAAATTCCCCTTCCTTCAATTAGAGTTGCATATTGTTTTTTTATTCAAACGACCACACACAAATTGCTCTGGTCTAGTGCCCAGACAGCACACAGATTTCTTGTAGCAATTCATTTAAAAAAGTTGATTTCTGTATTTTGTATCTTGCTTGTTACTTGAGAAATTATCTGTGCCCTTTTTCTATGTAAAATGCATTTTTTTACGAGGGTATATTGTTGTTCCAAACTTCTACATTTAAAAAAAAAAATTTAAAAAGTTTTTGCTTTTGTTCCCCTTAAGGGCTATTTAATATAATTCTATCCTTTCAACAATTTAGATTAATTTTTTGGTTGTTTGATTATTTTTCACCAAATAACCTGTCCTCTTCTGAGACCAGACATCTGGATGGATGAAAATCATCATTTATCAACATAAGAAGAAACAAAATCCATAAAATTAATGTCAAAACAGGTATATTTTGTGATTATTTCAAATGTCCTCAGTCAGAAAACTGCCTGTTAAAAACTGGACAGTGCATTCAGAATCTCATTTATTTTAACTTCAGGCAATCTGTTCTGTTTGAATTGAAAAGTCAAAGAGTTTTGCTTTGGAAAATGGCACCATTTCATAGGAAATATATAAATCAATGTACATTAGTGTAAGACTTGAGTTTCTTTGTTTGTTAACATCTGCATGTGCTCTGGGACACAACACTTTTAATCCCCAGCACTGGTTCTGTTTTGCCCCAGTTTGTCTGCATGATGCTGACTGGTATCTCAGGACTTTTAGCCACATTGTCTCCATTTCCTCCTCAGCTTGATTACTCCACAGCTGGTTCAGCAGACAATACAGTTAGAATCTCCATTCTGCTTTAGTGCAAAAGGTAATTTATCCATCCAAATAAATGTGGAAAAAAATCCTGACAACTAACAAGTATGTGTTAGTATTACATGTCTACTTGTTATTATTTGATTTACATCTTGTTAGTTAGAGAAATCCTGTATCAGTCACACATAACTCTAGAAACTGGGGATGTTGTCTAGGGTTTGCAGAGTAAACAATTCTTAATTTACAGTGTTTTTTCCCTGCTGTACACACCCTGTAACTTAACTATATCCCAAACATGCTGCAATCATTTAAAGAATATGTGTCTCGGCTTTCATTGAAAAGCTTTGTGAGCTTGAAAACCATCCATCTGTAAATCTGAGTCAGAACCATTTTAACCTATTTTATTGAGGCCAAAGGGAAGACAGAAGAGTGACAATTATCTAATGTTACCCTTCCTGACCCCAGAAGAGTCTGTGGGAGTTTTCCCACTGAGTTCATGGAGTAGAAATTTTGACCTGGGTTATTTCCAACCTTCGAAGAGAAGAGGTTGAACAGCACCTGCAACCTCTTTAATATGATTATTAGGACATGGGGAAAACAAGTATTTCTTCCCAAAATAAAGCCCATATCTAGCATCTTCTTTGAGGCAGCCTTATGATTCAGATGGAAAAAGAAATCTGAATTACCCCAAAGACAACCTAAGGAATTGGATTCTGAAACAGTGATGCAAGTCTAGTGTGTTTTACCTCATTTCATGTCATGTAAAACTCAACCACAGTGCGAAATGTCAGTCAGCATCACACAGAATTATGACTGCCCAAACCAAAGCGATGCAGAGTACTTTTTTCCAAGATTTCCTGTATCTTTCTTCTTCCTGAAAAAATCTGTCATGATGTAGGCAACATAGTGATTTAATTGTGCCAGTGAAACCCATTGAAATTGGTGGCCCACAGGGTATGAGCACATATGGCTATGAGCAAGAGCAAATTTAAGAGGATCAATTGCAAAATAAAATTGCACTGAATTTCCAAAAATACCTACTCCTCCCTTGCCCTTTGTCTCTTTCTGTAGCACAAGAAAAATGTAATGGCTTTCTTATCTTTCCCTTCTGCTCCACAGGTACCAGCTGCCTTTATATCCCACTGAACAAAATAATGAAATAAATCCCAGAACAGTCATTCTTAACCTCTTTTTCTGCCAGTAATGCAATCTTCTCTCATTAAAAAAAACACCTCTGGCTCTACACCTTGCTGTGATTTGTAGCATGATTTTTATGTATTCAAAGGCAACATTTTACACATGTATTAGCACTTGACTTTACATTTGTAAATTAGGTAGGTGTTAAGTCTGCAAATATTCCTTCTAGTGTAAGTATTTTATTACTGCTCTCTTTTCTTCTCTCCAAGAAAACTCCAATAAAATTATTTTATATCATTGCTGTATTCCAGCTACTAGAATTGTTTTCACCTTGTTTAACTGTCATATTTACCTTCACCCAAATATTTGCATAGCAGCAAAGTAGTAAGTAAATTAATTTTAAAAAGTGAGAAATCTGATTTCATTCCAGCTTGAGGGAATTCAAAACCATCCTTACATTTTCTGAAAAGTGCCCTCACAGACATGGTGTTAAGAATATTTGAGCTTTGGTGCTAATAGAGAATGAAGGTATATAGAAATTTGAAGAAGAAAACTTCTGATTCATTGAAGCCGGGGCTCTACACAACCAGTGATGCAGAACCTAGGGATCCAGAAGAATGACAGCATCCTGGCAATTGCCCTGCAGGAAAATAAATATGTGGACCCCTACCTGATCATCAAAATATTTCTATTCTTTTTCCTATGGCTTTTTAAAGTAAAATACACTTAGCATACAAGACCTGATGTTTGAGATAAAAAGGGAAGTGGAAATTAAAAAAAAATCTGTTCTTAGTCTGTCATGTTGGGTAGCTGAGGATGATGCATTCAGAGATTCCTTACTCTCAGCCACATTGTTTATTCTTAATTTCCTTGCTGGTTTACAACCTAGGTGCCTGGTTTCAGGAATTCTAGCTATTAGTTGTGTTATTTGGGCAATTACTCTGGACCTTGATCACAATGTTTAGTACTGAAATTAGTTTAACAGCATATCTTTCAACATTGTGTAATATTTTATAGCTACAGCTTTGGTAAATAGCAAGTGATTTCTATTGCCTGGCATTACTTTTAAAATAAAACAGCCTTTTCTTCTTGCAGGGGATGAAGACAAATTGCCCCTCCCTAGTTCTTTTAAATGATGCATATGCCTCACTTTAATAATGAGTTTATATCTCAGTGACTTTTAATAAATGGTGGCATTGAAACCTTTGTGGACTGAGAGTTTTCCCGGGCAGAGGTGGAAGATGGACAATAAGGATTTGCTGTTTTGAAGCTGTTGTATATAGGACAGTCTCTAGATTTGCCAATCTGCATGTATTGAATAAAAAAGCTACATGTGCTAGTTAGCATGATATGTACCAGGTACCAGAGTCATAAGGCTTTAGGTCAGATATAAACACAGGAGTCAAACAGCAAGGCATTGTTCAGAAATAAATTGAGCTGCCTGTCCCTCTTTGGGAGGGAACACATTCTCTTAATAAAATACTCAGTAGATTTTACAGTTACTCCATAAAAAAATGAATAGCAAGAGAATTAAACCTTCTGCCAAAAGTTATGCTTCTGATCCAAACTGCAGTTTAACTAGCAGTTGATGCAGACATGGACCACACGTATTAATCATTGATACAAAAATGAATAGAATTTGTGAAAAAAACTCTTTGTGAAAAGACATTACCACTGATAGTTAATTTCAAAGGAATCCAATAGAGCTGACATGCACGAGGACCAAATTTTGGCAGTAATTATGTTTATTTGACAATTTCTACAAATATTCTCCAGTTTAATTACAGCAGGAATAATGTTAATACTAGTAATAATGACAACATCAATAACAGAACAACAACAATAACATTAATTATAATAACAGTTACAATATTCATTTTATAACGATAATAATAATGTAATTACTGTCTCAAATTCATAAAATAAATCTCAGCTCCCTAAAATGACAATTTCTATTAAAGTCTCTGAACTTTTATAATTTCTACTTTTGATCTACATTATCCAATACTATTACAAGAAGAAAATATCATCAAATCATGAAAATAAGGTTATTTTTTAATAATTTCCAAGCTAGATTGAGGAAAAATCTTGGAAAGCTTAAGAAAGCCTGTTCTCACTGTATTTGCAGTTCAAATTTTAAATAAAACTGATTTAAATAAACATCAACACAAGCCACCAAAACCTTTGGTTTTGTGACATCCCAGGTTGAGAATTACAGTGAAATCATAAATGTGTTAGCATTGGAAAATTATCAAAAGCTTAATGGTGCTGGAAAAAAAAAAAAGCATTGGGGACAGTCCAAACCAGTATAGCTATAATGCTTGAACTAAAAAAAGTCATCATTCTGAAGCCAAAATATGACAATCATAACAATGTGGTTTAGTTCTAATGCACTCTGGCAAATGCTAAACACGTAAGAATTCAGCAATATCAATTTAGCACTAACGAGTTCAATCACCAAATATTTCAAATCAGTGGAATATACTATCTGCATGTAATTCTGAAGTCAACTATGCTGATGAACTATGATCAGTTTCTAATAATGTGGGTGGATGTGTTTAAAAATTAAGTTTAAAAAATTGTATTATATCTCAGCTTATTTCAAAAAGACAGATTTTTGTGGTATATACAAGAACAAATCTGAAGAATATGTGCCATAAATACCAATAAATTATTGATATTTTCTCATTAATCCTGACTGCTTTATTCTAACTGGAGTAATTGTTTAGAACAGCTGTTCTTGCCTTCCATCTCAGTTTGAAGGCATAAGTTTAAGAAAATTCAACCACTCCATTCTTTGTGAAGCTCCAAATGTGGAGCTCACTGAAACTTTTAAATATTTCCATCTCTCTAAGCTTTAAAACATAAACAACAATTATGGATAAACTGTGAGAAACAGACCTAGAGCACCAAATCCGATCTACCATTTCCACTTAGAACCAAATCATATAAACTCTTTAAAAATTTCACCCATCATGATCCTTAAAATGCTTGAAGTCCTAATTTTTCTACGTGTTAGATGCACAAAACATCTTGATACTGATAGAAACACACTGGTTTTCAAAAATTCTTTTACAGTTTACAGACATTTATTTTTGCATCAAAATTATCCTTGTATTAGAGTAACTTTTATTTACTTACAGTGATGATGCCTTGGGAAGGCTGACCTGAAACAAAGACTGGACAGAGCT